>CM066044.1:137214403-137773482 GCA_033557465.1 Ichthyophis bannanicus
AGATGATAAAGGGGTTAAAGGAGCACTAAGAGGCCGACAAGGCGATAGCGGAGAGACCTGAATGAATTCTTTGCTTCGGGTCTTTACTGAGGAAGATGTTAGGGATGTTACCCACGACTGAAGTTGGTATTTAAAGGTGTGGAAGAATTGAAGGAAATATCGATACATCGGGAAGATGTCACTACAACGAATTAGATATAAACTGAAGAGTTTAAGCAAATCTCACCTGGGACCGGATGAGTATAACAGCCAAGGGTGTTGAAATGAACTGAAATTTGAGAGTTGGCAGACCTGCTTATCCAGTAATCCTGTGAACGATCATTAAAATTCATCTCTAATAACCTGAGGATTGGAGGATCGCCAATGTAACAAACACCAATTTTTAAAAAGGGCTTCGAGGGGTGATCCAGGGTAAAACTACAGACCGGGTGAGCCTGAACATCAGTACCGGGAAAATATGGATAGAAACCATCAATAAAAAGAATAAAATTACTCAGCATATAGATTAGTCATGACCTAATGGGAGGACAGCCAAACATGGCTTTAGACAAGGAAGATCTTGTCTTACTAATTCTGTTATGTTGTTTTTTGAAGGAGTGAATAAACAGGTGGACAAAGGTGAGGTCGGTTGATATTGTGTATCTGGAACTTCAGAAAGCCTTTGACAAAGGTCCCTCATGGATCGACTTTTGGCAAAACTAAAGATCATGGGATAGGAGTCAGTGTACTACTGTGGATCAGCGAAACTGGTTAAAAGATAGAAAGCAGAGGGTAGGGCTAAACTGGGCCAATTTTCCCCCAACCAAAAAATTGGAGAAAGTGTGAATAGTGGTGTACCCCAGGGATCTGTGCTGGGTCCGCTGCTTGTTTTGACAGTATTCATAGAATGACCTGGAAAGTGGCAATAACGAGTGAAGGGTTATCAAATTTGCTGATGACACAAAACTATTTAAAGTTGTTTACAACCCAGGAGGATTGTGGAAAATTGCAAGAGGATTCTTTTTGGAATAAATTGGGAAGACTGGGCATCAAAATGGCAGATGAAATTTAATGTGGAGAAGTGCAAGGTTATGCACCTAGGGAAGAACAACCCAAACTATGGTTACACGATGCAAGGTTCCACATTAGGAACCACCACCCAAGAAAAAGATTTAGGCGTCCTTGTGGATACCATGTTAAAACCCTCGGCCCAGTGTGCAGCGGCGGCCAAGAGAGCAAATAGAATGCTAGGTATGTAAGGAAAGGAATGGAAAATAAAACAAAAGATATTATAATGCCTCTATATCGTTCCATGGTGAGACCGCACCTTGAATATTGTGTGCAATTCTGGTCGCCATATCTTAAAAAGGATATAGCAATTTTAGAAAAGGTTCAGAGAAGAGCCACCAAAATGGTAAAGGGGATGGAAGGCTACTCCTATGAAGAAAGGCTAAAAAGGTTGGGGCTCTTTAACCTGGAAAAAAGACGGCTGAGGGGAGATATGATAGAAGTCTATAAATTAATGAACGGAGTGGAACGGGTAAACGTAGATCGATTGTTTACCTTATCAGAATATAGAAAGACTAGGGGACATGCAATGAAGCTACAGGGTAAACTATTTAAGACTAATAAAAGAACATATTTTTTCACTCAACGTGTAATCAAACTCTGGAATTTGTTACCGGAGGATGTAGTAAAGGCTGTTAGTGTAGCTGGGTTTAAAAAAGGTTTGGCAAGTTCCTGGAGGAAAGGTCCATAAACCATTATTAAGAAGGGACCCAGGATATCAATGCTTGAACCAATACAAGCATTGTGGAACCTGTGTCCCTTGGGGAAACTGCTAGGTACATATGACCTAGATTGGCCACTGTTGGAAACAGAATACTGGGCTTGATGGACCTTGGTCTGACCCAGTATGGCATATCTTATGTTCTTATGTTCTTATGTTTCTTATACAGTATGTGTCTTTATAAAATAATAGTGTAGGTGGCAGAGAGGAGAGCAAGTATAAATGTCTACAAATTAACCTAGTTTATAATCTACACATGTATTTTGTTACTCTGCCTGCCCTCTAACTCAGAGATGGCTTCCCAAAGAGTGCCCAAAGAGACATTCTGAGGCTTCTTCGGAATGGTCACTTCTATCCCCAAAGCAGAAGGCTCATCTCCAGGGGATCATTGAGTAGCAACCCTAGTGTTACTCTCGATTGAATTAGTAGCAACAGATGTATTTATCTGGGATCTTCGCTTATTCCCCAATTCAGAAGGAGAAAAAGCCCACTTCATTTTGCTGGCTTCCGCGGTCTTCTTAGCTCATGCTCCAGTCAGGCAACATCTTCACCAATGCTACAACGATCTCTTCTGGGTCAGGCAGCCTCGAACTCGACATGCCAGGAGAACTGACCAATGGGGCAGAGGAGCTGTATCCACACCTGGATTTGGCAATGTCTCTTCAGTCGAAAGAGTTGCTGCTGCTGCTTCCAGCACTCCGACTTCAACAGGTGAGTTTAGAAGCTATCATGCTTACTTTGCCTGCTCAATGGTAACCTATCAGAAGATGAGGGGCTTGCAGCAGATGAGAGGGCTACAAATGCACTGACCCCTTGCACTTGATGGTTCATCTACCCACCTCGGTAGCTATACCTCAAACACTGTCCAAAGCTCAAGGCAATATGTCTGTATTAATGGATGACATCTTGCTTTTTCCGAAATGCTTTAACCAAACTTCCACATCTCACCTTTCCAGAAGTTACATGAGGAAAACTGCAGGACCTAGTTCTGGATGTGGCAGCAGCATAGGGCTGTGAGTGAGCCTGGGGAACTGAGTAGAGTGGCCTAGTGGTTAGAGCAGTGTGCTGAGAACCAGGGAAAATGGGCAAATCATTTTCACCCTCTCTTTGCCTCTGGTACCAACCAGAGATGCCAACAGTGACTATTCCAAAGTGGTATTTATGGGCAGTGTGTCTGAGGTATAAATTTAGAAAGTTTTAAGTGTCAAAAAAACAAAAAATGGAAGCAGCAAAAGAAGCTATTTAGCTTTCTTTGGTGCCTCCGAAAAGATATAGATAGAGTGGAGGCAGTATTAGGGCAGTTTTCAAAGGAATTTGCTCAGATAACTACATAGTTTGCTGTGTAAATTCCACAGACTGAAACTCACCTTCACTTAGGATACACATAAGTGCATTTGTAGCAGTGGACGTCTCCTCTCTGGCACAGATTTTGTAAGGGAAACTATTTATATGACACTGGCCACCCCTCTGCCCCATGGGGAAAGACAGAAAAACACACACATATGCATTGCTGACACACACAAACACACTTTCATTCTTCAGACACACACATGTATGCACACATGCATACTCTTGCTCTTCAGATACACAAAAATGCACTCATAGGTACTCTGTCACTCTTTGGACACGCACTCGTCTGTTGCTCATGTGCTCAATCAGTCACTGTCCCCAACTCAATCAATGGAGTTTGCCTTCTCATTTGGGAGAGGCAAAGGATAAGGAAGTCATACTGGCAGTGCGGGCAGGGGGACCACTTCACCATTAGTGACTGCAACATTTGGGGGGCACCACCCCCCAAATTATGCCTATGCCTACCCCTACCCCTCACCCTTACCATCCAGTCTACCCATCATCATATAAATCATTTGTTGCCGGCTTTTTTTCCTTAGCCTGTAGCTGCCTCCTTGCATTTTCCCCCCTCCTCCTCCTCAAAACACTCACTGGTTACACTGGCTCTCACCAAGACCAGCTGCGTTCCATGCAGAACTTAGACCCTCTCTCTTGCACAGCCCAAGAATATCATTTGGATTACCATCACCTTTCCTATGACTAAAGCAGTCTTCCCATTGATTGATCTTACCACTGTCTGTTACTAGACAGGGCAGGCTCACAGCTCATTCAGGCGGGGGGGAGGGAGAGTTACAGATAAATTTTAAACTCTGAAAATATCTAAACGCTTTAGCCATCCTTCTGGCTTTTGGAATGCAAAAATCTGTAGAATGCTGAAAAAACCCAGACATCTGCCAATCCTAACCTCCTGAGTACATCAGATTGGGCTCCTTAAATATGTAGGCCTTGAGCACATGCTAGTTTAAGAACATAAGATATGCCATACTGGGTCAGACCAAGGTTCATCAAGCCCAGTATCCTGTTTCCAACAGTGGCCAATCTAGGTCACAAGTACCTAGCACTTTCCCCAAAAGACACAGGTTCTACTATGCTTGTATTGGGGCGAGAAGTGGTTATTCTAGGTCCCCTTTAATAATGGTTTATGGACTTTTCCTCCAGGAACTTGTCCAAACCTTTTTTAAACCCGGCTACACTAACAGCTTTTACTACATCCTCCAGTAGCAAATTCCAGAGTTTGATTACACGTTGAGTGAAAAAAGATTTTCTCTTATTAGTCTTAAATTGGTTACCTTGTAGCTTCATTGCATGTCCCCTAGTCTTTCTATATTTTGATGCCTTAATCTGACCCAGGCCACTTTGACAAGGCGGGTACCTTTAAACCAGTTAGTATTTTATAAAAGGTCTTTTATGCAGATATGTAGCGACATACTCATGGAAAACACTATATATATTTACCCCCATGGAGGCACCTTCTAATCTGCCTGTCTAGCCCCCTGTGCGGCCGATCAGAATAGGGACGCCCAGAAGTAGACCTGATTTTGATCCCACAGGGGCTAGATGTGCCCGCGGGATCAGAATCAAGTCTACGGCCTGAACATGCAGGCCAGGTTCCGATTCTGATTGGCCTGCATGCCCAGCCACATGTTTGGCTACCTCGGTCAGGCTCTTGAATGGAGCCACAGTGCCATGGCATCCCGTCACCATGGCACTGCTGCTCCATTCACGAGCCGCGAATGCCAGCCGCCGCCAATTTCCTTCTTACCTCACAGTCAGACCCTCAATCTGACTTCCCATGGCCAGGATCTGGCTGCGGGGAATTTACTTGAACCCCTATCTCTTTGATCAGGCCTGGCAGCATGATCCTCCAATGATCCTCTGCGGTAGAATAAGCCCCCCCCCCCATCTATGTTCAAGGGCCCCGGACATACAGGGCCAACCTCAGAATCGGTCCTGTACGTCTGGAGTCGCGGTCCACCCATGCCCCACCCTTGCTCCACCTCAGAAACACCCCCTCCCGCCCCCGTCTAGGCCTTCCAGTAAAAACACGCTGTTTGTACAGGGAGGCATTAACTGGGGCCAGCAGGGAGCAAATAGCGGGGATGGACTCCAAACCCCCAAAGTGTTTACACACCAATAGCTTTCTAACATCTAAAGCACTGTGAGGACTAAATGGCCCAGGGCAATAACCACAGCATAAAGATTTTTTTCAGTTCAGGCTTTTTCCCTGTCTTCGGAGGGCTTAGAATGTAAATTGCACCTAAGGCAATGAAGAGTGAATGACTTGTTCAACTTCACAAAGATCGTCAACCAAGCGGGATTTAAACACTGACTTACCCTGATTCTCAGCCCATCGCTTTAAGCACTAGGCTACTCATCCATATTAAAGAGCTTTTCACTGATTCAAATCCCAGTTAAGAGGACTATGTGAAGTGGAACACTAGTCCTGAGGTTGTAGCTAAAGCATACATAACACAGATCTTTTGCTCATCTTGTGACAAAGACAAGATGAGAGCAAGAGCTCAACCGTTTCATTTACTCCTACTGCCTAAACGTTTAAGGTAAGCTTACAGTTCTCTATTTATTTACATTGAAGTTGTAACTGGCAATAAAATAAAGCATCATAAGAATTCACAGCAAGGGTCTGATAGACAGATTGAACTCTCGCTCAGTGAAGACATGTTAAAGCGTTATACATTAATTCCATTCAGCTCAGTTGTTTTGAAAACTCAAGCTAAGTTCAGATCAAGCCAAACCCCACTGCCATCACCAATATAGTGAAATGTAATGAAATTAGAGGTAAGTCTTCTAAGGCTGTAGTATTTGCTGAAAAGAGAATCACTGATGCCCAGCTGTTCCTTTTATCCTTAACCACGCAAACATCTATCAGTGGTTCCAATCAACATCAATGTGTGAAACATACAATGGAAAAAAAGAGGTTTATACTGCTAAAATGGTTGTTCATTAAAGCCCAGTCAGCTAGTCATAAAACGTAAAATGAACTCTTCATCTCTCACTTTGTATTAAAGAAGGGATGTTCTAGTGAACATAAGAACATAAAATATGTCATACTGGGTCAGACCAAGGGTCCATCAAGCCCAGTATCCTGTTTCAAACCGTGGCCAATCCAGGTCACAAGTACTTTTCAGGTTCCCAAAAGGTATACAGATTCCATGCTGCTTCTTCAGGGTGTAAGCAGTGGATTTCCCCGGTCCTCTTTAATAATGGTTTATGGACTTTTCCTCCAGAAATTTGTCCAAACCTCTTTAAATCCAGCTACATTAACAGCTTTTACTACACCCTCTGGTAATGAATTCCAGAGTTTAATTACATGTTGAGTGAAAAAATATTTTCTCTGATTAGTCTTAAATATGCCTGCATTGTAACTTCATTGCGTGTCCCCTAGTCTTTCTACTTTTTGAAGGGGTAAAGAACCGATCTACATGTACCCATTCTATTCCATTCATTACTTTATAGACCTCTATCATATCTACCCTCAGCTGTCTCATTTCCAAATTGAAGAGCCCTAACCTTTTAAGACTTTCCTCGCAGGGATATCCATCCATCCCCTATACCATTTTTGTTGCTCTTCTCTGTACCTTTTCTAATTCTGCTATATCCTTTTTAAGATATGGTGACCAGAATTACATACAATATTCAAGGTGCAATCGCACCATGGAGCGATACAGAGGCATTATAATATCCTTTGTTTTATTCTCCATTCCTTTCTTTATGATTCCTAGCATTCTATTTTCTTCCTTGGCCACCGGGCCACTAGGGCAGAGGATTTCAATGTATTAGTTATCCACAATGATACCTAAATCCTTTTTCTGGGTGGTGGTTCCTAATCTGGAACCTTGCATCGTGTAACCATACTTTGGGTTGTTCTGCACTAAATGCATAACTTTGCACTTGTCCACATTAAATGTTATCTGCTATTTGGACACCCAGTCTCTCAATTTATCAATTTACCAACCCCTCCTCTTGGCTCACCACTCCCTCTCTAGCCCTTCTTCCGCTTATCCTAACCATTTTCAACTCAAGCCTTTCCTCCAAGACTTTTCCTCTTCCCTGGAAGCATGCCATTAGCTGCCCACTTCTTAAGAAACCCTCCCTTGACCCTACCACCCTCACCAACTGGTGCCCCATCTCTACTCTTCCCTTCCTTTATAAGGTTCTTGAAAAAATTGTCTTTGCTCAGCTCTCCTCTCACTTAGACGCCACCCTGATCCTGCACCCCCATCAATCCAGTTTCCGTCGTGTCCACAGCACAGAAACCATCATCCTCTCCCTTCTCAATGAACTTCACCGCACATGATCAGGGTAACATTTCTTTAGCTGTCGCCTTAGATCTTTCTTCTACTTTCGACTTAGTAGACCACCATACTCTTCTCCACCTCCGTTTTGCAGGTCTTTCTAGTTCTGTCATTCGCCGGTTCCACTCTTTCCTTTCCTCCCAAACTTTTTCTGTACGTACTGGCTTCTCCTCCCCCAGCATTTCCCTAACCTGTGGTGTACCCCAAAGCTCTGTTCTTGCCCCTTTTCTGTTTAATGTCTTCTTAGCCTCCTCACTCTAAACATCCAGCAGCATGACATTTCAGCCTACTACTACACAGATGACATTTTCCTTGTCCATCACACCAACCTTTCCACTCCTGATCTTTCCCCTCTGAATACCTGCCTCTCCGCCACAGCTTCCTGGATGACCTCTAATTATCTTCATATCAACCTCACAAAGACTGTTGCCATTTGGTTCTCTCATTCCACCCACATTCCTTCTCTCGCTCTTTCCATGGCCCAGACTCCTAACCCTTCTCTCTGTTACCTCAGCGTTACCCTTGATTCTTTCCTTTCTTTCCATGATCATCTCTCATCTGTCATTCAATGCTCGTTCTTCTCTCTCTGCCAGATCCACTCTGTTCGCCCATTTCTTTCACCCCACTCACTGACTGCCCTCCTTCTGTCCCTGGTCATGACCCGCATAGATTACTGTAATATCATTCTTCCTGGACTTTCCCAATATCAACTATGCCGTCTCCAGCTTCTTCAAAATACCGCAGCACGTATTCTCACACACTCCTCTCATTTTGAACATATTACCCCAGTATTTATCCACCTGCATTGGCTACCAATCTCCTACCGCATTCAATATGGACAGGAAGCTTGTCTGTACAGGGTTGTGTACACTATGAGGGTACTTAATAATATTATATTACTGAAAGCCCTCAGAAAGAGTTAACACCACAGATTCAGTAACTCAGAGACATTCCAGGGCTTATTACTCAGCAACAACCTTGAAAGACTCTACTGAAATAGCTAGGGCTGAACTTTCCTATAACAAAGAAGCTAAGTTTGTTATGAAATAGATAGTGCAGGGAGAAGCTGTCTCTTCAGTCTCGAATCAGAGATATCAAAACTGCTAGTGTTAGAATTATTGTTTAAGAAGTTATGTCTGGGAATACATGTATGTCTCCTCATGATGACCTATGCTAATAAGAACTGACCTATGACATAGAGACACTGAGATGCACATTATGAATATACGCGATGCTTGACGTAGAACAATAAGGTGAAAATTATGCTCTGTAATGGAATTTTGACCTATAAATAAAATAGCCAGAGTCTATGTTTTCAGAGTAAACAAAGTGCTGACTTTGTTTTCTCTCCCAAAGCTTTGGCTGTTTTTATAATACAAGTGTGTGCTGTGTTTTGTATTATTAACCGTGTTTGCTTCCTTCTCATTGCTTTTGGTGTGGAAAATCCGTTACCCAAGAACCCAGGTGCTGTTATCGGTGAGGGGAGGTGCAGAGTACACTTTCAAATAAAAGATCCTCACACTGGTTCACCGTTCCATCCATACCAACATTCCACGTTACCTCTCAGGCCTAATTCATCTGCACACCTCTCATCGCTCCCTTCGACAGATTCATGCTAACCGCCTACTCCTCCCATCTGCCACGCATGCCCATTTCGAATCTACCAGTTCCTCTGCTTTCTTTTTCCTTGGTCCTTCCTTTGGAACTTTCTCCCACCCCACCTCCATCTCGAGCTTTCCTTCCCCCGCTTTAAGATCCGACTGAAAACCCACCTTTTTTCTCTTGTATTTAATCTCTCCTTCCCTCCTTGATGCTACCCCTAGGCAACGCTACCTCTCTCTCCCTCCTGCATTTGCTGCATCTATCTCTCTTCTCTTTCCTCTCCTGTCTTAATATTGGCATTGCTTTCTTTCTTCCAGCATTGTTTGTAGTTTTTTTTATTTTTGTAAACCACCTAGACACCTCGGTATAGGTGGTATATCAAATGTTGCAATAAAGATAAAGGTCCTCTTGCAATTTTTTACAATTCTCTTGTGTTTTAATAACATTGAATAATTTTGTGTCATCTGCAAATTTAATCCCTCACTCGTTTATCCCATTTCCAAGTCATTAATAAATATGTTAAAAGAAGCAGACCTAGTACAGATCTCTGGGGTACTCCACTATTTGCTTTTCTCCATTGAGAAAATTCTCCCATTTAGCCCTACACTTTGTTTTCTGTCTTTCAACCTGTTTCCTAATCCACAATATTACATTGCCTCCTGTCCCATGGTGTTTTAATTTCCCCAAGAGTCTCTCATGAGGAACTTTGTCAAAGGCTTTCTGAAAATCAAGATACACAGTATCAACCAGCTCACCTTTATCTATCTGTTCATTCACATCTTCAAAAAAATATAAGAGATTGGCTAAATGCATGTTGGCTTACTGCCATTAAACTATGACTGTCTACTGTACATGCTCAGTAATTTTGTCTTTTATAATAGTTTCTACTGTTTTGCCCTGTACTGATGTCAGGCTCACTGATCTGTAGTTTTACGGATCACCCCCTGGAACCCTTTTTAAAATTGGCATTGCATTAGCCACTCTCCAATCTTTTGGTACTACAGACGATTTTAATGATAGATTGATTATTAATGGTAGTTCAACAATCTCATATTTCAGTTCTTTCAGCACCTGAGTTGTATGCCATTCTGTCCAGGTGATTTGCTGCCCTTTATTTTATCAATTAGCTGTACTACATCTTCCTGATTTATTGAGATTTGTTTGAGTTCCTTTGATACATCACCTTTAAATATCATTTCTGGCATAGGCAAGTTTCCTACATCTTCTTCGTTAAAGACTGAAGCAAAAAATTCATTCATATTTCTCTCCGCCATGGCCCTGTCCTCTCTCAGTGCACCTTTACCCCTCCATCATCTAATGGTCAAAACTGACTCCCTCACAGGTGTTTTGCACATAAATCGATGCAATTTGAGTATGTATTTGACAGCTGCAATCTGTATCCCCATTCTATTTGGCCAATTGAGCAAGATTGTTAAGAGTGAGATTCTGCAAGTATGATGTAAATGTTTCAAATGGGATGAAGAACTTCTTGCTATCATCTTGTCCCATTGTCAAACTCTAAAAAATATAAATCATAACAGGGAATTGTCAGGCTAGAAGTCTTGAGAGAAATCTTTGATGAATGTATATGCAGTTAGGTGTGCAAAGACACATTTTGTGCCTTACAGGTGTATTAACTCTGATAAACTTAGATTCCATCAGTCTCATTCTTCGGGGAATGGTCTTACAAATGGAAAATGAGAATTTTTCCTTCTCACTTTGAGGTTTCAAGTACTATGATCACTTTTTAATGGCTGAGAAACTAAAATGATAATTTAAAGATAAATGAAATAGGGACTGAGGGCTGGTCATCTCAATGTTGCTTTGCAGACAATGATGTCAGATAGGAGGAGAAAACTTAACAAAATCCTGGTAATGGATGATTATAGAGGCCTGATAAGGAATTAAAATGGTAGGCGGTACTTAAAGGATTGCTCCCTATACTTCTGTCAGTGATAGGAAAGAATATGTTTTACAATGAAGCAATAAGAACTAGAGAACATAAGGTATGCCATACTGGATCAGACCAAGGTCCATCAAGCCCAGTATCCTGTTTCCAACAGTGGCCAATCTAGGTCACGAGTACCTAGCAGTTTCTCCCAAAGACATAGGTTCCAGAATGATTGTATTGAGGCAAGCAGTGGATTTCCCGGGTCCCCTTTAATAATGGCTTATGGACCTTTCTAATGTCTCTCTAGTTCTATTGCATTCTCAATGGATCAGTTTTCCATCAATGCAAAGGACATAGTAGGAATTCCACCTAAAATGGAGTCAAAATATATAAAACAAACAAGGCAGCAAAATGCAGGAAATGTCAGGAGGGGGATAAGATAAACATGCAAATACCTGAAATATATAAATAATCATTTAAGAGAAACGGGTTTTCCATGGAAAGGAAGTTTTATGAGGTCATAATCTCAGGTACAAAGGCAGCAAGTAAGATAAGTAATGTTATGAAATATTTCTTCACAGAAAGGGTGGTGGATCCATGAAGAAGACTCCCAGCTGATGCAGAGGACCAAAAACAGTAACAGAATTCAAGAAAACCTGGGGCAAGTGCAGATGATTTTTAGTTGTAAAGAAGTGAAGGGAAGCCCAGAGAACAAGTTTGGTCAATGATACTGGAACAGAAAAATGGCCCACAGTTTACTACCAAGACTGAGAAAAGACTATCCGCAAAATGTGGAATGGCTCATTTCTAATTTCAAGTTTATCAACTCAAAGAAGTTGAAATATTCTCAGAAGTGTGTAGCACTATCATATAGCACTAGGCATCCTAATATATTGGAATGCATAATGCTATGTTTTAGTAAGTCATTTTCTCTGAGTATTTAAGAAATGCTTATGAGCACCATCACTTGGTTGAATGGAAAGCTTTATGGATCATTTCATGGGGATTCTGTAAGAGCAGAGACCTCACTGATAGCTTCTGTAAGAAACTGGTGCACTGCCAGGAGAGTCTGAAACCTTCTCTCTGCACACCTACACTCCAAATCATGAAAGGAGTCGTTTACTAACATCTGGTGAGCACTATTTGTAAATGACCCCCAAAAAGTTACTTTTAGGGGCCCTTTAACTAAAGTGCATTAGGCTTTTTCACTTAATGTGTGTTTAGCGTGAAAACTATTATGAGTTAAGTGCAAAGCCTCCACAGTAACTGTTGTGGGTGTGATCGGCACAGCTGCATCCACACTAACTGTAACATTGACAGCGCACAATATGTCCCCCTTCAATAAATGGCAGGTGCTTAGCATGCTCACTCTCTGTTTCATTAACACGCCCATTCAGCAATCTAATGCATGACTGGCAGTGTGAAAATCAGCATGCGTTAACTGTCATACCCTCATGGTAACTGTTCTGTGGGCCCAAGTGTGCAGTTAACGCACACCAAACCATGTATTAACTGTACAGTGCACTTTAATAACAGAGTCCCTTAATTGATTGATTTTCTCATTAACAGAACACTCAAGCATAAAGCAATATAAGTCATTACACTGTGATAATATGAGAAACCGATCAATGGGATTTTCCATGCAGAGCGTGTATGCTTCAAGCCAAGACAAAGTTATTCTTTACAAAACACGGTAAAGAACTTGTTCAAGTGTTGTTCATCTAAATGAACTTATACCCCTAGTGATACTGCCACGTTCATTATGATGCACAAAGAGCAATGGATAGTTGTATTACTTGATGCTGCCAAAGCCAGCTCTATTTCTCCTGCCATTAATTAGAGAAGGGAAAGTGTTCAGTCCCTCACTCAGATCCTCTGCCCTTCTGCATGCTATCTTTCTCACTTAAGGGAACTTCACCTCATATAACCTGAAAAGTTTCCCTAGGATGCAGAGTTTCCTGAGCAGTGTGGTAGCAAATCCTTGTAAATTAAATATGAGAACTGTTAATCTAAATCATGAAAAAATCTAAGAGATACGCAGAGCACATTAGGGATCAGGCAGTAAGGTCCCTGACATACTAGTATGTAGAAAATCTCTCACTTTGGACAATATTTTTTACTTATTGTAATATGATGCACTTTAAAAAAAATTCTGCAATTTACAAACTGCAATTTGCATTTTATTTGGGGCATTAAGATTTAAAATGAATTCTAACAAGATACTTAAGTAAATTGAACCAACAAAAGTTAAAATAAATTGTACAGATAAAAAACATATAGTGGTGAAGAGACTTCTGGATCTCTACTGACCAAAAATTTTAAAACATTTGCAAGCAATAGCCAAGACAAGACCCCATTGCTGTGAGAAGTCAGAGAGGCACAGAGAGAGAGGAAAGTTAGAATTCTGCAAGCTCCTTGAGTGCCAGTTGTAAATATTGTTCCTACGTTGAACAAATCAGTGGTGGCCTCTCCTGAAAATGGTTAAAGCTGTTGAAAGGAAGCTTCTCCTGGGGAAAGAACTGTAGATGTTTTGTGGCATGCTATTTCCTACATAAAAGGGCCGTTTTGGACAGGCTAATGGCTTCTAGGCTGAAAACTCAAATTTTAAGCTCACATTTGGAAGCTCAAGAAATAAAGTGACTAATGTTGAGAGTGAACTTACTGGAGTGGAGTCTCCGAGACTGATTTAGTGAAGTGCTCAGCTTAGCATGGCTATATGCACTGCTCATTTAAATCCAATGATAATGAAGGCATCAGTTATTAAACAGACAAGCTTATAGCTTTGTATCCTGCAGACACCTGGTTGAATCTGTGCTCCACAGCTTCTCATACAAACAGATAAGCTTATAGCTTTGTATCTTTTGATAATCTTGCAGCTTGGTATCTCTTACCTATTTTCTAACCTATCCTGTTGATTGTGTAGCTGATATAATATTTAATTGGATTTACCTATCCTAGTGGTTTGTGTAGCTAAGTTAACTGCTGGTTTTACATTCACTTCTGAGAATAATCTGCTTGCATTCCTTGGGTAGCCCTCCAATCGGAAATCTAAAGGTGCCCTCAGTTCAGGTAAGGCCTGCTGGCCAAGGACACTTAGCTTCCCACCCACCCCCGGGCTGCATTGCTTATATAGCGGTCATATACGTTGACATCTATCCTCTTAATTCGACCACACATGTCTTGTATTCAGTGCAATAATTGTGGTGCTTTCATTCTGAGACGAATCATCTGGAACCTAAGAGCTTGCCCTATATGCCTCAAGTTGGCAGCCATACAAAATGAATTGACTCTATTAAGGGAAGAAGTAGCTGCAATGAAACGCACCTCTTCTAGGATACAAACCAAACAAAGTCCCCCGCCACTCCCACAGAGACTCAAACATCCCAGGAAGAAATGGATCACAGTGGGCTCTGGTAGACTACGTCCAGTAACGCAGAAACACCCTGTACATCAAGAGATATCACTGCATAGTGCCTTCTCTGCTTTGGTTAATGAGGATGCCCAAGCCAGGGAAGCTCAAGGACCCTTAAATAAGACAGTCAATGCCCAATGTACTGATAAAGCACCAATTATGAAGAAAGACTCAAGGAACAGAAAACTACTACTACTTGGTGATTCCATCATCAGAGGCACCAACTTGGAAACACAGTTCAAAGGAGGGAAGTTAGTCAAATGCCTCTCAGGCTCCTCATCTAGCAAGAATACAAACCAAATTGTTGATGTACTTAGCGCTGAAAGTGACCACTCCAAAATTGATGTTATCATCCACTTGGGTACAAATGACCTGGCTAGAAACAGTGCCACTACAGTTCAAAGGGACTTTCAAACTCTGGGGGAGAAACTAAAGCCCATTGTTAACACTGTAGCATTCTCAGAAGTTCTACCTGTTCTAGGTAAGGGGGCAGAAAGGCTAAATCACATAAACAGCTTTAACACATGGCTCCAAACTCGGTGCAAAGAGGAAGGATTCAGATTTATAGGCGACTGGGGAAACAGATAGACCAACAAGAGACTATACTGCGCTGATAGACTACATCTCTCTGTCGCAGGGAGAAGAATCCTAAGTGAAAAATTCAGCCAGTATGTGGATACGCATTTAAACTAGAAAAAGGGGGTGACAGATGGGGAAGGTCAAGTTCTGGACGTCACTCCCTGCAAAAGCAGAACAACATCAGAAACAGACACACTTTTAAACCACACATCAAAAACAAGTGGTAAGAAGTAGACAGAACAAAATCAATGCAAAACACACGCAAGCCAGTTAAATGCTGGAAAGCAATGAGCACATATGCTTGAAGCTTTTCCAATAAAGTTCCAGACCTGGAAGCCCTAATGGTGGAAACGGACTTGGACATTGTGTCCATCACAGAAACATGGTTTTATGGATCGCATGAATGGGATATAGCCATAGCTGGCTATAATCTATTCAGAAGAGACAGAGAAAATGGAAGAGGAGGAGTAGCCTTGTATGTCAAAAGCAATATTAAAGCTACTGAAATGCAGGGGGCATGGGGAAAAGAAGAAGCGCTCTGGGTTGTGTTGGAAAGAGGAGATGGCACTGTCATCCATACTGCTGTAGTCTACAGACCTCCGACTCAGATCGAAGAGCTAGTTAACGAATTGATTATAGACATTGTCAAAATAGCCACAAAGGGGAAAGCGATCATATTGGGTGACTTTAATCTACCGGATGTGGATTGGATTACTCCTTCTGCAAATCTGGAAAGAAGCAAAGAAATTGTGGATGCTCTCCAAGATGCGTTATTTAGACAAATGGTGATGGAACCAACAAGGGAAAGCTCAATGCTGGATTTAGTGCTCACCAATGGTGATAGCGTGTCGAATGTCTGGGTGGGTGCACCTGTGAGCAGCAGCGATCATCACACGGTGTGGTCTGAGATAAAAACCAAGGTGCAGTCCAACTATAGCAAGTTCAAAGTCCTAAACTTCAAAAACACCGACTTCAATCTTTATCTTTATCTTTATCTTTATTAAAATACTTGATATACCGCCCAGGCCGAGGCATCAGGGCGGTGTACAATCATAAAATTAACGACTGCTAAGAAAAAGAAAGGAATGCCATAAAATAATAGAACAGAGGGAGAAATAGTAAAACCATAAAATAATAGGATAAATAAAAACAAATAGCAGACAGCCAAGGTGCAGGAGGGGTAAAGGGGATGAGGGAAGGAGGAGGGGAGGGACGTAAGGGAAAATGGGAAGGGGAGGCTCAACTAGGGAGAGGAAACACCATCAACGGGGGGGGGGGGCAGATCAAAAGCCTGACAGAAAAAGTGTGTCTTAAGAAGGACCTTGAAACGGGTATAGGATGATTCAGTGCGAAGTGGGAGGGGAAGAGAGTTCCAGAGGGCAGGGGCTAAGAAAAAGAAAGCAGAGTGACGAGTAGATTCAAGGCGAGCCTGAGTAGGTGACGGCAGGAAAAGACAATTACCGTGAGACGAACGAAGGAAACGGGGAGAGGGCTGGAGGCGAATGATGTCGGCTAGGTACTGGGGGGTATCAGAGTGAAGAGCTTTGTGAGCAAGGATAAGCAACTTGAACATGAACCGGAACTTAACGGGGAGCCAGTGTAAAGATAAGAAACATGGCCATGTACCTAAAGGAAGAGTTGACAAGGTGGAAGGAGATAAGGGAAGTGGAATTGCAATGGGCTAAACTAAAGGTGGCAATAAAAGGGGCAACAGATAAATATGTAAGAAAAGTAAATAAAAACAAAAGGAGAAGGAAACCTATTTGGTTTTCCAAAGAAGTGGCTGCTCAAATAAAGGCAAAAAACACAGTTTTCGCAAAATTCAAAAGCTTGCAAACAGAGGAACATAGAAATGAATACAGGATCAAACTCAAAGAGACAAAAAGAGAAATAAGGATAGCAAAATCAAAGGCAGAGGAAAAGATGGCTAAAGATGTGAAGTGTGGCGACAAAACTTTCTTCAGGTATATTTGGGAAAGGAAGAAGATCAGAGGTGGAATAGCAGGATTCAGAAGTGCTGGGAATGGACTCGTGGAAAGGGACATTGAAAAAGCGAAATTGCTAAACAAATACTTCTGCTCTGTCTTTACTAAAGAAAATCCTGGAGAAAGACCAACTGTGACTCCCAAATATAAAATGAAGTAGATACCACACCATTCACAGAAGATCATGTGTTTAGAACAACTTGCGAAACTGAAAGTGGACAAGGCCATGGGACCGGATGGGATACATCCCAGGATACTGAAAGAGCTCAGAGAGGTTCTTGCAGGACCGTTAAAGGATGTTTTCAACAGTTCCTTGGAAACAGGAGTAGTTCCTCAGGACTGGAGAATGGCTGATGTCGTACCTCTACACAAAAGTGGTGACAGGGAAGAAGTGTCAAATTACAGGCCTGTGAGCCTTACCTCGGTGGCGGGAAAAGTAATGTAGGCACTTCTGAAGGAGCAAATAGTGAACGTTCTCAAAACCAACAGGTTGCAAGATCCGAGGCAACATGGTTTTACCGAAGGACGATCTTGCCAAACAAATCTGATTGAGTTCTTTGACTGGGTGACCAGAGAACTAGATCAGGGGCATGCGATGGATGTCATCTACCTCGATTTCAGCAAAGCCTTTGATACTGTTCCTCATAAGAGGCTTATCAATAAACTTAGTAGTTTGGGGATGGGTCCCAAGGTGGTAAACTGGATCAGAAATTGGTTGACTGATAGACGACAGAAGGTGATGGTAAATGGAGCTCACTTAGAGGAAGGGAAGGTGATTAGCGGGGTGCCCCAGGGTTCGGTCCTGGGCCCGGCATTGTTCAATGTATTTGTGAGTGATACTGCTGAAAGACTGAATGGAAAGGTCTGTCTTTTTGCAGATAACACGAAAATTTGCAACAGAGTGGACTCCCCCGAGGGAGTCCTTAACATGAGAAAAGATCTACAAAAGCTGGAAGAATGGTCAAATGCTTGGCAATTAAGATTTAATGCAAAGAAGTGCAGAGTCATGCACTTAGGTAGCAGAAACCCAAGAGAAATGTACACGATAGGGGGCGAGAGGTTGGTGTGCACGGATCAGGAGAAAGATCTTGGTGTGATTATTTCTGTAGATCTCAAGGTGGCAAAACAGTGCGACAAGGCGGTGGCAAAAGCCAGGAGGATGTTGGGCTGCATACAAAGAGGAATTACCAGCAGAAAGAAAGAGGTTCTAATACCACTATATAAGTCACTGGTGAGGCCTCACTTGGAATACTGTGTTCAGTTTTGGAGACCGTATCTTGCAAAGGATGTAAAAAGAATGGAATCTGTTCAGAGGAAGGCGACCAAAATGATTTGGAGCCTGCGTCAGAAGCCTTATGAGAAGAGACTTGAAGACCTAAATATGTACACTTTAGAGGAGAGGAGGGATAGGGGAGATATGATTCAGACATTTAAATACTTAAGAAGAAATAATGAACAAACAAACCTCTTCCAAAGACGGGGAAGCTGTAAAATGAGAGGGCATAACATGAAGCTGCAAGGTGGAAAATTGAAAGGCAATATCAGGAAATACTTTTTCACTGAGAGGGGTGGTGGATGCTTGGAATGCCCTGCCGATGGAGGTGGTGGGGGCAAATATGGTGACAGAATTCAAAATGGCATGGGACAGACACAATGGATCCATTTATAGCAACAGAATAAAATCAAAATAAACTGAACCATCTAACTTCTCAACAAATAGGGGTGTCCTGCATGGAGCGGTGAGTTCACCCCTAAACAAAGACATGGGGAGGGGTGGCCCGAGGGGCAGCCTGCACAGAGTGGCACCTACTCCTTCCATCTTACTGGGCAGACTAGATGAACCATACTGGTCTTTATCTGCCATCATTTACTATGTTACTATGTTAAGAATTGCGCACATGACCCAAAGACTTAATGTCTGGTTTTGTATGGCTATAGATTTGAAGGCACATTTTAGAAAGGCCATTTATGTGGTTGCAAGGATATCCAAGTGAAAATGTCTGCAAATCTATGTTAATCTTAGAAGAGAGGATGAGCACATGTAAATCTGATGTAAAGTCAACATATCTCCATCTCTCACCATGGACATGTGTTTTAAATCGAAGAAGGGTGTGCAGGAATTTACGGGGATGAACATCCATATGCAGTGGGAGACACTTTTTAACAAACATGCCTATGGTAAAAACTGGTATGGGAACCCTGGCAACTAACACATATAAATGCCAGCATTTCAGAACATTACTAAACTAAATAACAAAGAGGAGACTTCTAAACCCCAAAATTACAACCTCACAAACCAAAACAAAAAAAAATCAGGCATTCTGTATAGTCGACTCGAGCTTCGCCCACTCTTTAATCGGGCTGCATCAGGAAATGCCATGCGGTAATGAAAGCAGACTATACAGTTTTATGCGGTTTGGTGGCATTCCTAAGAGTCCGAAGTTATTTGGTATTTCGTCATAAGTTAAGTGTTGGAAGAGGTTTTTTCAATTCATTTAAATGCAATTAAAAATTGTAAAAAGTGCTTACCACACCATTGAAGCCAATGAATGAAGTGTTTAGGGGATTTACTAACGTGCCGTTTCCAGTGGCTTGCATCACCATGAGTACAGCTGTTAGCCCTGAACTGAAGTTCTTACACAGTGATATCCCACTTCTAACTTTGAGAGTAGCGGTTTCTCTCAGACTCTTTAGAAGTGCTAGAATGCCTGATTGTTTTGGTTTGTGAGGTTTGCAATTTTGGGGTTTAGAGGCCTCCTCTTTGATATTTAGTTTAGTAGTGTGTTTGGTCAAAGAGGGTATGGGGGTTTATTTATTTTCCTAGTAGGCATGTAAATATCAGCACTTACATGTGGATCCTGGCCTTTTAGTAAACTCAGACATGTTGCCACACTTAACTGATCACAAAGGACTTGCTGTTTACCTCATTTTAATTTGGAGGGGGGAAATAAACATTGGGGGATTAAGGGGGATAATCCCCTTAATCTCTCCTATAAAGGGCTGGTCAAAAGAAGCACTTTTCAAAAACCTATTCATGCCAGAGGAGCAGGTGTGAAGCCAAATGCAGACAATTTCCATCTTCCACGTGCATCTCCTCTATAAAATGGAGGACAGCTGTAGCTTTTTCGTCCTCCCAGAGCAGACACGTGTAAATCGCAGTCTTTTTAAAATCACATTTTATATATGGATGAAGTTTGCACATTTTTCTTCTACGACATCCACATGTAAAATGCAAATAAGGCTTCTAAAATAACCCCCTTAACAGGCAGTCTGAAGTTAAGCAAAAGTTCGTTTTTCTGTGATGAGCATTAATGAAGACTTAGTGCCAGTTTCTTTTCTTGTGTCAGCATGAACTACTCACAGCATTTTTTGTTTTACTGAAGGAGATGTATTGACGATTTTTTTTTAAAACTGCAGGGGGAATGAGGAGCTGAAGCGATTGCATTACCAAATGCATGCTTAAGGGAGAGTTTTAGATGATACCATGCTAATAATACCCAGTCAAAAAACGTGGAAAGCAAATGAAGGACGTGTGAAAATTGAAACCTTTATTGCTTAATTCCACTTCAGCCACTGGCCCGACACTGGCCGTGTTTCGTAACAACCTTCCTCAGGGGCAAAATTGTCTAAAATACATAAAATAAACATTTAAAACACTGTAAACAAATTATTCAAAGGAACTATTAAAAACTAGAGAAACAGAGAATGAGCCAAAACATATAAATAAAACATGCCAATGTTGAAACATAAACATAAATTTAGTACAACCAATATAGGAGCAAAACAAAATGGACATAAGTAAAAAAGAATACCATTAAGATAGTTATTTGGATGTAAAACAAAATAAAGTGATTCAAAAACATCACCTTAACACAATTAAATAAAACATACACAAATAAATATATAAAAAAATAAAAAATCAGTTAGTTTTTACAAATGAATTAAAAATATAAACCATTATAAAACTATAAATTGTGAAATAATAATATAATAAATTATAACTTCACATATGAATAAATAAATGTGTAAATATACAACAAAATAATCAGAAGATTAAAGAAAAAGATTTTCTGATTGTAGATTTTCCCATCACACCTACTATCTACATAATTCCCAAAATTCATAAATCTATGCACAACCCTCCAGGAAGACCTATAGTGTCTGCTGTGGGGTCACTTCTCGAACCTATCTCTCAGTTTTTGGACATTTTACTTAGACCCTTCGTGGAAGAAATGTGGTCATACGTTCGTGACTCTGCTCACGTTATTCACATTCTTGCATCTATTAAAGATCTTGGAACAGATGTCATTTTGGTGACACTTGATGTAGAGTCCTTATATACCAATTCTTTAATAGATGCAAGAATGTGAATAACATGAGCAGAGTCACGAACGTATGACCACATTTCTTCCACGAAGGGTCTAAGTAAAATGTCCAAAAACTGAGAGATAGGTTCGAGAAGTGACCCCACAGCAGACACTATAGGTCTTCCTGGAGGGTTGTGCATAGATTTATGAATTTTGGGAATTATGTAGATAGTAGGTGTGATGGGAAAATCTACAATCAGAAAATCTTTTTCTTTAATCTTCTGATTATTTTGTTATATATTTACACATTTATTTATTCATATGTGAAGTTATAATTTATTATATTATTATTTCACAATTTATAGTTTTATAATGGTTTATATTTTTAATTCATTTGTAAAAACTAACTGATTTTTTTATTTTTTTATATATTTATTTGTGTATGTGTTATTTAATTGTGTTAAGGTGATGTTTTTGAATCACTTTATTTTGTTTTACATTCAAATAACTATCTTAATGGTATTCTTTTTTACTTATGTCCATTTTGTTTTGCTCCTATATTGGTTGTACTAAATTTATGTTTATGTTTCAACATTGGCATGTTTTATTTATATGTTTTGGCTCACTCTCTGTTTCTCTAGTTTTTAATAGTTCCTTTGAATGATTTGTTTACAGTGTTTTAAATGTTTATTTTATGTATTTTAGCCAATTTTGCCCCTGAGGAAGGTTGTTACGAAACACGGCCAGTGTCGGGCCAGTGGCTGAAGTGGAATTAAGCAATTAAGGTTTCAATTTTCACACGTCCTTCGTTTGCTTTCCACGTTTTTTTTAGTGGGTGTTCGTTGCACGTGGAATCGTGCTTGGTTTGTTGATCCACCATGCTAATAATATACATTTTGCATTTCATACATACAAATCTAAAATGGCATTTTAGGAAGCACATCCAAGTCAAATCCAGGACGTGCAGAAAACCGCCAGGGACATCTATGTCTCTGGATGATTTTTGTAACACAGACGTCCTCAACATGGACGCCCACGCCATTGGCCACATAGATGTCCCCCTTAAGAAAGCATGGGGTGGGGACATCCATCTCATGCATGCTAGAATAAGGAGATGTGGCATAGCTAATGGAAACATTCCCCATCAGTGTTCATTGTTATATTGTACGATAAAAGGGGGTATTAGTGTAGTTCCTTCTCCACACCTTCCGGACAATGCTGGACAAAACAATCATTTTTCAGATGCCTGTTCGTGGCTGGTGCAAGTATAATCTTAGACACGATGCCAGACATACAGGATGCTTCAGAGATCAGGTTGGGACTAACAAGTTCTTGGGAATGCCCCGGCCGTACCTCCATCATGCCCCCGTTAAGACTTGGACATCCTCATGCTGGGGATAGCCACACACCTGGCTTCTAAAATGGCTTTGGAGACATCTCTGTGCTTTGGACGTCTCCATGACCATTTCCAGATGTCCAAAATATGAATAGGGTTTCTGATTTTAAAAAAACCTAATATATGTGCATGCAACATTCTTCCACGTGCTGATATAATCTCTGCACAAAATATTGATTCTGCTGCTAATGCATGCAAGTGCATGTTTCCATGGTGATAGCATGCTCTCCTTTATTTGCATACATTTTTTGCATGCATGTTATTTGCATATGATTTATTTGCTGCATCATGTGTGTAAATATTTATGTGTGCACATGGCTCTAATGCTCAGCTTCTTATACTGGCCTCTCACTGTGACTCACTGAGGAAGAACATCATATCCTTTCATCACAATTTAGAATATACAGATAATAAACTTAAAAACCTTAAAATGCTAAACTTTCCAAAGCCTGACTGTACATCTGCTCATGATCTTTTCCGATGTTATCAGGCTTGGATTTAAGCATCGTCAATATAGGTAATTTTCTTCAGTGGCAAATTTTGATAGGCGCCAGAGCATTCTATGTCTCCATCCTGGCCTGCTCCCTATCTACCCACACTGGAAGCAGCAGCAGTGACATCCCAAAGATGCCAACTCTCACTCCTTGAGAGTATGTCATACTCATTTGAAGGCTCACTCTCACACTCATTGAGCCCCTTCTCTCCACCATAAGAGCCTCAGTGTCAATACACTGATAGATATCACTGTTTTCATGAGAGATAAGCCTAAGAGAAGAAAGAAATCCCTTTTCCCTTAACTTACATGTGCTGTGAAGCTTATGCACATATTTTTAGCAACTGAGTGGATAGCAATTTTCAACACAGAGGATTTGCCCATATTGCCTCAGCTATGGAGGTCATTCTGCCATGCGAATAGCAAGGATATACATCCAGGTTGGATGTGAAACCCCCGCTATTCACTAGGACCGTATTCAGCATCGACTGTTCCCCGCATGCAGAGAGCCATTGTGCGGGGAGTGCTGGATGGGGGTGGGAGGGGGCAGGCTGGAGTCAGAAAGTGGGCGGAGTTGGGGCAGGCCACAGCACCTGAACATACAAGGCCTATTCTGGTAGGGCACTGTACGTCTGGCATGACAGATGTCCGACTTATTCCACCTAGGAGGTGAATAAGATTCAGGCGAGGCTGCAAGCAGCCAGGCTGCCCCCACAAACACACACAGCGCATGCAGGTGGGTCCCCACCGCCCAATCCCAGCCCTGGCAGACCCCACCAAGGGTCGGCAGTGGGGAAAGAAGATGTGTTTCGCTGTCAGGCCTTACTTGCTTCTGCTGGGCATCCTGGTGCCATGGTGACGTGACACCTTGGCACCGGCACACCAGCAGGAGCACTGAGTGGTGGGGACGGGCAGCCTACTGTATGTCTCATAGTAACATAGTAACATAGTTAATGACGGCAGATAAAGACCAGCATGGTCCATCCAGTCTGACCAGCAAAAAAAATTGAAAGATACGGCAAGAGTAGGTGCACCTGTCGCTCTGTGCAAGCCACCCCTCCCCATGTCTTTGTTTAGGGGTGGACCCACCCAGTAGACACCACTCAGTAGCTCCTGCGGTTGCAGAATCAAGTACAACTTGTGTCCCATCCATATTATAGACATCTGGACGGCCCGAATGTGCACTGTATGGAATCGGCCTCATTTTATGTTGCTTTATTCATGGCAAAGCAACAATGCATTTAAATCTTTCTAGATTTATATTCTGGAAGCACCATTTGAAAAAAATCTCACTCTTTAGACCAATCTCATTCTCACTCATTGGGATGATTCACCCTTGACACCTCTGACAATCCTTGAAATGAAAGAGGCACAGGGACTGCCTGCCTTTCTGCTCTGACAGGCCCTACAATGTTCTACCTATTGCATGGGTTTCCATGGTAATGTGAAACCCGTGCAGGGGGAGGAAGCAGGGCACTGCAGGTTCTGTCAGAGCACAAAAACAGGCAGACCCCGCACTCCCTCTACCTTAAGAATGTCATTGTTTCTGCAGCTAGGACAGGAAAATGAAGGGGAGATCAAGAGGGTATGGATTAGTGACAACCAAGGCAAAGGAAATCCTCCCTAACCCACCTCTTGCCTGTGTGTACCATAAAGAGTAAATCTGGCCCTGGATGTATTCTTATGGAAGCATTACAAATTCCTGAGGCCTTTCTTCCATCCAAGGCCAGGGCATATTGTGTGCCTGACTCCAGAAAGTAAAGGCCACTTGGATTAGGGGAAGATTGGAACTGAGCAATAGCCTGGACTGGTCTGGCGAGACTCAACAAAAGAATTATCAGGTAAGCAGAATTCAACCTTTCTGACAAGGTAGAGATAAGCTATATGTAACTGTGCTGTTAAAGTATGAATGCATGCTTCCTATTTTGAAATGATTTAGTAAGCTTATGATGTATTTGTCAACAGTTTTCTCCAGGGCAAAAATTAATTGTATAATTCTCAGTGAAAACATTCACATGGTGCTTCTAATAAATCAGCATATTGATAAAATCCCTGCCAGATCAATTCTCCAAGTGGCCTCACATATATGCTGAAAAAAAGTAAACCACTAGTGAACCCCATAGGGCTGAACAGACATATTATAACGGGAATGTTTGGTTATTATACAGAAAGCGATTTAAAAGAAAAAGTCCATGCTCAAGATTAAGAGAGGCTTACTATCCAGCCATGAAAAGTACCCCTTTGACCGGACAGTAAACATTAGGCAGGTATTTGATGAGCTAGATTACAGTAAAGAGTACTAATTAGTATTGCTGAGAGAGTTAATTATATTAAGGGTTATGCAAAGCCCTCCGTTTCCCCACAATGAGGGGCTTCCCTGCATTCCGGCTGTACTGCTGTTGCCAGCAGGGGGCCTTCCTCAGTTTGACATAGCCATCCTGAATTCTGAGCATGGAGGTCACCCTTAAAACCTCTCTCTGGTTTTCATTACTTTCTCTCTATGATGAGCCTAGCAATTTGCACAGCTGGAAACAGTGTAGAGAAAATAATCAGCAAGAGACAAGGACAGCTGAGTAAAGAAAATCCTGGAGAGAACAGAGGAGAGGTAAAAAGTGAGAGGGGCAGAGAACAAAAGGTAGTGGGAACTGTAGTCCAAAGGAGACATGACTTAAATTAATTTGGGAGAAAGAAATAACAGAGGACGAGGGAGGCTGCCAAGTCAGTCTGATCAATGATTTATTTAGAGATAGAAAGGTCTCTCTTTGAGTGTAAACGCGTCAATGTTGGTCAATTCTTGAACGTTGGACCTCTTGTCAAAAATAATACTCGTACGTTCAGTATAACATATGGGAAAATAATCCCTTAAATTACTACTCCTCTCTTCTTTTGTTTTCAACAAGTAAATATCTCATATCATTAAGAGCTACCTGGAGGTCTCAGATTAGCACCAATTCCTAAGACGAGACCGTCATTAATGGAAGAAGTATGCTAAAACACATCAACGACCTCCACGGTAGCAAACTGTAGCTCGTAAGGTTAGCAAGAGTGATCCTACGGTGTAACTCAAAAATTAATACAAATGATCAACTTCCTCAATGCTAATCCTCACGGCAATTCTCTTGAATCATCATAAAAAGATCCCGACGCTTCCCCCCAGCGCCTTCGTAGCGTTTCACCTATTAGGGTTCTTCAGGGGATCTATAATAGATCCTGTGAACAAACAAATGAAAACAGAGAATTATTCCCAATTCCACTCTATCAAAAGTCTCTACAAAAATCCATACTAAGTAGCAGGCTAAAATGTGGAAATACTCACTAAGAAAGCTGCCCACGTCTAAAGTTGAATCTCTTCACTTTAACTTCCTTCACAAGCAGTTATCATCGCCAATGCAAAAAGACACCGCACATGCGGCCTACTGCCAGTGGAAGCTGTATTTAAAGACGGGACATGAACTAACTTAGTTAGCTCCTCCCCATGAACATCAGTGCAAGTGTAGAAAATAGGCTTAAAGGGCAATACACTGAAAATCTGTAGAAGGTTCTACTTCCATTCAACCCTGTTTGCTCCTAAAACTCCTTCCACATGAAACAAATCACATACATGCTGACCATTCTATCATTGCATTTAAACCATTAGGTATGACTGTGTCCAGTTTGTGAATCCATCGCTGTTCCCTTAAAATCAACACCTGATCGTGAGTTCTACCCCCATTACCGCAATCAACTCTGTCAATGCAAAAGCATGACAGTTGTTCAAAACTGTGTCCCTTATCTAAACAGTGTTGGACCATAGGGGCAGACACTGTTCGACACCACAACTTGCTCCGATGTTCCCGCATTCGTACCCGAAAGGGACGTAACGTCTTACCTATATACAAGAGGCCGCACGGGCACTGAACTGCATAAACCACCCCCGTGGTTTCACATGTCGTAAAGGATGATATTGCATAATTTATCTGATGATAGGTAAACGAAGAGGTTTCCCGGGTAATCTCGCATATATCGCATGTCCCACAGCGTCTATGCCCCTTCTCCCCCAACTCTGCATTTATTCTAGGTAAGACCGTAGGACTCAGATGTTCCTTCAAATTACGGTGCCGTTGCCAAACGCACCGCAACTTCTTCCCCACTAAACCTGGTACCGCTGACAATACATTCCTATGTTGCTGCAAACTCCGCTGGATATCTCGACTCAAAGGGGAAAATTTTGTGATGAGATTCACAGTATCACCGTCATCTTTAGTCCTATGACTTAATGGAGAAAGAAGCAAATTTCTATTGTTGTAAAGGGCTCTCCGATATGCTCTTTTAACCACCTGATATGGGTAACCCCTTTCTAGGAAATTAACCTCTAACTGACGTGATTGTCGCTTAAACTCCTCGTCACTCGAACAGTTTCTGCGGAAACGGAGGAACTGCGAGAATGGGAGACCCTCTTTTAATGGTCTGGGGTGGGAGCTTCGATAATGAAGTAGCGTGTTCCTATCAGTGGGTTTCCTAAATATAGATGTTTTCCAATGCCCCCTCCCCCTAGTGATGTTCACATCAAGGTAGGTTATAGAATCTTTATGGTAAACGGACGTGAATCTAATATTACCGTCAAGTTGGTTGATCCATTGAAAAAAAAGAGAGCAAAATCCCTTCCGAACCCTCGCCAAAGAAGAAAAACATCATCTATGTATCTCTTCCAGGTTATAATATGCGTGGCAAAAGGGGAATTACCTAACCAGCGGTCCCTCAAACCCGGCCATATAGAAATTCGCTATCGAGGGTGCGCAGGTCGCTCGCTCCCATCGCCACCCCCGATATCTGTTTAAAAAAACTCTCCCTCAAAAGAGAAATAATTCTCATATATGGCAAACTGTGCTAATCCCATCAAGAATGCGGTCATACTTGCAGAGAGATCACCTCTAGTTAATAACCTAGTTCTCACTATTTCCAAAGCTGCCATTTGGGGGATATTGGTATAGAGGGGAATTATGTCCATTGTAACAAGGAGAACATCAGTATCATCCGCCCAGCTGTCAAGGTCCCGTAACATACATAAAAAACTGGTAGTATCCTTTAAATACGCGGGAATCTGAGATAACACTGGCCATAAGAACGAGTCCACAAAAGTGGATAGTGGCTTAAGTAAACTACCCCGGGTCGATACTATTGGTCTACCAGGGGTCGGTCCAAATCCTTGTGAATTTTTGGCACAAGGTAAAACTTAGCCACTGTAGGGGAGATCACATTTAAATACTTGAATTCTTTCTTTGAAATCAATTTATTTGTTAATGCTAAGGTAGTCATATCTTTAATAGAATCCTGTAACATGGGTCCCGGATCAATTAACAGCCTCTCATAGGTGGTGACTTCACCCAATTGCCGCAAGGCTTCTTGTATGTACTGTTCTCTTTTCAAAACCACAACAGCTCCTCCCTTGTCCGCCCGTTTGATCACTATGTCCGAGCAGTGTTTCAGAGAGCTCAAAGCTTGATTCTCTGAACACGTAAAAGCATGATGAATCAAGGGCTTAGACTGTTTGCAAGTTATGTACATCTTTCAGTACCAGTTGTTTAAATATCTCCAGTCCCGGATGCACTGGGCCCGGAGGGGACCAAGTCGACTTAAGGGACAATGGTATTCGCGATGGCTCCCTTACACCTGAACTCGTCACCATTAATGATGTAGTACAAGAGGGATGTTCTGCAAAAAATGTTTTAATGATAATTTACGTAGGAACCTTTCAAAATCTACATGATACTGAAATAGATCAAAACTTATTCTAGGAACAAAAGATAGTCCTTTACTCAAAACTCCCATCTCCTGTGGATTTAAGGTGACTCCAGAAATATTCACGACTAGGTCAGACCTGTCAGTAGACAGTCTGTCCCCCCTTATTTCTTCTTCGGAGGGGCTCGTTCGCGAGACTTCACTCGATCTGGCTCCTTCTTCTTCTTGTCTCTTTGCGGATCCTCTTTGTCGCGATCTAAAAAATGCCCATTTCTTCCTGAGGCGCTCTAATCCGTGGACACTACCTCATCGGTAGAATCATCAAATTCCACTCTTTTCTTAGTTTTCTTCATTTTTCGTCTGGTGTTCATCCACGGGTACACATACCCAACAGTGTAGTCCGCATGATCTCTCTTGAGCTTCGTTGTCTTCTTAATCATGATTTCCTGATGAACTGTGGACAACTGTCGTGTCAAATATTCCATTTTATCTTTATAAATCTGTTCATCCTCGGAGGACTTTAAACGATCTTGAAGATCCTCTATTTCTTTGGTCAATTTTTGAACATCTGACTTCACCGTGTCCACTATAAGCACCATTAAATCAAGGGAGCACTTTTTTAAAATTTTATTCCAATTGTCGAGAAAGTCTGGCTCGGTGGTGGGAATCCGGGGCTCTTTATAAATGCGCAGCCCTCGAAGAATTTGTTGCCTGTTGATATATTCAATAAGGGACAAACGGTGTAATTCAGATCGAATTTTTTTCTTCTGCAAGGTTAACAAGGAGTCCCACGTTACTGCATCATCCTCACTAGAATGCGCAGCAATAGATGCAAATGGAGTATTTTCCTTAACCAGGCCTGCTATATGGTCTTGTGTATAACTTAAAATATCTTGCCATCCTGATAGACCTTCAGCCATCATGTAAACACGTCAATGTTGGTCAATTCTTGAACGTTGGACCTCTTGTCAAAAATAATACTCGTACGTTCAGTATAACATATGGGAAAATAATCCCTTAAATTACTACTCCTCTCTTCTTTTGTGTTCAACAAGTAAATATCTCATATCATTAAGAGCTACCTGGAGGTCTCAGATTAGCACCAATTCCTAAGACGAGACCGTCATTAATGGAAGAGGTATGCTAAAACACATCAACGACCTCCACGGTAGCAAACTGTAGCTCGTAAGGTTAGCAAGAGTGATCCTACGGTGTAACTCAAAAATTAATACAAATGATCAACTTCCTCAATGCTAATCCTCACGGCAATTCTCTTGAATCATCATAAAAAGATCCCGACGCTTCCCCCCAGCGCCTTCGTAGCGTTTCACCTATTAGGGTTTGTGGTGAGGAAACCACGGCTGATTATAGAAATGCACAAGAAAAAGGGTCCTGTCACTTTAATTCAGGTTGTGTCAAAGGTTTCCCCAGTAACCAGGAGTCTGTGACTCAGAAGCTAGTCATCCCTAAGCCCTGCCCACAGCAGCACGTCAGAGAGAAGCTTGTCCCTAGTCACATGTACTGGGAGCAGGGTGTGCCTCAAAGGGAAGGAAAGTTTAAAAAGCTGATTCACAGAACAGAAGTTAGTTCAGAGGAGAGCCTAATCCGTAGTCCACGGAGTTCACGAGGTTCAAAGAGTTCAGAAGAGGGGCCAACACGGAGTCCAGGAGGCAGAGCAAGTAAGAGAGTGTTTGCAGAGCCTGAGAGACAGAGTGTGAGAAATACTATTTGCTGTGAAGAGGAGATTGATGAGAGATTGCCAGACACAGCTGGGAATGAGAGGCTGGTGTCAGCAAACGGAAGGTCTGCACTTGAAGAAAAGAATGACTGGTTTGCAGTACGGAGGGAAACCCTAAATACCTCATAAACAAGGCAAGTCTGTCCTTCTCAATGCCTACAGAGGAAAAGCCCCAGAGAATACCCATAGGAGAGAAAGCTAAGTTTAAGCATAGCCAGAGTCCCAGGGAAAAGAGAGACAGCTGGTCTAATCAGCACGTAGCTCAGCTAACAGACGAGTTGCTGCAGAAGCAGACTTTACTGAGAAGGCTAAGTGATTTAATAAAGAAGGAAAATAGTCAGCTCTCTGTGCAGATACCTTATGCCATAAGTGAGGGTGATAGAGAGGAAGAAATGGACACAACGAATGTGGATAATAGTATTATGGATTGTCAGTGTACTATGTGTTTTACCTCTGACGGTGAAGAATCCTAGAAAAAGCCATTATAGCTGTGCCATGCTCAGGAAGCACGTTAATTTGTGAAGACGTCACAAACTGCAAGAAACAGCTGATTGTGCTGACAAAGTGAAAAGCTAAGTTCCTTGTTTAAGGACCTTTTATTAGTTTTGTTTTGACAACAAGAAGTTGTTCCTGTCTAAGAAGAAAGCATTTATCTGTTTAAAAGTTTTGAAAGTGCCAATTTGATTTCTCAAGCAAAGTGATGCCTATTTCTGTTGGAAGTTATATTGCAAAGTATAATTTGTTCCTGTGGTTGTGAAGCAGTAGCGTGGGATTAAAAATCCTTTCCATACTTTATGCCTCACGCCTCCTGTGTATGAAGAAACCCTGATTACATTAAAAGAAATATTCTCTGTCTTGTGCCTAAACCCTCGGATCACAACTCCTTTGCTTTAGGATAAACTACGATTCCCATCAGCCCTTCTGGCAGCCATTACAGGGAGTCTTGTCTTAAGGCTAAAAGGCGACCTCACCTGCTGCCAGTCATCTACCTGGCCAGGAGGGGGCGACAGAGTGGCGTAGTAGTTCGGATGCGAAGTAGGCCACACCACAAAGTGATATAAAGTTTGGAAGCGGAGTAGGCCACGCCACAAAGGAACGCAGTTCACTGGATTACACCAGAAGTACGACTACACCAGGAGACGCATACAGTGATTCCAGAGTCGACGGAAGGACACCGGAAAGTTGCAAGCACCTGAGACTAGGAGTCCAGAGTCCTGCAGAGCCGGAGGGTCCGGAGACCTGTCGAGGTCCTACGCTGTTGCTGAGCGAGATGCACCACTAGTACCAGGTAACCCGTGTATACTAGAGAGAGTTAAAGGATACTGGTACTGGGTGGGGGCAATAGCAGCAGGTAGGGAGGAAACGCATATCTTGTGTTAGGAATCGCACTTGGGTGTTGTGTGTTTGTTTTTCTACAGGAAACAGAGACAAAGATGGAAAGCCAAGATATCCTTGCATGGGCGGCAGCAGAGCTCAAGAAGCAAAGGGACTTATCTTTGGATCTTCTAGCGCATGCAGCGAGTCAGACGCAAGCCCAGCAGAAACCGCTGATGGAGCTTATGGAGGCCTGGGTGAAGGAACAGAAGAAACCACCAGAGCCTGATCCAGTGCAAACAGGTTTTTCTTTGGGAATAGCCCATAACTTTGGACTCGGGTCCAGAGAGACCTTTGGTTTGGGACAATTAAGGGATGGTGAAAATGTAGACACGTATTTTGATGCATTTGAAAAAGTGGTGGCACAAATAGCCAGGTGGCCACCCGAACAGTGGGCGGTAAGGTTAGCTGTCTCGCTTTCTGGTGAGGCATTGGCAGCCTACCAAACCGTTCCGGCTGAGTCGGCCAATGACTATTTTGAGGTAAAGAAGGCTATTAAGGATAGGTTTGGTCTAACACCTATAGTATATAGACGCCAGCTTAGGAATGCAAAATTGCGCGTAGATGAAACACCACGAGCACTATACCATAGGCTAAAAATGTTAGTGTTGAAATGGCTAGAACCAGAACATAAGTCGGTGGAAACACTGATAGATGAGCTCGTTCTGGAACAGTATTTTGCGGCAGTACCCGAAAAGTTACAAGAATTCTTGTTGCTACAAGGTTGTAAAAACACGGAGAAGCCATAGCTATGTCAGAACGATTCTTGGAAGCTGAGGTGATAGCTAATGATAGGGCTTCAGCCTATACAAAAACGTCTATGCTAGGTGGGAGGTGACTGGCAAGAATATACAGAATGTTGGTGTTCCCACCAATAGAAGGGTGCGTGAGAAGCGTGCGTGTTATCGGTGTGGAAGTGAACAACATTTGATGCGTGAGTGCAAAATGAAAACAGCCCTAGTGTTGAGTGACCCTAGTAAAAAAAGGGAAGGCTTTTTACTGGAGGTGATAGTACAAGGCATACCAGTTAAAGCACTATTGGATTCCGGTTCGGACCAATCGATGCTCTCCAAAAGGTTATGGAGGAGGATAACTGCCACAAGTTTAGACACACCTCAGACACCCACGGGCAGTGTGAACATTAGGTGCGTTCATGGAACAACAAGCACCTACCCTGTTTACCCTGTCCGTATAAAAGGTTTGGGCGTAGAAAGAAAGGTCCCGGTCGCCATTGTTCCCAGACTACCCCAGGAGGTAGTACTTGGAAGAGACTGGCCCCATTTTCAGCAAGGGTTAGGGGTTAAGGAAGGCTTAGTATCTACGCAAGCCCAGTCCCAAGCCCACCAGGCCCTAGAGGAAGTGTCTACAAAGGGGGAGATAAAGGTTCAACCCTCTCATGAGGTTATACGGACTGCTCCCATGGAGGGAACAAGTAAGCCTGAGGCGGCTGCAGCAATGGCAATGTTAAGGCCTTTATTTGGGAAAGCGGACAAGAAGAAGCCATATTTGCCTAAGGAGAGTTTCCCAAGAAGCCGGGTTTCGTTTTACGCTTTTGTCGCATGAGTCCGGAAGCCCGAGCCCCAAAGAAGACTACTCCCCAAGCTGCCGGCTTCGACCTTTACAGTGCCGAGGAAGTTCTGGTACCGAAGCATGGGAAAGCACTAGTAAATACAGCGCTACAAATGGAGATCCCCATAGGCTGCTATGGAAGGAAAGATGGCTGAATGGGACACGATGCTTCCCTTCGCCCTCTATGCCTGTAGAGAGAGAATTCAGGCCTCGTTGGGAACTTCCCCCTACGAGCTTATGTTTGGTAGGAGCCCTAGGGGCATACTAGACATTCTGAGGGATCAGTGGGTAGAGCCGGGAGTCCAGGAAACAGAAATACCCCAATTTCTGCGGGATTTGTGAGGACGCTTAACGCGGGCCTCCCAGTTGGCAGAAAACAATTTGAGGGAAAGCCAACAAAAACAGAAAGTGTATTATGACCGTAATAAAAGACCCCGCCAGCTAGAGGTGGATGAGAAAGTCCTAGTGATGGTAACTGGCACCGCCCCCTAAGTTTGAGAGCCAGTGGAAGGGACCCTTCCGGGTGGTTAAGCAAGTGGGACCGGCGACCTATCTAGTACAAACCAGACGAGGACGCCAACAGTTATTTCATATAAACTTGCTCAAACCCTGGCAGGAGCGAACAGCGCAAGGGCAGGTGGTCACCATTACCCAGGCTAGGCGAGGAAGACAAAGCAACGAGAAAAGGTATAAGAGATTTACGTGCTGTGATTCTGGGAGAACCCCAGCACGAAATGTCTTAAGAAGGGGAATATGTGGTGAGGAAACCACGGCTGATTATAGAAATGCACAAGAAAAAGGGTCCTGTCACTTTAATTCAGGTTGTGTCAAAGGTTTCCCCAGTAACCAGGAGTCTGTGACTCAGAAGCTAGTCATCCCTAAGCCCCGCCCACAGCAGCACGTCAGAGAGAAGCTTGTCCCTAGTCACATGTGCTGGGAGCAGGGTGTGCCTCAAAGGGAAGGAAAGTTTAAAAAGCTGATTCACAGAACAGAAGTTAGTTCAGAGGAGAGCCTAATCCGTAGTCCACGGAGTTCACGAGGTTCAAAGAGTTCAGAAGAGGGGCCAACACGGAGTCCAGGAGGCAGAGCAAGTAAGAGAGTGTTTGCAGAGCCTGAGAGACAGAGTGTGAGAAATACTATCTGCTGTGAAGAGGAGATTGATGAGAGATTGCCAGACACAGCTGGGAATGAGAGGCTGGTGTCAGCAAACGGAAGGGCTGCACTTGAAGAAAAGCATGACTGGTTTGCAGGACGGAGGGAATACCTAAATACCTCAGAACCAAGGCAAGTCTGTCCTTCTCAATGCCTACAGAGGAAAAGCCCCAGAGAATTACCCATAGGAGAGAAAGCTAAGTTTAAGCATAGCCAGAGTCCCAGGGAAAAGAGAGACAGCTGGTCTAATCAGCACGTAGCTCAGCTAACAGACGAGTTGCTGCAGAAGCAGACTTTACTGAGAAGGCTAAGTGATTTAATACAGAAGGAAAATAGTCAGCTCTCTGTGCAGATACCTTATGCCATAAGTGAGGGTGATAGAGAGGAAGAAATGGACACAACGAATGTGGATAATAGTATTATGGATTGTCAGTGTACTATGTGTTTTACCTCTGACGGTGAAGAATCCTAGAAAAGCCATTATAGCTGTGCCATGCTCAGGAAGCACGTTAATTTGTGAAGACGTCACAAACTGCAAGAAACAGCTGATTGTGCTGACAAAGTGAAAAGCTAAGTTACATGTTTAAGGAACATTTAAAAGTTTTGTTTTTGACAACAAGAAGTTGTTCCTGTCTAAGAAGAAAGCATTTATCTGTTTAAAAGTTTTGAAAGTGCCAATTTGATTTCTCAAGCAAAGTGATGCCTATTTCTGTTGGAAGTTATATTGCAAAGTATAATTTGTTCCTGTGGTTTTGAAGCAGTAGCGTGGATTAAAAATCCTTTCCATTCTTTATGCCTCACGCCTCCTGTGTATGAAGAAACCCTGATTACATTAAAAGAAATATTCTCTGTCTTGTGCCTAAACCCTCGGATCACAACTCCTTTGCTTTAGGATAAACTACGATTCCCATCAGCCCTTCTGGCAGCCATTACAGGGAGTCTTGTCTTAAGGCTAAAAGGCGACCTCACCTGCTGCCAGTCATCTACCTGGCCAGGAGGGGGCGACAGGTTCTTCAGGGGATCTATAATAGATCCTGTGAACAAACAAATGAAAACAGAGAATTATTCCCAATTCCACTCTATCAAAAGTCTCTACAAAAATCCATACTAAGTAGCAGGCCAAAATGTGGAAATACTCACTAAGAAAGCTCTCTTTGAGTGTGCCAAAGAACGAGAGATTGTCAGCGGAGTTAACAAGTTACCCAGTTCCATGAATGAGATTTTAAGCCAGTTCCGGATTTCTGACAATCTCATTCTGATGCTTTATTGGACATGCAGCACTGGTTCCAATGGGTAAAATCAGGGACCTCAAACACCATACTTGAACTACACTATGCAAATTTACAACCAGAACTGGCAAAAATATTTCACTCATGCAACTGAGTAACTTGGCAACTCTGTGTCAAGGTAGCAAAGGCTAGTAGAAAGATTCAAGTAGACAGAACCAATGTAATCTGTAGGTTACCATAATGTTAGAAGGATGTTTATGCTAGATATGCTAGACATCTGTGTGCTTTTTAATTGAATACAAATATAAAAGGGTGTTTTGTTTGCTGCAGAGGGTTTATGTAAATGCTCCTATACATGTTTGCTATGCTCTGGTATCTATAGAGCCAGCCCAAGGGTATCTCATGCCCTAGGCGAACCTTCAATCATGTGTCCCTCCCCCAACAGTCCAGAATCTCCTCCTCCCTTCCTTCCCCAAATTGTCTAGCAACTCCCCTTCCCTACCCAAGGGCAGCCCAAGGGTGTTGTGGGGCCATATTCAGAGACTCATTTCGGGGCCTCATTTGCATGCATATTTGCATAGCCACGGGGCCTTATTTGTTTGAATCTAATTTATTTTATTTTAAAATGTATTTGCTGCCCATCTAAAATTTTAAGCGACTTTCAAAGGAATCCTTCACAAGACTCTTTTTTGTCCTAACAATGACTTAGGGGCATGTTTACTAAACATTAATGTGCGTTAAGTGCCACTTTGGTCTCCACTTAGCACACATTCAAATTTGTGAATGTACATTAACCTTTACTAAACGTGCCTCTTAATGAGTGCCTAAAAAACATTTGCATACAGTGAAGATAAAGAAAGGTTACCATATTTCTGCATTACTATCCTCCAGTGCCAACTGGCAGATGCATTTCTATAAAACTCTGCTCATTTAGAACCCGAGGAGCCCATTTCCAAACTGTGCATGTCTGGTCCATCCGGACGTCCAAAATATGGACAGGGCACAGTTATTCCAGATTCTGCAACCACGGGAGCTATACATTCCCGTGGTTGCAGAATCTTGGAACATGGACAGGCTGGTGCACACAGTATTCTGAGCAGGGAGACGTATAGCATGCTGCCCATCTCCACCACTCAGTCTCCTTCTGGTGTGCTGGTGCTGTGGCATCCCATCGCCATGGAACTGGGATGCTCAGCAGGAGCAAGCAAGGCCCGACAGCAATCAAAGTCCTTTATCCCCGTTGCCTAAACCTCGGAGGGGGAAGCCAGGGCTGGGATCAGGTGGCAGGGGCTCCCACGTGGCAGCCCCATTGACCTGTGGGGCTCAACGTCCCCTGATCACAACGGCACCTGGCCCTTATTCCACCTCCAAGGAAGAATAAGCTGGGCACCCAAAGTGTGGCCGCTGAACGTACAGGGCCCGACCGAAATAGTTCCTGTATGTACGGGTGCTAAGGCCCGTCCCCATTCTGCCCACTATCCTACTCTGGCTCTCCTCCTCCTGCCCCATCCAGTGCTTCCCGCACTAACCCTCTATATGTGCAGGGAGGGCTGGACTTGGAATAGCGTGCTGGGCCAAAACAGGGGTCGGACGTCCAACCAGGACATTACACCCGCTATTCACATCTCTGCATCAGGCCCATAGCAAACCTGCCATATCATAACAGCACTATCAGAACTGACACAGCACCGAACCTTATCAAAAGGTAGCACTACAAATATTAAACCAATACATTTCCTACTGGGAAAAGAGAACAAGTGGGTCTGCTACAAAGAAACTACACAAACCGAATAGCACAGTTCTGTCATACATGCCAAACAGACAGACCATCACCAGAACAAGGGATTACAATTTAAAAAGATGAAGACAATAATTGAATGCACCAAACTTTGAATGCACCACAACACTGGAAAAATAAAACTATGAAATTAATTTCCTCTTGTACTGAACAAAGCACAAAGACATCAGCGATGCACATTTCCCAGAGCTGACATAATCCAGTTCATAAATTCAAAATAAAATACTTTTTTTTTACCTTTTGTTACTTGGGCATTTTATTTTTCATTCGCAATTGCTGCAGCCTCTCTCTTCTGCATTCTTCACTAGCTCCACTAGCTCTCCATTGTCTACTGTCCATTTGTCTTTTCTTCTCTTATCTCCTATTCTTTTCCATTTTCTGTCTAGATCTGCCTCTGACATACTGATCTTTTGTTTTTGTTCTTTTCTCCATTTCTTTCTTTACTCTCCCTATGCACCCAGAAGGATGCTTGGGTGCATAGGGAGATGAATGGCCAGCAGAAAAAAAGGAGGTGTTAGTGCCCCTGTATAAGTCTTTGGTGCGACCTCATTTGGAGTATTCTATGCAAATCTGGAGACCGCACCTTCAAAAGGATATAAACAGGATGGAGTCGATGCAGAGGGTGACTACGAAAATGGTTAGTGGTCTTCATTATAAAGCATATGAGGACAGACTTAAGGATCTTAATATGTACACCTTAGAGGAAAGTCAGGATAGAGGTGATATGACTGAGACGTTTAAATACCTCCATGGCATAAATGCACAGGAGGTGAGTCTCTTTTGAATGAAAGCAAGGGGACATAGGATGAGGGTATAAGGAGATAGACTCACGAGTAATATGCGGAAATATTTCTTTACAGAAAGAGTGGCAGATGTGTGGAATAGTCTCCCAGTGGAGGTGGTAGAGATGAGGACAGTATCTGAATTTAAAAAAGCATGGGACAAACCCAGAGGACCTCTAAAGGAAAAAAGGGGACTATTGTAGTTGATATGGAAGGGCAGACTGGATAGGCCATGTGTTCTTTTTCTGACATTATGTTTCTATGTTTCATTCATCCACTCAAATTTCAATCCTCTGTCCTCAATCCTCTTTTGACTTTTCACCTAGTAACTTTCCATCTACTCTTCTAACCTCCAGTTCAGCTCCCCCATTTCTCATCTTGCCTCTTATTCCCCTCTGTCTTTCACCCACTCCTCATTAGCACATTTCAACCTTCTGTAATCACCATCTTTCTCTTATTCATCTCCTTGACAGCTTCCCATGACCTCTCTCACATAGTTCCATCATGCCCACCATTTCCCCCTCTCTCTCACCACCCCAATTCAGCATCTCCCAATCCACTCAGCCTTCTGCTTTACCCCCAAAGTCCAGCATCTCATGTTTTTTCTTCCACCTCCCCAGCCCTTTGCCCCCATAGACCAACCCCTCCCCATAGACCATCAGCTTTCTATCCCCTTCCCCTTTTCCATCCTTTCCCCCTGCAGTGGTCCGGCATCTCTCCCCTCCCCTCCTATCTCCCCTCCGTATCTTCTCTCTCTCTCCCTGTTCCTCCCCATCCCAGGCCAATTTATCCCTCTCTCTCAGAATTTAAAATCTCCACCTCTCTCTCTATCTCTCTCTCTATACATATATACAGTGGCCCAAAAAAGTGAGAACATCTCGTAGCATATAAGTTATTTGAAAATTCAAAAAGACAGATGTAAACGATTGACAAATTTTTTTAAAAAAAGATGTCGACCGGAAATTGTCGAAATAAAGACGTTATATAGCTAAAAAAAAAGGTAAATAAGTAAACTAAGCTTTAATTTAAGAGATAAATAAAGATAAAGATAAGATGTTCTCACTGTTTTTGGGCCACCCTGTATATATCCCCCCATCCAGCATATCCCATCTCTATTTGTCTCCCTCTCTCTGTCCTCCCCCTATGAAAAAATATCATGCAGCACCATCTCTGGCATCTTCTTTCTTTTTCTGAATCAGCAGCAGAAAGATCTTGGCACCATCTCCAGCTTTACCTTTCTTTCTCTGAGTTAACATGTAGCAGCCAGTGCTGTCTGTAGCATTCACTTCCGCTGAATGGCCCTGCGCACTGGAAGTGTATCATGGGGACACAACTCCTGATATGCACAGAGTCAGTGCATTAAAATCACTATACTTACTTTAATGCAGTCATCATAATGCTTCAACATTTTGCATATCATTAGCTATCTATGCCCTAAGCCCTGCCCTCTTGGACTCATTCCCACACGCCCTCCGCACAGAACTGTCTTTCCCCCGGTTCAAGGTCCTAAAGACTCACCTTTTCCACAAGGCCTTTGACCTCCCTTCTCCCTCAGACTGGGGCAACACTCCCTCAGCTGTAGGCTCCGCGAGACTACTACCCCCCCATAGGTCCCCTGTCCTTGCCCTTCTCCCCCCCCCTTCTTCTCCCATTCCTCTTACTGGTAACTGGAGTCTTATTCCTGTCTCTTGGCCTTTCCTTTCTCCCTTTGCTCTCTGTCTATTTCTTTCCTGTAAAGTTAATGGTGTTCCCTTCTCTCTTTCTCCTTCATGGCAGCCTATGTTTTATTGTACACTGCCCCGACGCTCATGCATGGGCGGTATATCAAGCCTTGCTAATAAAGATAAAGATAAACTGCTGTTTTATTGCCCATTGGTGATCAGAACCCCTAGGACCAGATGTCCTAAGGCTTTTCTCCCATTTCATATCTATGAGAAAATTGTTTAGCAGATATGGCCCTTAACTGTGTTTATTGAGTGAGTCAACGTCAACTTTTCATCCAGCCTAAGCCTAAATGCTAGCGAGGAGCTAAAAGCAATCTGTTTTCAAGTGCTGAGACTAGAATAACAGAATAACCCTGGTTTTGTACCCTGGTTAAGGGACAACTGAACTCATTCAAATAGCCACTTCATTACTGCAGCACCAACTATACAGTATGGGCCCAATTTTCATTTAGGCAGGCTATGCGCCATGTCAGCAAATAGCCTGCCTACCGACCCCCTTAAACCAGATTTTCACTTACGCGGTGATGTAAGTGAAAATCCGAGTTGGCCTTTCACACCAGCAGCTACTGAGCTTAAGCGGGTAGCAGCAATTTTCAATGCTATTTGGTTAGCCCCAGTGTCTCAAAGATAGGCGAGAGAAACCCTCACATATCTTTAAGGCGTTGAGGGCTAACTGGGTAGCATCAAAAATTGCTGCTACCAGCTTAGCCCTTTCCTCTGCCTCTGCTCCGCCCCGGAACGCCTCTGACATGCCCTGATGCTAACCGTATAGCATCGGGCCTGTAAGGGACAAACCAGGAAATTTTCAAAGGCACTACCCGTATAGGTGCCTTCGAAAATTCCCTGTTAAGGCATTTACACAGGTAATTGGGGGAGGAGTGGCCTAGTGGTTGGGGCAAGTTACCTCAGGCCAGAAGGTCAGAGGTTCAAATCCCACTAGAGGACAGCAACCTTGGGCCAGAAGGACTGGGGTTTCTAGTCCCACAGATGCTCCTTGTGGTCTTGGGCAAGCCACTTAACCCTCCATTGCCCATGTTCCCTGTAAGTATTAGTGTATGTGTCTCATATCCCCCAATTGTGTTGTGACCACTTTGATTGAATGATAAGGTGGTATACAAAACTGTCTAAATAAATAAATAATTAGGGCAATTACCCATTTAAATGCCTTCAAAAATCCAGCCCTATGTCTTTTTGAAGAATTATGCATTTCTTACTGAAAAAACTAAGGGGGGTGTATTTGAAGGCTTTTACGCAATTTGCAGGCTACTCGCTAGGATATTCAGTGGCACTAACCCAGTTAATGCTGCTGAATATCCCCAGTTTGGGCCACTAAATGTCCCAAAACTAAGCGGCTAGCATAGGGGCATTATGGGGGTGGAACAAGGGCAGCACCACAAGTTAACCAGGCAGTGGTGATATTCAACTATTGTCTGATTAACCTTAACTGGCTAAAGATAAGACAGCTGAATGACTTCCCTAACTTTAGCTGGGTTTGCAATCTGACCAGCAGCTGAATATCGCCGCTAACCAGATTGCAAAATCACAATCTGGACAACTCAGATATTCAATACCAATGCCCAGATATGACCCCAGTATTAAGGGGCAAAATTAAAATGGCAGTGGCCAGCTGCTTTAAGTGTGCTGGCCTCCACCACTGAAAATTCCCCCCTAAGTTTTTTAACTCACTATGAATGAATATCCAAAATAGCTTGTTCATTAAATTAGAAATACTGCTCAAATTTAACAGAATCCTGTAACTGCAGGGGGGTCAAACTGCAGTCCTGGAAAGCCACAAACTAGTCTGGTTTTCACAATGTCCCAAACAAAAATACATGAAGGGCGGCATTTTCAAAGGCATTTACATGGGTAACTGCCCTAGTTACTCATGTAAATGTCTTATCTGGGATTTTCCAAAGGTACTTACACGGGTAGTGCTTTTGGAAAATCCTGGGTAAGTCCCTAATGTGCCCAGATGCTCTGCGGTTAGCACTGAGGCGTGTTGGGGGTGTTCTGGGGCGCAGTAGGGGCAGAGGAAAGGGCTAAGCAGGTAGCTACCCGCTTAGCCCTCTGCACCTTAATGATAGGCAAGGTTTTTCCTTGCCTATCTTTCAGGCACAGGGACTTAGCGGATAGTATCGAAAAAATGGTTGCTACCCACTTAGCCTCAGCGGCTGCTGGTGCATCCAACCAAACCTGGATTTTCACTTCTGTCACCGCAGAAGTGAAAATCCGGGTTAAAGGAGTTGGTGGGCAGGCCATGCGTCGATGCGGCACATATCCTGCCCAACTGAAAATTGGTCCCTAAAGAAATTTGCACATAGTGGGGACAATGCATACACATTTCTCTTAGGTATATTCCTTAAGGGCAACCTAACAACTAGACTGGTTTGCAGCCTCCAGGCTTTCAGTTTGACACCCTCAGTTTTTGCTATAGGCTTAACCCTTTCCATTCGGCTGTCCCTCCCCCTGGGCCATTTAAATTTTCCCATTCCAATGATTTGTCCCACCCTGTGGGACATATGAATAACATGCTAGTCTACGGCCCAAAATACAACATGACTGGTTACTGCAGAATGAGTATGTTATACTGGTTGTAATTTGGGCAGTTTCTTGTTAAAATGTATTCTGATCTGGCATGTGCGACATTGAAAATTTATCCGAATGGAAAGGGTTAATGGTTTGCAATTCTGGGACTCCTGGCGCTCCTTTTTATATCATTGTATGAAGACAAAGTTGTGTATATATCACTGAGTGAAGCAGGAGCATAAGAAATTAACAGTACATCAGTGTGACTTGCGGGCTGCAATTTCCTGATCTACATGTCTTTTCCAGTCTACAAATGCCCTGATGGTTTATGAACTTTCACAGATAGCACTAGAGCGTTGGCATATGAAGTACATGTATAAGGCTTTACAGAATAGGATGGTAGTTCTGACTCAGAGCAGGCATAAAGAGTGCCATCCAGTGGCAAAAAAGCATTTATGACAGCAGCTGCTGCAGGGTTTTTGTCTAACTCCGGTAAGGCTGCTTTTAGGAATGCCAGCTTGGCCCTGCCAACAGTGGCATATTCAAAACTGATTTTTTTTTTGTGGGGGGAGGGGGGATCCAAAGTTAACATGGGTAAACACTAGGGATATGCACAGAAATATTGTGGTTCATTTTCTGGCTTTTTCCCTGATTTATGGAATTTCTTCAGTTCATTTTTGCATATTTGTGTTTAACGTGTTAAAATGTTTTAGCAAGCATTAACTGACTTTATGCATGTCATAGGTTATCAAATGTTAAATTAATTTTGTGTGCACTAAAATTTTTAAGTGATACTAGCAAACCAGTGTTAATGAATGCAAATTCCTCCTGGACACTAAGGGGGGGGGGGGGGGTCATTCCAAAACACAAATAGGCCATCTGGACGTGCGCGATAGACGTTTTCCTTGCGAAAACATCTAGACTTGTATTCTTTAACCACGCGGCCCTGCATGTACATGGAGTGAAAACGGGCATCTCAGAGCATAGGTGGGAGAGGGCAGAACGGGGGCGTGGCAGGCCACAGAGAAGTGGAAAGCAAATTCAGGGAAAGGCCAGTGTATGATCTAAGTGTTTCTTGTGGACACTTAAGTTATTCCAGCAGCAATGTGGAATAAGGCCAGCACTTAGAAAAATATCTGCTCTGAATTTCAACACATCCCATATAGATGAATGGCTGTGACATGTCTATATTGAACTGGTGTGTCTGCTGTCTAGGAGGGCACATGATGCAGTTGTAAAGAATATAACGCAAAGGTGAGGGACATTTGTAAGGTTAGGGAACAATAAAAAAAGCCCCTACAGAAATATAACGCACTGTAATAGTCTTTATTCTGGCCATGCTGACATTTGCTGTTTGTGCTAAGGGGAAATTAGACCTTACCTGCTAATTCTCTTTCCTTGAGTTCTCTCCAAGCCAGTCTAGGAACTGATGGCCAGTCCAGGAACCGATGAGTAGTGATCCCCCTCCAGCAGCTGAGGACTCAATTGCACAGAGTCTTGCTGACACCATATCTAGCTCCCTCTAGAGCCTCTGCCTCAGGTCTCTTGACAAAGCAGCATATGACGACTAAGTATGAAACACTAAACTTGAACAAAATCAAAACCCAACGATACTCTCTGAGAGCACTGTGCCGCCCTTTTTTTTTTTTTTTACGAAGGCACCAAGAGCTCCCAGGACACCACTTATCCCCCCCCCCCCACCACCCAAGGAAGGGAGAGCAGGTGAGCAGAACCAACCAGATGAGCTGGCTTCCAGCCTCCAAACACGCCCTTGCCTTGGGCTCAAAGGTAGAATTCTTTAGCCTCCAAGAACACCCACCGCACCTTCTCCAGCTTGTCACCCCCACTAGCAATCCAGCTGAACCGCTCAAATGGACAGAGTGGGCCCTAGACTAGCCTGGAGAGAACTCAAGGAAAGACAATTAGCAGGTAAGGTCTAATTTCTCCTTCCTCTTCGTCTCTCCAGGCCAGTCCAGGAACCGATGGGATGTACCAGAGCAGTACCTAATCCCAGGTGGGACCAGCAAGCCCGGACAGAATAACCGAGGCCCCAACATTTGCGTCCCCCCTAGCCTGCACGTCTAGCCGATAATTTCTCAAAAACATGTGGAGCGATGACCAAGTTGCTCTCCAGCAGATGTCCGCTGGTGGAATCAAAGAGTGCTCTGCCCAGGATGTCGCTTGTCCCCGAGTAGAGTGAGCTCTTAGACCCAAAGGAGGAGACCTCCCCCACACGGCATATTTATTTATTTATTTATTTATAGTCTCTTTTATACCGCGCTATTCAGCATCAGCGCGGTTTACAGTAAACAATGAACACACACATTTCCAATATGCTGCCCCGATAGCCTGCTTCATCCACCAGGCAATCGAGGCTTTGGAGGCTGCCTCCCCTTTTCGGGGCAAACATGACAAATGATCCGTCTTGCGAAAAGGCTCCGTCCTTTTGAGGTATCTCCGAAGCACCTTTCTGAGATCCAGCCGACGAAGCTTACAATCCTGCTCCTCCCTTCCGAGGTTCGGAAAGGTCAGAAGCAAAATAGGCTGATTGAAATGAAACCGTGATACCAACTTCGGAAGGAAGGACAGCACCAGATGCAATACCACCTTCTCTGTGGAAAACTGGAGAAAGGGCTCCCTACACGAGAGCGCCTGTAGATCGGAAATCCACCACGTGGAACATAGTGCTACCAAGAAAACAGTTTTCCACAAGAGATCCCTCAAATTGCTGAAGCTGCGGGCTCAAAGGGTGGTCCCGCCAGTGCCTCTAGGACCAAGTTCAGATCCCAGGGTGGCACCACCGGCCAAAAAGGTGGGCGCACATTCTTAACTGCTTGAAAAAAACGAACCACATCTAGGTGCGTTGCCAACGAGCACCCCTGCACTCGCCCCCGATAACAGGCCAACGCTGCCACTTGCACCCTCAGAGAACTAAGGGCTAGCCCTTTGTCCAGGCTGCCTGAAAAAAGAGCAATATGTCTGGCAGCGTACAGGAGAACCAACCCTTGAATATGAGCCAAATACAGATATAAGACAAGGACGTGGAACGCTTCCTGGAGCTCAACATGGTGGTGATGACCGCTGCTGAGTAACCGCGGCGTCGTAACCACTCCCTCTCAAGAGCCAAGCTGTAAGCGAGAACCGATCCACCTGTGGCATCAACACTGGGCCCTGACTCAACAAGTTGACCCGGCTGGGCAGCTTCCTCGGCCGATCCACCAGAAGAAGAACCAGATCCGCATACCATGGCCTATGCGGCCAATCTGCCACTATGAGAATCACCTGCCCGTCATGTGCCTCTATCCTCTGCAGGAGCCGACCGATCAGTGGCCATGGTGGAAACACATACAGCAGCCCCTCCGCCAGCCAAGGCTGTGCAAGAGCATCGAGCCCCTCCGACGTGTGTTCTCTGCGCCTGCTAAAGAACCGTGCAACTTTGGTATTGGATAGGGTTGGCATGAGGTCCATGACCAGCTGTCCCCAATGAACCGTAATGTCCTGAAACACTGCCACATTCAGTTCACACTCTCCGGGGTCCACGGCATGCCGACTGAGGTAGTCAGCTTGAACATTGTCTTTTCCTGCTACATGCACTACCGATAAGGCTACCAGATGCCTCTACGCCCACTGTAGAAGCATCTGACTCTCCTCTACTAAGGTGGCACTGCCTGTGCCTCCCTAACGGTTGATATAGGACACAGTTGATGCATTGTTGGAGAAAACGCAGATGGCTTTCCCCACTACTAGGCCTCTGAAATCCTGCAGCGCCAACCGCACCACCCTCATTTCCAGATGATTGATCGACCACGCGGCTTCCTCCGCTGACCAGCAGCCCTGTGTCACCTGGGATAGACAGTGCACCCCCCCCTCCCCCCCAGCCAGAGAGACTTGCATCTGTAGTCACCAAAGTCCAGTTGGGCTGCTCCAACGGCATGCCTGCTTGGAGATGAGCGGAATCCAGCCACCATTCTAAACTAGACCTTACCCCTTCCGGACATACCAGCCTCTGAGATAATGGGTGCTTCTGAGGTGACCACCATGAGAGAAGCGCTTGCTGAAGCGGACACATATGGGCCCTGGCCCACGGCACTAGGTCCAAGTCAGCCGCCATCGAAGCCAGCAGCTGCATGTAGCGCCATTCTTTTGGAGCTGTCATGCACAAAAACCTCTGAACCTGTGCCAGGATCTTTCTCACTCTGACTTCGGGAAGAAATACTGAACCAGCCTCCATATCGAACAAGGCCCCGAGATACACCAACCGCTGAACTGGCTGCAGCTAGCTCTTGGCCTGGTTGACCACCTAACCGAGCTGTTGCAGGAACTCCAGAACTGCCGGGTAGCCCTGATCGACTCTGCCTTGGACCTTGCCTGAACAAGCCAATCGTCCAGATTGGGACCAGAATTCCTTCCTGTCTCAGGGCCGCCACAACTACGACAATCACCTTTGTGAATGTGTGCGACTCTGTGGCCAATCCGAACGGCAGTGCCCTGAACTGAAAGTGCCCCATAGGGACAGCGAAGCGCAGGAATCTTTGATGGTCCAGCCTGATGTGAATATGCAGATAAGCCTCTGTGAGGTCAATGGAAGAAAGCAACTCACTCTGTCTTACCCAATCACTGAGTGTAGTGTTTCCATCTAGAAATGTGGCATCCTCAAGCTTCCGTTCACGTGCTCGAGATCGAGAATGGGCTGGAAGGAACCCTCCTTTTTGAGGACCACGAAATAAATGGAGTATCGACTGGATCCGCACTGGTCTCGGGGCAACAGAACCATTGCTTGAAGCTGTAGTAAACGCTGAAGTGTAGCGCGCACTGCTTCCCTCTTCGCCGGCGCCTTGCACGGTGAGGGGACAAAAGCTTCAGCCAGTGGTCTGAAGAACTCCAGTGCGTAACCCTCACAGATGATCTCCAGAACCCACTGGTCTATTGTAACTGCAGCCCTGGCGGAATAGAACTGCTGTAAAAATCCCCCTACTGGCAACTCCGGCTGGGCCTGTCTGGCTTCATTGTGACTTTTTGGGTGGGGTCTGCTAGGAAGTGAAATAGCCCGTCCAAACCCCCGGGCCCCCCTGAAAGGACTGCCCCATGGCCACAAAGTGACACCTCTGGTATGGAGTATACCGAGGTGCCCGAAACCTGTGGAAATCTGTTTGCCCTCTCTGCAGCCCTCCTGGCTTTGGACCCTTTGGTCGGTCCTCCGGTAGCTGGCCTCTCTTGGAATCACCCAAATCTTTCACAATCTTCTTCAACGCCTCCCCAAAGAGCAGCTTTCTCTTATAGGGGAGTTTACTGAGACGAGCCTTAGAAGACGCGTCTGCCGCCCAGTTCCTCAGACATAGTCATCGAAGATATCCTCACCAAATCGTAGAAGGCATCAGCTAAATATGCGGCTGCAGATTCCAATTTGGCTTCCTCTGTGGGAGCACTCCCCTCCAAGTCGGAAGAAGCCTCCCCTTGGAGCCAATGAATGGAGGCCCTGGATACATAGGCCCCACAAATGGAGGCCTGCAGAGCTAGTGCACTCAAACGCCTGTTTGAGTATAGATTCTAATTTCCGATCCTGAAGATCTTTAAGGGCTGCGCCCCCTTTCACCGGAATCGTGGTCTTTTTGGTTATGGCCAAGACCAACGCATCCACCTTGGACATCCACAATAGGTCCTTCTCCTCTTGCGGAACTGGGTACAGGCAGCCCATGGAGCAGCTACCCATCAGGGTAACCTCCGGACACTCCCATTCCGATTAAATCATTTGTTTGATTACTCTGTGAACCGGAAAACACCTCTTCTCCGCCTTAAACCCCTGGAGCAGAGGATCCTCAAGTGGTTCCCCTGGACCGCCGGCTGAACTATATTTAGAGCCACTAGAAAGTGAGCAATGAGAGCCCCCAGCTCCTCCCTGCGAAACACCCTGAAGATGTTAGGATCCTCCCCTGGAGCAATCTCTCCTTCTTCCAATCCACGGCCCACGGGTCTAGACCCGGATCAGAGAGGTTCTCTCTGTCCTCTGCCGCCCAGAGCCTTGGGGTTTACTCCGCCAACCAATCCATGCCAGCTTCCATCCCCAGGTCCCCCTGCGAAGGCCCTTCCATGGGGTCTTCTTCCATCCCTATCTCACCTACCGAAGGAGCTGACAACTTGGAAGGAGGACCAAGATCCTGTGCCTGCTTTCTTTTTAAGCAATATGCCCTGTGTAGAGACAGTATGAAATCCGCTGAAAACAGTGGCTCTAAGCCCTCCTGTAGCCCTGGCAACAGAGGCTGAGGTGCTTGCACTGTCGGCAGAGGCTTTTTAGCTTTAGATTTGCCCTTCCCTGGCTTTTTCTGTAGTTTGGGAGAAACGGCTGCCCCCTTTCCCGCCTTCTCCGTGGAGCCCAGAGGTCTAACTACCGCATACTCAGCTGGCGCTGATATCTCCTCCATGAAGCCGGCAAAACTGCGCTCAAGACTGCTACCCCAGTGAAAACATGTGCGGCAGAGACCTGGCCCTGATAACCCCTAGCTGCTCCCACATTGAACGCACACTGCCGCGACCAGCAGCATGCACTTCCTACCGCCAAAAAACACGCTGATACTCCAAAGGCCACAATGCAAGGAGCCAACGAATCCCGCCAAGAAAAAACACCCCTTCTCCCGCGGTTACCTAACAGGTAACTCTGCCGTTTGCTCTCAATCAGCCAGATCAAGTAGCGCCTCCCCTCCTGCCGCTAGCGGGAAATGAAGTCATGGCTTGGAGGGACAGAGGAGTGTCCCAGGGCTCCCAGGCACGTCTTCCTCTGGGCAGTGTTTGCGGCTGAGTCCCTAAGACGAGGCAGGCTCTGCCTCTGCTGCCCCTTCCATTCTCCCCAGGGAAGAAGTTCCTAAAACAAACTTCTCTTCCTCTCAGCTGGATTTACAGCCCTGCTAGAGCAGACCAGGTCCTCCATTCTTTGGTTTTCTTTTTTTTTTTCTTCAACTCCCGATTAAACCTCTCTCTCCTGTCCAGGGAGCCTGTCCTAAAAAGGTCCTTCCCAGCTGTTGAGGACTGAAAGACTGAGTCAGAGGCTCTAGAGGGAGCTAGGTATGGTGTCAGCAAGACTCTGTGCAATTCAGTCCTCAGCTGCTGGAGGGGGCTGACTACCCATCGGTTCCTGGACTGGCCTGGAGAGACAAAGAGGAAAGGGGCTATTCTAGGCTTCCCAAATAATTCCAGTGTTCGGAAAGATGGGAATGTAGATGTAGGGATGGTATGTGAAGTAGTATGGAGCAGATTCGTGTTTGGCTGAGAAATGCAGAGCAGATGTGTTGCCTTAGACATCAGGCCATTATGTCTTACCAGCAGTTGTTTACAGGTGCAGGGCATGGATTTTGCAGATGTATGTTATTTGTGACTGCAAGCAAGAGTGTGTGTGTGTGTGTTATGTGGGTGCCGGGGAGGCCCTGGTGTGCTGATCCACAACCCTAGGGGGATGTGTATGCCTGGCCAATACCTGGACCATGGGGCTGACTGCAGCATCACCAGGAGCCAGTGTGAATAGGCAGTATATTCTGAGAAACTGCTCTGCAGCAACATAGCAGGGCATATCCCTGTCAATGGTGGGGGACACTCAGAGTGGGGGCATGCTGCAGTGCAAACAGCAATAATACATATCTGACTGTACTATGTTATTTGTGACTGCAATTACTAGTGTTCTTCAAATGTCCAAGTTTGTTTTGCTGCAGCATCTGTCAGGACAAACATCTCACATTCCACTTGCTTATACAATAGCTCTGGTGCACGTACATAATCTTGTAGTGTTATGGACATGCAACAGACTAGTATGTATAGTCTGGTTTATATGACCTTATCTGTTTCATCTGTATTAATGTGTTGTTTGCATGAGCACACCACTGTCAGTGTAACCATTAGCTTAGGAGATGTACATTTTGCCAGCAGGGGCATGGCCGCACATAGACGGGAAACATCTGAGACATCTATCTTGTCAGAATACAGTAGGCATGGGGACATAGGCCGCGCCAGAGGCATATCTCCCTGATTCCAGAACCACGGGTGCATCTATCCCTGAGGTTTCGGAATCAAGTTTAATAATGCTTGTTATCAGGTTAGATGTTTCTACCAGCCAGAAGTGGCTGTTATAGAATCGTGCTCCATGCATTCAGGTCTAAGCTATACAAGTTATACACATAGGGGGTCATTCTGTCATGCGAATAGCGGGGATGCCCGTCCTGTCAGAAGCCTCCCCATACAAACAAGGAATTTGTATGGGGTGGCTTAGATGGGGATGGCAGGTGGGGTTGAAGAGGCAGAGTTAGGGTAGAGTGGGCGGTCTGCGATCCCAGACGTACAGGGTCGATCTGACGTTGGCCCTGTACGTCCGGGGTCGGCAGACTGGAGGGGGGACTTATTCCACCTCAGAGGTGGAATAAGTTCACCTGGATGTCGGGGGACATAATAACATAAGATATGCCATACTGGGTCAGACCAGGGTCCATCAAGCCCAGTATCCTGTTTCCAACAGTGGCCAATCTAGGTCACAAGTACCTAGTAGTTTCCCCAAAAGACACAGGTTCCACAATATTTGTAGTGGGGCTAGCAGTGGATATTCTGGGTCCCCTTTAATAATGGTTTATGGATCTTTCCTCCAGGAACTTGTCCAAACCTTTTTTAAACCCAGCTACACTAACAGCTTTTACTACATCCTCCGGTAATGAATTCCAGAGTTTGATTACACGTTGAGTGAAAAAATATTTTCTCTTATTAGTCTTAAATATAGCTAAATAAATAAATAGGTTACCCTGTAGCTTCATTGCATGTCCCCTAGTCTTTCTATATTTTGATGTCATAAACATTCGATCTACGTTTACCTGTTCCACTCCATTCATTAATTTATAGACCTCTATCATATCTCCTCAGCTGTCTCTTTTCCAAATTGAAGAGCCCTAACCTTTTTAGCGTCTCTTCATGGGGTAATCAAATTTGCTGATGACACAAAATTATTCCCTACCCTCTGCTTTCTATCTTTTAACCAGTTCCTGATCCACAATAGTGCACTGCCTCCTATCCTGTGACTTTTAATTTTGCCAAAAGTCTCTCATGAGGACCTTGTCAAAAGCTTTCTCAAAATCCAGGACACACTATATCAACCAACTAATCTTTGTGTACCTGTTTATTCACATCTTCAAAAAACAATAACAGATTAGTACGACAAGACCTTCCTTGGCTAAAGCCATGTTGGCTGTCTCCCATTAAGGCATGACTATCTACATGTTCATTAATTTTGTTCTTTATAATAGTTTCTAGCTCTGTAGTTTCCCAGATCACTCTTGGAACTCTTTTTAAAAATTGGCGTTACATTGGCCATCTTCCAATCTTCAGGTTTTACAGATGATTTTAATGATAGTTCACAGATTACTAATAGTAGGTCTGTATTATCATATTTCAGTTCTTTCAGCGCCCTTGGATGTATACCATCTAGTCCAGGTGATTTGCTACTGTTCAGTTTATCAAATAGTTGTAATACATCTTCCTGGTTTATCGATATTTCTTTCAATTCTTCTGCGGCATCACCTTTAAATACCATTTCAGTCATGGGTAACATCCCTACATCTTCCTCAGTAAAGACCGAAGCAAAGAATTAATTCAGTCTCTCCACTATGGCCTTGTCCCCTCTTACTGCTCCTTTTACCCCTCTATCATCTAATGACCCAACTGACTTTCTCATGGGGTTTTTTCTACGAATGTACTTGAAAAAGTCTTTATTATGTGTTTTTGTTTCCACAGCAAGTTTCTTCTCAAATTCTCTCTTTGCCTGCCTTATCAATACCTTGCATCTAATTTGCCAGTGCTTATGTTGTTTCCAGTTTTTGTCATTTGGCTCCTTTTTCCATTTCCTGAAAGATACTTCTTTGGCAACAACAGCCTCTCTGACCTCACCTTTAAACCATGCTGGCAGTTTTCTGGACTTCCTTCCACTTTTCTAAAAGCATGGAATACAGCTGATCTGGGCTTCCAAGATATTATTTTTAAACAACACCCATGCTTGATGTAAATCTTGAACCTTTGCAACTGCTCCTTTTAGTTTTTCTTAACTACTTTCCTCATTTTATCATAGTCTCCCTTTTAAAAGATAGTACTGTGGATTTCCTTACCTTCCTTCCAGGAACCATAAAGAGCAAAAACCCAAACAGGGAGCAAAGACAACAAGGACAGCGGGTCCGTGAGACAGGTGGCAGGCTCTTTATTATAAACCACAAACCCCTTCCTCCATTTATTAAATCAAAAGCGATCAAGCTGTGATCACTATTTCCAAGTGGCCCCAACACGCTTATCTCTTGCTCCAGATCTTGTGTTCCACTAAGGACTAGGTCCAAAATGGCTTCCCCTCTGGTCAGTTCATGAACCAGCTGCTCCAAGAAGCAGTCATTTATTTTATCTAGAAACTTTATGTCCCTAGCATGTCCTGCCATGACACTGTCCCAGTTGATACCGGGGTAATTGAAATCACCCATTATTATTACTGTACTGTAACTTTTGTTAGCTTCCCTGATTTCTTTGAGCATTTCATCATCCATTTGTTCACTCTGGCTAGGCTGTCAACAGCACACCTCCACTGCCATCGCCTTCCCCTTCCCCTTTTTAAATGGAATTTCAATCCAGAGAGATTCTTCAGTGAATTTTGTTTCCTGCAAAACTCTAATCCTTTGTGACTCAATGCTCTCTCTAACACAGAGCGCAACCCCACCATCAATTTGATCTGCCCTATCTTTACAATATATTTGACAACAGGTATAGCACAGTTACTTACCTGTAACAGGTGATCTCTGGGAACAGCAGGAATAAGTCTTCACATATGGGTATCGTCAGTACTGACGGAGCCTGCACGGGAACGCTCCCCAGCGTCCAGAAAGAAAGCTTTTGGGAGTATCCCACAGCGCCTGCGCACTGCCTTCCCGCCTTTCCCAACCGCCTCTCTCCAGTTCGAGTTTTAAGCTGAGACAAAGAGAGAGAGAGGAAGGAAAGGAAAGATAGATAGAGAGATACAACTCCTAGGGGAGGTGGGTGGGTTGTGAAGACTTATTCCTACTGTTCCCAGAGATCATCTGTTACAGGTAAGTAACTGTGCTATCTCCAGGAACAAGCAGGAATGAGTCTTCACATATGGGGACTCCCCAGCTAGAGATGCCAGGGAGATCTCCAAGGTTGTGAGTCCCTGAGAAGGGCTCTACCTCCTCCCATGGATCTCAGGCATCCAACCAGGGATGGAGGGTAGGAGTTGATTAAGCATGGAACAGGTGTTTGAGAACAGCCTGACCAAACAAGGCATCCCGGCGGGAGTCCTTGTCCAAACAGTAATGGGCTGTGAAGGTATGAACCGAGGCCCAGGTGGCCCCTCGACAGATCTGGTCGATGGACACAGAATTTAGATGAGCCATAGAGGTGGCCATGGCCCTCACATTATGAGCTGTGACATGGCCCTCCAGAGAAAGGTTCTTACTCTGGTAGGCGAAAGAAATACACTGAGCAATCCAATTGGACAGAGTTCTCTTAGAGACTGGAAGTCCCAAATGAGAGGGATCAAAAGCAACAAAGAGTTGAGAGGACTTTCTATGTTGCTGTGTCCTTTGTAAGTAAAAGTGAGCGTTCTCTTACAATCCAGGGTATGGAGATTCCTCTCTGCACTTAATGCATGAGGTCCTGGAAAAAAGACAAGTAAATACACCTCCTGGTTCAGATGAAAAGGTGAGACCACTTTAGGCATAAAGTGTGGATTAGTCCTGAGGACTACCTTGTCATGATGGAACCTTGTATAAGGAGGATTAGCCACCAAGGCTTGCAGCTCACTGATGCGGCGAGCTGAGGTGACTGCAATGAGAAAAGTAACCTTCCAGGAAAGAAATTTCAAGGAGGTAGTGGCTAAGGGTTCAAAGGGTGGATTCATAAGCTGGCCAAGAACCAAATTCAAGTCCCATGCCACTGGAGGTGGTCTAATGGGAGGTTCAGTTAAAAGAAGGCCTCTCATGAATCTTGCAATAAGAGGATGAGAGGAAATAGGCTGTCCATTGAGAGGCTTAAGGGATGCTGCAATAGCACTCAAATGGACTCTTACTGAATTCGTTTTAAGGCCTGCATGGGATAAATGCAGCAAATACTCTAGTAAAGAATTCAGAGGTATTGCAAGGGGGTTAAGACCCTTCTGTGCACACGAAATGGTAAACCTTTTCCATTTAAAAGCATAGGAATGTCTAGTGGAAGGCTTTCTGGAAGCATGAAGGATATCCTTCACCTGCTGAGAAAGATGCAAATCTTGAAGGTCTAGGCCTTCAGCAACCAGGCTCTGAGATGAAGAGACTGGGGATTTGGGTGCCACAACTTTCCCTCCTCCTGGGACAGGAGGTCTGAAGCAGATCCCAAGTCCAGGGAGGGAGCTTGGGAGAGATGCAGAAGTAGAGGGTACCACACCTGGTGTGGCCAATGTGGTGCTATGAGGATCATAGACCCCTTGTCTCTCTGAAGTTTGAACAGTGTCTTGGGAATTAGGGGATTGGGTGGAAAGGCATAGAGGAAGTCTTGCCCCCAATGAAGGAGGAAGGCATCCGTGGCCTAAACTCCCTGACACGGAATCCTGGAACAGAACCGGGGAAGTTTGGCATTCCACGGACTTGCAAACAGATCTATGTCCGGGGTTCCCCAAATTCGGAAGATCCTGGCTATCTGGTCCCCATGGAGGGACTATTCGTGTGGAAGCAGAACTCGACTGAGTCTGTCTGCCCAAGAGTTTTGAACCCCTGGAAGATACACTGCCATGAGATGAATTTGATGCTCTCTGGCGAAGGCCCACAATCTCAAAGCTTCGTTGCAAAGCGACAGAGAGCCAGTCCCGCCCTGCTTGTTCACGTAGAACATGGCTACTTGGTGGTCCGTGTGGATGAGGACTGTATTGTAGCTGAGCAGGGTGTGGAAGACTCTGAGAGCTAGAAGAATTGCTCTGAGCTCCAAGAGGTTGATATGTAGAGATGTCTCTTGTGGAGACCAGATGCCCTGGGTGGAGAGATCTTGTAGATGAGCTCCCCAACCCTTTGGAGAAGCATCTGTTGTAAGGGTTGCTTGGGGTAGTGACTGTTGAAAGGGGGACCCCAGCAACAGATTTTCAGTGGACCTCCAACACTGGAGAGACCAGAAGAGGCGACTGGAGGTTGCTATTTTGTCTGACAGGCACCCTGATGCCTGGGTCCATTGGGTGGACAAAGTCCACTGAGCTGCCCTCATGTGAAGGCGAGTGTAAGAAACCACATGCACGGTGGATGCCATGTGGCCTAACAGTTGTAACATTTCTCGAGCAGTTAAATGGGACTTTAACTGAATTTGTGAGGCTAACTGCATCAAGCGTAGGCAACGGGCCTGGGGAAGATAGGCCCTTGCAGTTGTGGTATCCAGCAAGGCCCCTGTGAACTCTAGTGACTGAGTAGGGGTGAGATGGGATTTCGGGATGTTTATTATAAGTCCCAGATACTAAAGAACACGCCTTGTGCAGGCTAGGGAAGTCTGGGCCTCTGACTGGGATGGAGCTCGGATGAGCCAGTCGTCCAGATATGGGAATACAAATATTCCTAGAGTGCGTAGAAATGCAGCTACTACTGCCATGCATTTTGTGAACACTCTTGGAGCAGAGGCCAGACCGAAAGGAAGCACTCTGTATTGGTAGTGCTTTCCTTGATAAAGGAACCGAAGGAACCTTCTGTGTGTTGGATGGATGGGGATATGGGTGTACGCATCCTTGAGATCTAGAGAACAAAGCCAATCCTGACTCTGAAGGTATGGAAGGAGAGCACCGAGAGAAATCATCTTGAATTTCTCCTTGCATAGAAACTTGTTCAATTCTCTGAGATCTAATATGGGTCTGTAGCCCCCTGTTTTCTTTGGGATAAGAAAATAGGGGGAGTAGAACCCTGAGCCCTGTTGAAGAAGGGGTACTTCTTCTATTGCCCTTTGGGCAAGAAGGGTAGCAATCTCCTGACCCAGAAGGTCGAGGAGAGATGTTGGAGAATTGAACTGTCTCACCATGGTGTGAGGAGGAAGGTTTAAGAAATGAAGCTTGTACCCCTCCCTTATGATGGAGAGGGTCCATTGCTCTGCCATGACTTGTTCCCATCTGGGAGCAAAGTGGGCTAACCTTCCTGGAATGGTGAGAGACTCTGGTTCTTCTAGAGCAAGAAAGGCTAAGTTCTCTAGATGTAAGTCAAAGGCCCTGAGGAGGCTGAGGCTGTGTTGGGCCATAGCAGTCCTTGCAGCCTTAGGCTTGGCTTGTTTAGGTTGTTGCTGATGCTTTGCAGCAAAACGACCTGCAGAAGATGCCTGCTGACCATAAACAGGATAATATTTCCCCTTTTTGGGAAAGAAAGCCTTTTTGAATAACCTTTTTCTAACAGGAGCAGAAGTAGACTTTGAAAGTCTATCTAAGGCAGAATTCTCAGCATCCATCTGAGTGGCCTTTGCTTGCCAATCCTTGCCAAAAAGGTTTTCACCTGTACAAGGAAGATTTCCTAATCCATCCTGGACCCAGGGTTCCAAATCAGAAGCTTGTAACCAAGCAACTCCGCGTGCACCTATGGCAATAGCCGAGGCTCTGCTGGCACACTCAAAAGAGTCAAAGGCTGCACGGTTGGAAAATTTGGAAACATCCTGGGCATGTTTAAGTCAGGTGAGAAACTCCTCCCTTTTATCTTCTGAGATAAAAGGAGATAAAGTTTGCAGATGATCTGTAACTTCCTTTAGAAACATCCCCATATAGAGACTATAGGAGTTGATTCTGGCAGCAAGCATATTGGCCTGGAAAATTCTCCGGCCAAAAGCATCCAAGGTTCTGCATTCTCTTTCTGGAGGATTAGATGAGTGTCTTTTTGCACTCTTTATCTTCTTCATAGCAGACTCCACCACAATATAGTGGTGAGGAAGCTGAGTCTTATGAAAGCCAGGACAAGGAGGAACACAGTACATGGTGTCCAACCTACGAGAATGAGGGGAGATAGTGAGAGGTGTCTCCCATATGCCCAACATGTGATCATAAAGGATCTCATGAATTGGTAAAGTAGCTGCCTCTTTAGGAGCCTTAGGATATTGTAAAATATCCAATTTCTTGGCTCTAGGCTCTGATTCAGGGGCCACTGAAATGGAGAGGCCCCTGGCCACTTCCCTAATGAAGTCTTGAAAAGACAAGTCCTCTGGAGGAGACATTCTTCTTTTTGGAGAAGAGGGCTCCTGAGGAAGGAGTACCGATGCTTCGACAGAAGCCTCTGATTCATCAGAGTCTTCGGAGGAATCGAAGTATCGCCTGTCTGGATGCTCCTGCAGAGCCCGATAGGCGTACCGAGTGGTATCGACATCGGGAGTGATTGGTACCGATTCGGTACCAATGGGCATCACAGAACAGGGTACCGCTGCAGTCGACACCGAAGCCGATGTCGATGCAATCGGTACCGGCACTGGAATCGATATCGGTGCCGGTGCCAGAACCGGTACCGACAACGGAGTTTGTTGCGGTACCGGAGGCGTCGCAGCTTGTATGAATGCCGTAATGGCACGCTGCATGGTCAGAATATTCTGATCCATCGACGCAACCAATGTCTGGATGTCGGTACCAGTGGAAACCACCGGTACCCCAGAACATGGTAACAGGTGATCGGTCGAGGCCGAGCCATCGATGTCAACCTGTAACCCCATAGATGAAGCTTTGGAAGCCGGAGCTTCCCGCCGGGGTAATTTTGCCGGTGCGGGATCCTCGAGAGCAAGCCTGGAAGCATCTCGATACTTAGAGGGAGATCTACCCTTCGAGGACCGGCTGGACTTATGTTTGGTTACCTGAGATCCATGGGAGGAAGAAGAAGCCCTGGAAGATGTCGATGCCACCGAAGCTGCATCAGAGGGAAACAGGGTTCCTGAGCTTGGCCGCTCGATTCTGTCGACCTCTTTTAGACATCATGGAACAGGACTCACAATCGGTGATGGAGTGGTCAGGACCCAAACATTTTAGACACCAGTCATGGGTGTCGGTGATAGAAAGAGTACCGCTGCACTTCGTGCACTTTTTAAACCCGGAAGCAGGCTTTTCCATGAGGAACCTTTTTCTAGGCCTAAGGCACAGAAGGAAAAAATGCACAGAAGTGGGAAACGGTAGGGTTTTTGTTTTTTTTAAAGAAGAAAGAAGAAAAGACCGGCGGTACCGGTCCGACGTCGAAGAAGGCAGACGCGCGACCAAAGAAATAAAAGAAAATAAAGAACTTCTTCAGCGGTGACAGGAACATGACCTGCTGGCTCCGCGGAAAAGAAGAACTGGAGAGAGGCGGTTGGGAAAGGCGGGAAGGCAGCGCGCAGGCGCTGTGAGATGCTCCCAAAAGCTTTCTTTCTGGACGCTGGGGAGCGTTCCCACGCAGGCTCCGTCGGTACCGACGATACCCATATGTGAAGACTCATTCCTGCTTGTTCCTGGAGATCACAGTATCCCACTGGTTGTCTTCCTTCCACCATGTCTCTGAGATACCAGTCATAACTAACCTCTCATTTAATGCTATATATTCTAATTCTCCCATCTTATTTTTTAGACTTCTGGCATTTGCATACAAGCATTTTAGAGGCTGTATTTTATTCATATTAATCTGGCTATCAGTAGGCAGGGGTAATCTGGAATCTTTAAGCTCTGTCTGCTCTGTACTCAAGGGCATTTGGGCTACTTTTGTCTTTATTGGAACCTCTCTGCTGATATGCCCTAACTTCAATTTTCTGCTAGGCCCAGGCTGTGCAAGTATGGTGAAGGGGTGAAGGGGGTTCCCCGCAGCCCTACCCTGGCCATGGAAGGCCAGACTGGGGGTCGGGATGTGGGGAAAGGAAAGAGTGGTTGGCGGCTGGGGATCATGGCTCCAGAATGGAGCCGTGGTGCCATGGCAATGTGACGCCATGGCACTGCGGCTCCATTCAGGGGCCTGACTGAGTTAGCCAGGCATTGGCTCTGTGTGTGCAGGCCGATCAGAATCGGATCCCGACCTGCACGTACAGACCCTGGACCCGATTCTGATCCCACGGGGCATGTCTAGCCCCCACAGGATCGGAATCGGGTCTACCTCTATGCGTTCGATTCCAATTGGGCGCACAGGGACCTGGATGTCCTCTATGGAATGTGCCTCATATTGACAAATAATGCTTTAGTGTAGTTGACAATATATTTCTAAGTAGTTTGCAACAGCTATTTCAAATGACACTTTAAACTCAGTGGGGAGGGATATTCAGCGGCTGCAGCTAGCCCATGTAAAGCAGCTGAACTTGACACCTGGATATTCAATGCCGGGGCTACATGTGGCCACAAGCATTGAATATCCAGGTCAGCCAGATAGCACCACAACTATGTTCAGCCACTGCCTGGTACCAGTAGCTTGGGAGAGCCTTTCAGGGGCCGAACTTTCGCCATCATGGGATAACTGGCTAGGGGCTGAGTATTGCCGTTAGCCATTATCCTTAGATACCGTCTTGGTTCTGCCCCCAGAATGCTCCAGTACCTACCCGTCTAGCATCTGGGTATTCACTGGTGACACCCAAGGATATTCAGTGGCACTAACCGCAATAATGCTGCTGAATATCCCAGTCACCATGGTTAATGCAGTTTGCAGGTCTGCTAACCGCATTAGTCACTTTGAATATCAGCCACAATGCTAAACCATATGCACACTTATGAAAAAACTTCAAATATTTTTAAAGATGTCTCAAGAAGCAGTTTTCCATAAAAGTGAATTTGATTAATGAGACACGCATCTTCTATAAAGACAGAGACAGACATCTTATTGCATATCACAATATCCTGCAAAGGTATTCTAAAACCTCGCTTGATGTTATGACAAAGTAATTATCATAATTTAGCATACATCTTCAGCTTTGATTTATGGCAAGACCTTACTAATCAGTATTAATAAAGCAGGTAAATACCTTTGAAGTTTCATTTCTTCTCCCGTTCCCCTATTGCTTATTCTCCTATCCGATACTAATATTCATCAGTTCAAGTCCTAGGGTTTCTGACAAAGCTTCCTCCTTTTCTGAAAGCTAACAGACACACCTTTCCGACAGATTCTTGCATAAGCAGTGATGCGCTGTAAGTTACTTATCAAGGGACTCTCACAAGCTTTCCACTTGGTGAGACACTCCTGGCTTTCACAAAACTATTTAATCCTCCACTGCCATCCTCCATTTAAAAAAAATGGACATAAAACATATAATAACGACTCCTGCTGCAATTCTGCAGACAAAATTCAAAACTCTGTTTCAAAAGGTCTGAATTATGCAAACTTCTGCATGCTTTCTGTCTCAAAATAACAAAGCATATTGGGCCCGATTTTCAAGGCATTTACACGGGTAACGGGGCATATTGGGGGTGTTCCAGGGTGGAGGAAAGGGCTAAACCGGTAGCAGCCATTTTCAATGCTTCCCGTAAAGCTCTCTGCGCCTTAAAAAGGTGAGGTTTTTCCTCGCCTATCTTTAAAGTACAGGGGCTAAGTGGCTAGCATCAAAAATCGCTGCTACCTGTTTAGCCTCAGCGGCTGCTAGCACGTCCAACTTAACCCGGATTTTCACTTCCACCACCGCGGAAGTGAAAATCTAGGTTAAGGGGGTCGGCAAGCAAGCTAGGCGCCGATGTGGTGCATAACCTGCCTACCTCAAAATCAGGCCCATTGTATTTTAAATTAAGTATCTCAAAAATATGAAACATTTTGAATTATTATGTGCAGAATTCCAGCAGGAGTAAATAACTTATTTTAGTCATGCAATTCATGGAAGTCTGAAACATTTTAAAAGATCAGTGTGCGCATTCTCAGGTTTTCACACCACATAGATCCTGTCTTCAGAAGTGCTCTTGATAGCCCACGTACAATATATATTATGTTTATTGCTTTACTTGCTATTCTACCTTTTGCTAGTTACTTACCTCCAGTTACGTCACCCTACCAAACTCTCAGAACGGCTAAATAAATATAAACACAAAATCACATAAAATTCATAATCATACATATAAATTCATCTGCATCAATGAATGCAATTGTACAGACCCCTAGGGGTATGTTTACTAAACTGTGGTAGCAGCTTCCGAGCGATATCAGAGCCGTGGCCCCATTGAATTCAATAGGGCCATGGCTCCGATATCGCATGGAAGCCGTTACCGCAGTTTAATAAACATACCCCCTAGTGTCTCTACCACCTATAGAAGATGTCCTTTGGATGCCACACAGTATTCTCCAGAACTGAGAGAGTTCTCCTTACCAGTGAGGTAATGACAGGAGGTGACCTCAAAGTGTAGGGAAAGTTGATTAGTACAAATGCTTCCAGATTTTGGCTGGCTAAGCAATCATAACATGCAGCATTGAGTCTTGTGCTTAGTAAACCATTGTACCACCACAATGAACTAAATACATTAAGAGCCAGGGGCATAAGGAGGGCTTTGGAGAAGAAGAAGAAAGGATTACCGCTAATCCTAGAAAAGAGGAGAAGAATTCAAAGGACAACCCTAGGAGTTGGCTCCAGAAGGGCCAGGATTCTATAAAGTGCCTGATACCTTGGTTTGCTTCTAGATACCAGCAATGCAGAGGTACCTGACTAGTGTCCACAGAAGATTCGAGTCCCCTTTACGTAAGAGAATACCAGGAGGTTAAGAGGAGTATAAGGAGCCAGGGGCAGAAGGCTTCTGGTTGAAGGAAGATTACAGGTGACCACTTATCCTAGAAAAGGAGGAGAGGATTCAGAGGATTACCCTAGGAGCTGGATCCAAGAGAATCAGAGTTCAAGGGAAGAAGTTCCTGCAGCCTGTGTCTGTGACCCATCTCCAGCCACAGAGGTGTTCGGAGAAGAGTGGATTCCCCATTACTTGGAAGAATCCCCGATGGAGTTGAAAAGGAGTTTCTCTTCTCAAGAGTAGAGAATAAGAAGAAAAGATGAACTAACTTTTATTATTTTATGTTCTGCATGTTTATACACTTTCCACCTATTCAACTATTTAAAAGATGTTCAGTAAACTTTAAGCATTTGGAACAAAACCTGGACTGGACTGTGAGTTTGTGGAAGTTATCAAAGTGAATGATCCCAGGGGTCAACAACCTCTCGGCCTAGGTGGCGCCATCCCAGAACTTCCCATGAAGCATGCAGCCCGGGTCTCCCCAGAAAGAAATCTATGCCCACTGAAGGGACCACAGACCGTGGGGGCTACACAATAATACTATCAAATAATCATACAACACACACATACCATATCTTACAGAACCAGTTCCTAAATCCCAAGTATAACCATCTTACAAGTCAGTTGTTAACTACCCTCAGTTGCACAATCGTTTTAAATCTGTTATCAGCTAAAAGCCTGAAGAAAAAGAATAGTCTTGCATTGTTTCCTGAATGGCAGAGAATCCCTCATCTTCCATATTTCTCTAGGCTATGCATTTCCCAATTGAGGAGTATTAAATGATAATATGGGGGGAGGGCAGAATTATATTTAGCTCATCCCTTTCTCAGAAGTTCTAGGTATTTCTTATCATCTAGGTTTGTGCCTGAGGTATTGGAGGGTTTAGTAACTTGCCCAAGATCACAAGGAGCAGCAGTGGGCTTCAAATCTGCCTTCCCTGGTCCTCATTCCATTGTCATAACCATTGGGCCGCTTCTGCACTCCAGTAGATATTGTCCCACAGAAAGAGGCACCCTAGAAGGTACATACTCAACTTTCTCAAGACAGGCCCCCCAAAAACAAACATTCAATAGGATCAAGATCTTAAACTTACATCTAAACAGCACCAATAACCAGTGTAAAGGCTGAAGACCAGGTATCACATGGTCACACAACCTCAGTCCCTTTTAATATGCATCTGTATTTTGTACATACAGTACTGCAATCAATACAGCTGTTTCTTTTGGAACTATTAGTAACGCGATAGCATAAGTCAACTTTCCCAAAAACAACTGCCTGAATAACCAGGCATAAATGTTCTATTTTAATATAGGGAAGTCAGTTACAGATGAGGCACAGTTGAAAATAAAAAAACTTTAATCAGATAATTATTATAATCAGTCTGATTCTTCATAGTAAATGCTGTCCAAAATCACCCCAGCAATTTCATCTTCAATTTTAACCCTAGAATTTCTCTAATGAGGTGATAGATGCTGCAGGTATTTTGGATAATGCTTACAATGGTATAATAAAAACTATCACAGCCTGCAAGGAATCTAGCTTCTTCCAGTACCCATAAACTAACCAGATCACTGCATTATACATCCCTAGTCAATAAATTAAAAATGAAGGGCATACTATTCAAAAAAAGCTGAGTTCCTAAATTTAGGATAAATTAGGCTCCTAAATATGTACCCTATTTTCAGCCACACTTATGAGCCTAAGTTTTCAGCTGAAAATTCATGCTCCTAAATTTAGGCCTGCCATTCATTCGCCTAGAATAATGAGCCTAATTTAGGTACCTAGTGTAGAAAATCAGTGCTAAGCTTCTAATTTCTTTTCCCCGCCGTAAATCTGCCCCCGTTGCCACCCACATTTTATGCTCCTAAATTTAGGGATTTAGCGAAATTCTAAGAAAATATTTAGGCACTTAGCCCTAGTATAGTTTCAAAAAGGCCAATTTAGGAGCATAACTCTCAACATTAGGAGTATAAATCCTTTGAATATCGACCCAAAATGCTTTTCTATACCTTTATTTATAGGTGGGGTATTTTTGCGGCTAGTCAAGCTGGCCCCAGTTTCTTTTCTGTGCTGTTGTGTCCATCCAGCCCCTTCCCTCTTGTCCCTATGCAACAAGCAGCACCTGTGATGGGAGAAATGAGCCAATTACAGGAGGGGCAGGATTGGATTAGGAAGCAGAGTAGCCCTATACTCAGTTACCTTCAGCCTTCTCCCTCCCCAGTTGTTCCTTGCAGGCTGCTACCTTAGAGGAAAGGAGATGGGCTTGGCTCTTCTCTGCTACATCTGCCCCAATCTCATTCCTTGACTTCCTGTTCTCTGCATGACAGGAGGGCTTAAAGGTGCAAGCTGTGTGGGTACTGGAGCTGCTCAAATATCGTCTTCTAAATTTTCCTAGATCAGGAGCTGAAAGCACTGTGCCACAGGGATGCAGGCAGGGTTGCCAGATAAGTCTGCAAGTTCTGGCCCAATGCCTGTGGAAAACTAACCCAAAATAGCGACACCCCTGATGCCAGCAAAAGCCATTATGGCTCCCTTTAATGCAGGCATGCTCACTCAAGTGACATCACAGCACACTCGGGAAGGAAGGGGAGGTTGTTGCCCTCTCTGCAGTATCTCATTGGCCAGCCCTCTTGTGGTAGGCGAAGGCCTGTGATCCATGGTATCTGAAATAAGCAGAGAGGCCTAAACAGCTTGACCTGTAAATGAAGCCTGTGGAGAGGCCCAAAGGAATTACACATTCCCCTGAATGCTGCTACCATAGAATCGAAACTTAACTGAGCACAATTAAGTATAGCTAAGCAGAATCGAAACTTAGAGAATATAGAAAAACAACTTTAATTTATATTGATAAGAGAGTGAAACTTCTATGGAATTAATTAACTCTGCTGAAAGAAAAGTTACAGTGCCCTGCTTTCCCACATGTTCTAGTTAGCTAAGTGACCTTGGAGGAGAAAAGTATCAAAGCTGGAAGAACTGACCATTGTAATTGGGACTGTAAGGGGGGTAAGCAGGTGCTGAGCCCAGTCAAAGGTCTTCATTGGATGACTACGTAACGGTACCGGGACCAATAGATGGGGTGAAAGGGGTTACCGGGACCAATGAGAAGTTTGCCTATACCTAGAATGGACAAGAAAAGTATAAAAGTTGTTGTTTTACTAACAGCCATTGCTCAGCCATTTTGAATGTGATTCTGCTTGAGTCTTGTGCACAAATAAATGATTTGGACTTTCTGAACAAACTCCTGGTATTATTGGTTTGTTTGCGCTCTGCTGCTACATATTCTTGGTGCGTTGGCCGGGAAGGTGTGGTAATAGAGGGTATACAGGGCAATATACCACGACTTTCCGCCTCTACAGGTTTGGTCCTGCCGGGATCGTGCCCTCCCGACGTGGGCTCGCTCTCTGGCGCCACCGGTCCCTTGCATCGGAGGGAGCTGGCCAGACCTCGGCAGGTGCCGGACCCAGACGGAACCAACACCTCGAACCCGTGAGGGGAGTCCGAGTTCCAACTCATGCGCTTGCTTGGGAACGGGGACCGGATCCGGTGAGTATAGTTTTGATTTGACTAGACAGATGAGTCAGAGCAGAACTGTTGTTTGAACTTTGAAACTTTGGAATTTGATATTTGGTAAGAGAGCTTGATCACCTCTCAAGACGGTCCGACTAACCCCGCATGAGTATGCACGGGGTGAAACTATCGTCTTTTTGATTTTGATTTTGGAATTTGATATAGCCTAGTCAGCAGAGACAGGATTGGGCTGTTTTTGTGATACGTTGCTAGCATGATTGTGTGAATGAAGTGTGAATGAGAGGTCTTGCAACACAGACCAAGCGAAGGCGGACTCCTGAGAAACGCATTTCCTGGCCGGGCGACCGCGTCCAGGTCGTAAAAAGGAGGAAGCGACCATCGTCTTGTCTTGTTATTTGTTTCCCTTAAATGTTTCTAGGGCCGTGAGGACCCCTTACCCACGGTCCGCCCTCCTTTTCCCTTCTGTTTGTTGTTGCGCGCACACATAGATATGGGAGGGGCGGGGTCTACTAGGCACACTCCGTTAGAATGTATGATCAAGTATTTCAATAAAGGATATTCAGGGGATTATGGAGTAAAAAATGACTGCCTCACGATTACAGCTTTTGTGTACTAGGGAGTGGCCCGTCATAGACCCCATGTGGCCCCGAGATGGAACGTTTAACCTAGGAATTATTCAGTCAGTTCATTGGAAGGTGCGAGTAGCGCACCCCGATCAGTATCCTATATAGACTCTTGGTTAGGTATTTGTGAGAATCCGCCCCCTTGGGCAAAGCGCTGTTATGAAGAACAGTGCAGAATAATGTTAGCATTAACAGACCAGACCCAGAAAACAGGGACAGTCGAGAAACCTAGTCAGAAACCTGTTCTTGTAGATCCTGAGTCCCCGGGAGCTGTAACTAGACAGCCCCGAGCCCAGCACCCAGTGAGAGTACCACCGCGTCCCGCGGCAGGCCCCCGGGACCGGGAGAGTTCACCCCCTCACCAGCCAGAAGACCAGTTAGATGAGCTGTCTCGAGAAGAGGCTGATCAGTCTGAGACAGAGACTGAGGATAAGCAGGAGTCAGAGCAGGAAGATGAAGATGCATCCTCCCAGACCGAGACAGAAAGTGAAAAATCAGTTGTCAGTGCTAGTTCATCTGTTGCAAGCGAGGCTCCCCAGACTAAGCGAGTCTCAAAGTTGAAATCCCCCACCAAGATAACGAAAGTCACTACTAAGAAGCAGAAAGCCCTCCCGAAAGTATTAGCCCCCCTGCGACAAGTCCCGGGACTGCCCGTGCAAGATGAGCATGACCAGATAGTAGCGGGACCCCTGAGTCTAGTATATGTGCCTTTCTCCACTGCTGATTTGTTGAACTGGAAATTGCATTATGCTTCTTACACTGATAAGCCCCAAGAATTAACGGAGTTGATGCATACCATTATGGAGACTCACCAACCCACTTGGGCAGATTGCCGTCAGCTCCTGTCCACTTTATTTACCACTGAGGAGCGGACACGAATTAAGCGAGCAGCCATCGATTGGCTAGCAGATAATCCCCTGGCAGAGGGAGGGGGAGGAGCAGGAATAGACAATTGCGAAGCAGCTCAGAAGGAATTCCCTAATGAAGACCCCCAGTGGGATCCGAATACTGATAGAGGATCCAGGACCCTATCACGGTTCCACCAAGGCCTCATGCAAGGTCTGAAGAAGGGGGGTCAGAAAGCCATGAATCTCTCTAAAGTGACCGAAGTTAATCAGGGCATAGATGAAAGCCCAGCAGTATTCTATGAGAGATTGACTGAAGCGTACAGGATGTATACTCCCTATGACCCAGATGCCCCAGGAAGCCTATGCATGGTGAATTCTGCTTTTGTAAACCAGTCCCAACCAGATATTAGACGTAAGTTGCAGAAATTAGAAGGGTTTGCGGGCATGAATGCAACGCAGTTACTGGAAGTCGCTCATAAGGTGTATGTGAATCGTGATAATGAAAGACAGAAAGAAAGTGATCGAAGGATGAAGAAGAAAGCAGATTTTTTGGCTGCAGCCATAGTGGAACAGAAAAGGGGAGGTGTCCCTAGTCGAAGGAGCAGAGGAAGAGGGTGGGGCCGAGGAGATGATCGGCCCCCATTAGGCGCGAACCAATGCACTTATTGCAAGGAAGAAGGACATTGGAGAAGTGCATGCCCGCAACTCGAAGAGGCCTCTCAGGATGAAGGGGAACACGCCCCTTGGAGGGAAAGAGAGAGAGGCCGACCTCAGAATCGCAGAGGAACCAATCGAGAACAATTTCAATGAGAACGAGCGGAGGCCATTCAGGGAGTGGCAGCCGCAACAGCCTATGATTTAGATGAAGCAGATTAGGACAGACCGGGCTCCGAATTCGCTTTAGGTCTCCAGGAGCCTATGGTCAGTATACAAATAGGAGACCAATTTATGGACTTTATGGTTGATACTGGAGCAGAACATTCTGTAGTAGATAAACAAATAGCCCCTTTTTCTACAAGAGCAGTCACCATTTCTTCAAAACCGCATATGTAATTTAGGAGGGCAGCAAATAACGCACCAATTCCTTTATATGCCTGAGTGCCCAGTGCCATTACTGGGACGAGATATGCTAGCCAAGCTGCAGGCCCAAATATCCTTTACTGAGAAAGGAGAAATGCAAATGACAGTAAATTCCCAGTCAAAACCTGCTGGACTGATGGTGCTTACTGTTCCTCGAGAAGAAGAATGGAGATATTATAGTACCGAGCCAATCCAAGATACCTATTTCGAACCTACTCTGAAAAGCATAGATGCCCCTCCTGGAGTATGGGCAGAGGGCAATCCACCAGGCCTGGCTAAACATATAGCTCCAGTAATTGTGAATCTCAAGCCTAGTGCAGAACCAGTACATGTCAAGCAATACCCACTTCCAAGAGCAGCAATTGAAGGCATCCATCGCCACTTGTTAAGGCTACTGGAGTATGGCCTACTCAAAGTTTGTCAGTCACCATGGAACACACCTCTCCTGCCAGTAAAGAAGCCTGGGACAGGTGACTACCGCCCAGTGCAAGATCTAAGGAGAGTGAATGAAGCAATTGAGACCATACATCCAGTTGTGCCAAATCCTTACACACTCCTAGGATTGATTCCTGCTGAAGCCACTCACTTTACTGTTTTGGATTTGAAAGATGCATTCTTCTGCATAAGATTAGCCCCAATTAGCCAATTGCTGTTTGCCTTTGAATGGCAGGACCCTGTCTCGGGGCGGCGGGGCCAACTCACTTGGACACGATTACCTCAAGGATTCAAGAACTCACCTACCATTTTCAGTGCTGCACTAAACCAAGATCTTTCAAGCTATCCAGTGGCCCCTGAAAAAAGAGTACTCCTCCAATATGTAGATGACCTACTGGTAGCCGTCACATCAGAAAGTGAATGTATACAAGCCACTACTGACCTCTTGCAACTATTGGATGAAGCTGGATACAAAGTTTCCAGATCAAAAGCACAGCTATGCCAAAAAGAAGTAAAATACTTGGGCTTTCGTCTAACCAAAGGAAGCCGACAATTGGGACGCGAGAGAAAAGAAGCCGTGTGCAGTATCCCAACCTCAACTACCAGAAAGCAAGTCAGATCCTTTCTGGGAGCAGCAGGATACTGCCGGATATGGATACCTAACTTTGCTCAGATTGCTAAACCACTATATGAAGCCACCAAGGGAGAAGAAAAGTCACCACTAGAATGGGGACTTGAGCAAGACACAGCTTTCAAGACCCTGAAGGAAGAATTGATGTCGTCACCAGCACTTGGGTTGCCAGATGTTCACAAGCCTTTCCATCTATTTGTGCACGAGATGCACGGAAATGTTCTAGGCATGTTGACTCAGAAATTGGGACATTGGGAGCGACCCGTAGCGTACCTATCAAAACAATTGGACACTGTGGCCAAAGGATGGCCACCATGTTTGAGAGCAGTTGCAGCTACAGCATTATTAGTGAGTGAAGCAGACAAGCTCACATTGGGACAGAATCTACGCGTCACAGTACCACATGCGGTACTTGCCCTTATGGAACAGAAAGCAAATCATTGGCTCACCAATTCTCGAATGCTGAAATACCAAAGCATGCTATGTGAAAATCCACAAATACAACTGGAAGTGAGCCATGCCTTGAACCCAGCTACCCTGATACCAATTAGCGAAGACCCTCCAGAGCATGACTGTATAGAAGTCATGGACACTGTATTCTCAAGTCGACCTGATCTGACAGATGTGCCCCTAGAGAACCCTGATCAAACTTATTTTGTGGATGGAAGCAGTCTCATTATCAATGGACGACGTTGTGCCGGGTATGCAGTAGTCACTCGGGAGAAAGTCATTGAATCATCAGCTCTTGCATCAGGCACATCAGCCCAGAAAGCAGAATTGATAGCACTTACCAGAGCACTAGTATTGGGTGCGGGACTTCTGCTGAACGTATACACGGACTCAAAATATGCCTTCACCACTTTGCATGCACATGGAGCTCTCTACAAAGAACGAGGGCTCATTACGTCGGGAGGCAAATCAATCAAATATGGCCCAGAAATATTGAAGTTACTAGATGCAGTATGGGCCCCGACACGTGTAGCTGTCATACACTGTTGAGGACACCAAGCGGGGAAAGGAGAAGTTGCCCAAGGAAACAGATTTGCTGATGCTTCAGCACGTAAAGCAGCTATGACAGGCCAAATTTCATCACAAGCCATGCCAATACAAGCAGCATTGTTTCCAGTACCCCTTAATTTATGGACGCCACGATATACCACCAAAGAATTGGATTACTACTGTAATAAAGAAGAGGGAGTACTGAAAGATGGATGGATTGAGCTGCCACCTCCCGAGGGCAGTCAACCCCCAGGACGAATAGTGATCCCTGAATCATTGGGACCAGCCTTTGTCAAGGCCTTTCATCAAGCCACACATTATGGGAAGAGTGCTATGGAGAAAGCACTTAAACCACATTTTTGTATCGCTCTATTGGGAGCCCTGTCAGCCTCAGTAGCCCGCCAGTGTCTAATTTGTGCCAAGAATAATGCCAAACAGGGTCCCACGCCACCACCACGAGTTCAGTCGGGAGGTGTAACCCCCATGCACCACCTGCAAGTAGACTTTACTGAAATGCCAAAAGCCAATGGATACCGTTACTTGTTAGTATTAGTTTGTACCTTCTCTGGGTGGGTGGAAGCCTTCCCCACCAGGACTGAAAAATCCCGAGAAGTTACTAAAGTTTTGTTGAGAGAGATTATCCCCAGATTTGGAATTCCAGCAGTAATAGGGTCAGACAATGGGCCCTCATTTGTATCTCAAATTACCCAGCAGTTAGCAAGTGCCTTACAGATACAATGGAAGTTACACACTGCATACAGACCCCAAAGTTCAGGGAAAGTTGAGCGAATGAATAGAACTTTGAAATCTCAGATGTCCAAGCTATGTCAGGAGACCCACTTAAAGTGGCCCCAGGTTCTCCCAATAGCATTACTTAGAATACGCTCAGCCCCTGTGAAATCATCAGGATTTTCCCCTTTTGAAGTTATGTATGGCAAACCTCCACCAATAGTGCAGGGTGTAAAAGGTAGTTTGCCACAGATTGGTTCAGAAATAACTAGACAAGAACTCCTAGCTCTTAGTTCTGTTCTGCAGACTCTTCATGTGTGGATACAGGACCAGTTGCCTATCAATTTGACGGAACCCCTGCATCCCTACAAGCCTGGTACCTCGGTGTGGATCAAAGATTGGAAGAAGACACCGCTGGAACCACATTGGAAGGGACCATACACCATCATCCTGTCTACCCCAACTGCAGTAAAGGTAGCAGAAATCAATTCCTGGATTCATCATAGCAGAGTCAAGCCAGCAGCAGTTCCAGATCAGGACCAGTGGACAGCAGAGCCACACCCTGACGTCCCTTTGCGTCTTACCCTACGGAGGCAGCCAGCAGCCTAGAACTCATCGGGGACACTCATGAACTACAGTGTCCTACAGTAGCCAAGTCTTTCGAAGAGGATTGCTGTTTCTTATACAGCAAAGACATTTGTTTTCTTCATTGAATAATTGTGCTTGCATACACTTTCGTCAGGCCAACTACAATTGGTAAGTTGGCATCACAATGGGACATTTGAGGATCTTCAATCAACATTGACACCCGTTGAATTGCTTCATTAGCAAACGGGTCAGCATTGTACCAAGAAGAAGAGGACGTCGTGGTCAAGATTTTCCAGCGGAGATTCAGAAGAACTACAATCAACATGCATCTTTGTTTCTATTTTGCTTTGGCTGCTTGCCTGGGGAACTTTGAACTGGCTCATGCTTTGCCCCCATGCACTGCCTGCATTACTACTACTCAGACTGGAATGAAAGTAACTCAGACTTTGCTTTATCATTCTTACTATACCTGTACTGGTACAGTAAGTCGGTGTATATACAACACCACTGAACTGAATGTTTGTACTAAGGGAGATACTAAAGTTTGTTTTAACCCACATCAGAACCCATCCTATTATACTCTAGAAATACGATGGGATGATGCAGATGGAACTTTATTTAATGCTACACCTCCACTTACTGATCCCACGAAAGGTGCTGCTTTGTATTTTGATGCTTGTGATGCTATCAATAGAGATAGTCGTTCTAAATGTGCCAATTGGGAGAAAGCTTATGCTAATGATGATAAGTATATGTGTCCCGAAGGAACTACTGGATGGGGGGCCTGCACAGGTAAATGAGTTTTAGCAAATGTATATAGCACAGCACCAGTTCAAGACTATTATTGCCCGAAGTGGGAATGCGTGTTCTATGCCACATGGAAAACTGGTATGGTAGAGAACACCAGAGACAATCGAATGGCTGCTTTAATCAAGCCATATGTAAAGAATCCAGAAAAATGTAAGAAGGGTGCCTGTAACCCATTAGAACTACACATAATGAATCCCAGTGCATGGAAACAAGGGTATAAATTCGGATTACGCATTGCAGGTTCTGGATCAGATCCAGGGACCATTGTATATATTAGACTGAATACCCAAGCCCATCGATCATCAAGGTACCATATACATAACACTTTCTATGAAACCATGCATATAAACAAGTTTGATATCCCTCACCCTTCTCAGAATTTGTTCCTAGAGTTGGCTGGAGCTGTGGTCTCCAGTCTCCGCATTTCAGATTGTTATTTTTGTGGTGGAACCAAAATGGGTGACCAGTGGCCTTGGGAGGCCCAAGAACTGAATTACTCAATAACCTACAATCAGACAGAGCTACACAAGACTACCAGTGAATGGATATTAGCACACCCAATAGTTGGACGTCTGTGTTACGCTCGAACTGGACCCCAGTTTACCTCAAAGGTAGGGCAGCTTGTCTGTCTTAGCCAGAAGTTCTATAATGACACCACAAAACAGACATCCTGGTGGTCAGGAATTAATGAATCTGAACCCACCAATCCATTAGCGAGATTTCCTGAGCTTGCCCCTCTATGGACTGACCTTGCCCAACCTCATGTCTGGCAAGCCCCACCTGGCCTATATTGGATTTGTGGAACCCGAGCATATGCTCAACTCCCTATCCACTGGGGAGGGGCGTGTGTCTTAGGAACTATCCGACCCTCTTTCTTTTTATTGCCCACAGAACATGGAGAACAATTAGGCTACCCAGTCTATTCAAAGAGACAGAAGAGAGCAGCTTTACAGATAGGCAAGTGGGAGAAATGGGATGGTGAGGATTGGCCACCCGAGCGAATCATTGCCTATTATGGACCTGCCACTTGGGAGCAAGATGGCATGTGGGGATATCGTACCCCAATTTACATGTTGAATAGAATTATACGCTTGCAGGCAGTAGTTGAACTCATTACTAACGAAACTAGCCAAGCACTCACACTTCTAGCTAGACAAAGCACACAAATGCGCACAGCAATATCTCAAAATCGCTTGGCACTAGATTACTTATTAGCTGCTGAAGGAGGAGTCTGTGGTAAGCTAAATCTCACAAATTGTTGTTTGAAGATAGATGATAAGGGTCAGGTTGTTGAAGAAATTGCTGAAAACATGCGAAAGCAAGCTTATGTGCCAGTACAGACCTGGCATAGTCTTAAAATACCCAATTGGTTTGCATCTATCTTCTCTGGATTAGGAGGATTCACTATTTTTGCTATGATAGTACTAATATTTGTAGTCTTGTTCTTCTTGTTACCATGTATAATCCCATGTTGTATGCGTTCTATTAACAGTGTTATTGAGAATACAGTGGAGCGGAAAACCGCAACTAAGATTTTAGCCTTATGGCACCCTAATCCTGCTACATATGGTCGAAACCCGACCCCAGTGTAATTGAGTGATTTAAATCTCACACCTTATCAGTAATAGGATGAGATTAATCAAAGGGGAGAATGTGGTAGGCGAAGGTCTGTGATCCATGGTGTCTGAAATAAGCAGAGAGGCCTAAATAAGCAGAGAGGCCTATGGAGTGGAGGAGTGGCCTAGTGGTTGGGGCAAGGTACTTCAGGCCGGAAGGTCGGGGGTTCAAATCCCACTAGAGGACAGCAACCTTGGGCCGGAAGGACTGGGGTTTCTAGTCCCACAGGTGCTCCTTGTGGTCTTGGGCAAGCCACTTAACCCTCCATAGCCCATGTTCCCTGTAAAATAGTTATCTCCAAGTTATAATGCCCTGTTCAATGTAATTTCAGTTTGTTCAATGTAAACCGCACTGATGCAGAATAGCGCGGTATATAAGAGAATGTAAATAAAATAAATAAATAAAACAGCTTGACCTGTAAATGAAGCCTGTGGAGAGGCCCAAAGGAATTACACATTCCCCTGAATGCTGCTACCATAGAATCGAAACTTAACTGAGCACAATTAAGTACAGTCAAACCTCGGTTTTCATGATTAATCCGTTCGAAAAAGTCTGACTAAAACCGAAACGTATGAAAACTGAAGCAATATTTCCCATAAGAAATAATGTAAATCCAATTAATCCGTTCCAGACACCCAAAAATATTCACAAAAAATACATTTTATAGAGAATAACTATATTTTTACATACAGAAAACAATGAGAAATAAATATAAATGACTAATGAAATGGATAAATGAACATTTAACATCACTGAAAGCAAGCTAAGTACAGTACTGTACAGTACAGTATGTTAACATCTGGCCTTAGCCACCCCTGACAAGCTGCTGTGCCCAGCTCTCTTCGGAATCACATTGAATTCAGTCCATTAAAATACCTTTACATTATCTGCTCAATGCTTCAGAATGGCAGAAAATCTTAATGATATAGCTTCAGACGTACCCTGCAAGAGAAAGAACTGCCTCCCACATTCATGCAACATCTCCTGCTTACGTTGACAGCTTTTCTTCCCTGCTACCGGGACAAAATCTCAGTCAAAAGACGTTGAAAACCGAAGCAATGCATGAAAACCGGGACAAAATCTCAGTCAGAAAAGACGTTGAAAACCGAAGCGTATGAAAACCGGGGCAAATGAAAACCGAGGTTTGACTGTATAGCTAAGCAGAATCGAAACTTAGAGAATATAGAAAAACAACTTTAATTGGTATTGATAAGAGAGTGAAGCTTCTATGGAATTAATTAACTCTGCTGAAAGAAAAGTTACAGTGCCCTGTTTTCCCACATGTTCTAGTTAGCTAAGTGACCTTGTAGGAGAAAAGTATCAAAGCTGGAAGAACTGACCATTGTAATTGGGACTGTAAGGGGGGTAAGCAGGTGCTGAGCACAGTCAAAGGTCTTCATTGGATGACTACGTAACGGTACCGGGACCAAGAGATGGGGTGAAAGGGGTTACCGGGACCAATGAGAAGTTTGCCTATACCTAGAATGGACAAGAAAAGTATAAAAGTTGTTGTTTTACTAACAGCCATTGCTCAGCCATTTTGAATGTGATTCTGCTTGAGTCTTGTGCACAAATAAATGATTTGGACCTTCTGAACAGACTCCTGGTATTATTGGTTTGTTTGCGCTCTGCTGCTACACTCTGACCTGACCAGTGAGATGCAGCGAAAAATCAATATCATTTCAAACACAGCTGATACCAATGAGCTGTGTTTTTTGCTTTGTTTTTTGCTCTATTTCTGTGGTTTTCTCACCCAAAACAGGCACAGGAAATAGACTAGAAAACCACAACCCATGACTGTGCAAAATTTTCCCATAGTCTGGGCAAAAATGCTTCCCAATTGGCTGGTATAGCAGCACTGACTACAGGAGAGGGCAGGAAGGACACACTTCTGTTTCCCAGCAACTGCTCCCACCTTCCTCTTTAGGCTATTGACAGGTTGAATCTGACCAGTGGGCTACGGGGGGAGATGGGGGCTGTAGCAGCTTAAGATGGTAACATTTCCTCCCTGCATCTACCAATGGGATGGAAAGAACGGTAGGTAGAAACTGAAAGAGAAAAGGGACAAAAAACTGCTGGAAGGAATACAGAGGGTAGGAAGGGATGAAGGAAATAAAAATAGGCTCAGCTTGGGAGAGCCAATGGTGCTCTGAAGACAAAGAAGAGCCATAAGGAAAAGAGAGGTTTGGCTGATGGGGACAGAGACTGGGAGCAGAGCTGTTGGAGAGGAGTACTGGCAGCTTGTGAGGAGATGAAAGAGGGGACAAGGCTATGACTAGGGAAGGGGACTGATAGAAAGGGGACGTGATCAGAAGAGTGGAGAAGAACAGGCAGAGAAGCTGGAAGAGGAGACACAAGATTGTAGAGGAGAGAGGAGCTGAAAGAGATAGAGACTGAGAAAGGAAGAGGTGAAGAGAGAGGTTATAAAAAGAAAGAGGGGTTGTGGTGGAGAGAAAAGATGTGAAGGTGAGAAAATGGAGACAAAGAAAAGACAGGAGAGGGACCTAAGTGGCACAAAGGAATGAAACTAGAAGGAAATGAGAGAAGATAGCCATGGAGAGACATGCTATGGATAAAGATACATGGAGGAAAGTGAAATTATGACAAGATGAGAGCAAGATAAGAAAGGAACTCTTAAACGTGAAGGAATGTGAGGGCAGAGAGGAAATGTCAGAGGAGACAAAGAGCAAGCAGAAACAGAGGGCTAAAGTTAACTACAGACACAAAGACTGGAAAATTCTTTAAATTTAATAAAGATTTCTGTGCTAGCGAGGCTGAATCAAGGATGGGGGGTAAGTGTACCCTTCTACTCAGCCCTGCAATCACTAGAATAATGATGTACTGGAAGACCATGGAGAAGCAAGAGGATGTAGCTATGGTTATGTCTTTTCTTGGGAGCTCTGTTGTAGATGGCACTAAATTTAGGGGGTAATGGCGAGGAATACCATCTCTCTTTATCAAAAAAAAATACAAAAAAAATCATTCTCCTCCCACATTATACCCATGAGAGGCAGCAATGATAGGCCAAGTGGGCTCATTTTCCTACATCGGCCCAGAGAAGTAGCTTGGCAACCGTGAGAAGAGTTGACAGATCTGTGGAATTTGGATGGGGACAAGGGATATGCTGCTTCCCAAACTATAAAACACACACCCCGTCTATTGTCTAAACCAAGCAACAAAAAGCTGTTAATGTCATTCACTAAGAACTGGGTCTCAGAAAAAAACGGTAGCACTTTAATCATGGGCACAAAGCCCCTTAACGGTGCCAGTTTTTACATCAATGACCCCTTGAACTCGTATTGTTCTGAAGAAGTTCTTTTAATTCTTATGATAAAAAGTCTTATGGCAAATCAATGTATTCTTGATAAAAATACCAAATGTTGAACGAGAAAAAAATTCAACTTAGCTTTGTAACATTAGCCAGATGAAAAGGCAATTCCAACGCCTCCTTCTAGGCTGCCCAAGCGTTTCACTACAGAAGTTTCTTCAGGGAATTGTCGGTACAGGCTTTTTTTTGGCACATAACAAGCGTAATCAGTGCAGATTTCCTTCAAATATTTCTGTCAAAGTTTCATGCACAGAACGCCGCGGCAAACTTTGACAGAAATATTTGAAGGAAATCTGCACTGATTACGCTTGTTATGCGCCAAAAAAAAGCCTGTACCGACAATTCCCTGAAGAAACTTCTGTAGTGAAACGCTTGGGCAGCCTAGAAGGAGGCGTTGGAATTGCCTTTTCATCTGGCTAATGTTACAAAGCTAAGTTGAATTTTTTTCTCGTTCAACATTTGGTATTTTTATCAAGAATACATTGATTTGCCATAAGACTTTTTATCATAAGAATTAAAAGAACTTCTTCAGAACAATACGAGTTCAAGGGGTCATTGATGTAAAAACTGGCACCGTTAAGGGGCTTTGTGCCCATGATTAAAGTGCCACCGTTTTTTTCTGAGACCCAGTTCTTAGTGAATGACATTAACAGCTTTTTGTTGCTTGGTTTAGACAATAGACGGGGTGTGTGTTTTATAGTTTGCTATACCCGTTTAATAACATTCAGACTACAGTTTATTGCTTCCCAGACTATATGCATTTCTTTTTTGGGTTTCCCTCCTAGCTCAACTATTAAGTCTTGGGTTAAATTCTTGCACCCAGCACAGCTCTGCTGCTCAATTCCTGACTCAACTCAGGGCCAGCTTTTGGGGAGCGTGATCTATGGGGCTGCACAGGATGCCATGAATGAAAGGGTGGCACAATGTCGTTGCCTCTCCATGTCCTACCACATCATATGAGCAGTGGAAAAGAGGACTGTAGGAAAAAGGTGCTGGGAGAAGGTGGGGGCGGGGGTGGAAGAAGGAGATTCTTGATAGGAAAAAGAAAGGGGATTGTTGTGCAGGGATCAACACTATTACTAAAGGAAGGGATACTGTACCAAAACTGTCACTGTTCATGTTTATATGTATTACTTTGGTTGCTATGTGACCTTTCGACAATCTGCACAAAGGCAGTTTGCATGTACAAATTTATCTAGGAGATGCCACTTTCTGTCTTTGCACAGAGTGAAGGAGAGATTAGTGCAAGAGTTCTCCACCCAGTCCTCGGGACACACCTAGCCAGTCAGGTTTTCAGCCTATCTGCAATGAATATGTATGAGATAGATTAACATGACGATAAAGGAGAGCAGGGGTCAACAGAATAGCCACAGAGAGTCTTTATTAAGCCCGACATATCCGTGTTTCAGCACAACCTGCCTGAGTCAGGGGCAAGTGACTGGACTTTAGCAAATAAAAATAATAATGCCAAACTGCATCTTCAACAAAACCTCCAGCTGTGCAGTGTAGGGCTAAAGCCGCTGACTGCTGAACTTCCAAAACTTGGACATGCAGGAGGAGGAATGGCTCGCAGGGAATCTCTGGGCATGGAACTGTCGCTGTGCTGTAATGCATGAACTCTGGGAAAATTGCTGCAGGGGATGGGAAGATGGGAATGGTTCCAGAAAACATATATGCTGGGGCTGTAGGCAGAACCAGCACTATCATTAGGCAAACTGGGTGGTTGCCTAGAGCGCCAGCCCTCTGGGGGCACCTATTGCCACTACTGACATTGATTTCTGGGGCCTGCAGCAGCAGCAGCGGCTCACAAACCACAACTCAGCCCTTCCCTACACACTCTGGCGCTGCATCTGCCACTTCTGCCTCCCTCCAACACAGACATCCCTATGTGCGCACCACCTCCTATGCTCTAGCCAGCTGAGCCCATGATCCAGTCATGCCATGTTTTTTTTTATTTTTGGCCACAGTAATCGGTGTTAAGTTGAGCACCTCAGTTATTCTGAAAAGTTGGCTCCTATGCAGAAGAGTACAGAAAAACAAAGGGAGGAAAGGAGCTGAATTAAGAAACAATTGGTTTTTCCTCTTGCTACTCTAGCTTCATCCCTCCTGCTCTCTTTCCTACAATCTGCCTAGAAGGAGAAGGGCTGGTGAAGAAAGCACGGAACTATTCTTTGCTGACTGAGATTTGAGACACTGGATAATACAGTCAGGGCACAGAAGCCCATGGTTAGTTACGCCTCTGCTCTTAATGGACCTAAGGCAAAAGTGGAGGGGCCTAGACTCAGCAGTAGCTACACTACTGCTGCCAAATAAACAATAGATATCAGCAGACCTCAGCTCATTCCCCACTTATGTTGTTGGAAGTAATGTTGGAGTGTGCAGTAGTTGTTGGAGTGGAGGAGTGGCCTAGTGGTTGGGGCAAGGTACTTCAGGTTGGGGGTTCAAATCCCACTAGAGGACAGCAACCTTGGGCCGGAAGGACTGGGGTTTCTAGTCCCACAGGTGCTCCTTGTGGTCTTGGGCAAGCCACTTAACCCTCCATAGCCCATGTTCCCTGTAAAATAGTTATCTCCAAGTTATAATGCCCTGTTCAATGTAATTTCAGTGTGTTCAATGTAAACTGCACTGATGCAGAATAGTGTGGTATATAAGAGAATATAAATAAATAATTATGAGGCCCTGCATTTGCTCTAGTTCCCCCCCCCCCCCACACACACACACATATACAGGATAGGAAGTATGTACGAAAGGAAGAAGGAAAGACTGCAAGTGTGCTGAATTCACAGTTCTTGCACTCACTGATGACATGTTTTTGTCAAAGTTTCCTAGTTGCCAGAACTAGGAAGAACAGAGCTGAATGAATGGGAGGGGAGGGGAGCCAAAAGCCATTGGGGTAAGGGTCTTCTGCCTAAGTATGTCAGTAGTGAGAAGATTGCCAGTTTTAAGGTCCTGACAGCCATCCTTAAGCAAAATCAATAAAACCTGACAAACGTTTCACCAGTTGGCAACCCTAGCTGTGATACGCCACATCTTAGCAGTGATAAAGCATAACAGGCAAAAGTCAGTTTGTCTCTGCAATCTTTTCCAGAGGTTTCTCTCACCTTCTCCACTGATGTTGCATGGATATGTGCCAAGAGATCTGGAGGAAGTTGAGGGAAAGATTTCCTTCTTTCTGCAGACCAAACCTTTTAAAGTCAGACAATGGGAGGGGATGCAGTAGGTGAAAAGCAGAGGGATTATAAGTAGAAGTACGAGTACAATGGAACTTATTTCTAAGCCAGATCCAACTACCTTCCCTTTCATATGCTTTCTTTTGCGGGAAGGCAATGGAGAGCACATCACAGCTATGTATAGTGGGAATGCATAACTGGGAAGAAGCAGCATTAACTTTTCTTTAAAGCTGTAAAATAGGAGGCTCTGTGCCTCCTTGAGCTTCAGTGACCAAGAGCGTGGAGCTTATGTGACCGAGTATATGGGACAATGGTGGGTGAAGGCAGAATGAGACATACCAAAGATAAACCCAGTTTGCTATAGCTGGTAGAAACTGACTGAGCTCAATATAGCCAGTCACAAACTGGATCATATGGCACCTTCGCTTCACAGGCATAGTAACATGTCTGTGTATAATACAAATCTCATGATCTTGCCCAACATGTGGCTAGTTTCTGCATTTTTGTTTGTGTAACATTAATAAGGCTGTAGTTTCCAAAGTCGCAACTCTAGTGATCTTTATAGTCACAATTTGCCAATGGAGAAGGGCAAGGAGAAAGTCACACAGCACATTCAAATGTCCATGTTATGTATGTAAGGATCGACACTATATAATGCCCACCAAATATTTTACTCTTAATAGGTACAAGGAAAACCATTCGAATGGTGGCATGCTTAATCCTCTCTCGTAAGTACATAACAGAAAACCAATATAGACAACTAGAAAAATCTAGGTCTCAGTTTTTGCATTAAATAAAGAGTTTTTGTGAAACAAAAAACCCTTCTAACTAAAGCTTGACATGAGGTGTTCAAAGGGAGTTTTATGGACCAGATTGTAAAACTGATCTTACTGTCATTGAAACCTACGAAATGCCAAAAGTTTGCAGCACACCAAAGAATTGGCACAACAAGCATAAAAAGAAGAATCATAAAACAAATCAGGTCAATATGGAGTTGCCACAGTCAGTATTCTTTTTTTAAACACTCGTTGCAGCAGCTAAAACTAAAATTCAGAGATTTAGCACTCATATCTGGATAGTGGCTGGCACTGAGCATCTGAATAGGGTAGTCAGTAATAGTGCTATCTGGATAGCGGAAATATTCAGTATTGTCCTGAGTTATGCCAAATATCATCGCTATTAGGATAATTTGGCATTCCGCCCATGGACCCCCCCCCCCTCGCCCTAGGCATTATCTGAATGTTGCTGAGATGGTCCATAAAGATATTCAACAGCACCATCAGAATAATACCTCTGACTATCCTGGTCAGCAGCACTTATCCAGATAATAGGTGCTGCTATCCAGAGAAGGGTTTCTGAATATTGACTAGAAAGAATTGTTTTAAGTGACTTTAATGTAAGAAACTTGAAGAATCTGTTCATTTCATGTTAACATCCAGTGCACTTAATGAACTCCATAATACATTCTTCAGTCATTGTAACCACCAACACAGTAAGTACTGACATTCACATAGTCTGTTCGAAGTTAGCTGTACTTTCCAGTATTTAGCAATGAATTTCACTTCAAGCAAGAAAATAACACCAAATACATTTATTGTTACTTAGAAAACAAAAATGTTCAGCTAAATTAAACAGCCTAATATTCAAAAAGAGTTGGCCAATAACGTAATTCTCTTACCTGTTGATTTTTAGAAATTATGCAAATAGTATCAGGCTATTTCATTCACTAAATGGCTCGATATTATCATAATAACTGGGGGCGGGATTAGGGGAGGAGCAAAGGTGGTGCCATGAATTCAGCCACTGAATGATATTCAGGCTATAAACGAATAGTGACAACATAGTCACCAGTTGATCTGTATATTTAGCACCACTACCTATATGGATAATGGCATTGAATATATTGGTGCCGGATGAAACCCCAGTGGTCAAAACCCTTAGGTATTGCTTTGTTTTCATCTTAAATGCAACTTTCAGATGCTTCAGAATTCAATGATATACAGAAGCCAGCAAAGAAATAGTTCTGTTGTGTTTATTAGCAGAATACTAAAAACAGTAGTGGTGTGGCACTTTACAGAAGGGGTTCTCAACCCAGTCCTTCGGGCACACGTAGCCAATCGGGTTTTTAGGATTCCCACAGTGTATATGCACGAGATAGATTTACATGCATGCTACCATTGAATGTGAATCTATTCATGCATATTCATTATGGATATCCTGAAAACCTGACTGGCTGGGTGTGCCCGAAGGGCTGGGTTCAGAAGCCCTGCTTTACAGGACAGAAGCCACTGATGCCATAGGCAAAACTATATTAATACTGAAATTATTTAATTATTCTGTTGATATTATAACAGTTTGGAATGGGCCAGCTGTATTTCAAAGTGTGCCCTGTAGGTGTTCTTACCTTCTCTGCCATGATCATGGAAGAACCACCATAAATTCCCAAAATTGGGATAGAAGTCTGGGAAGAAATAAAATCCAAAATTTGAGCAATCGCTTCCTGGTCCGTATCATCTCCAAAAATCACCCCATGGATTTTGGTGCCTGACATGAGGTCACATATGTGAGTAATGATGCTTTTGGGATCTGTTTGGTTCACTAACAGGGTGATTACATTAACATCAGTGTTTGATGACATTTCCCTGGTCCAAAGAGATCGGATGTCTCTCTCGGTGATATAACGGGTCCTTCCCAGAATCACCGCAATGTTCAAGATGGGATAACTTATCTCTTCTCCATATACAAAATCCAATTGAACGAGAAGGGCTGGAAGTAGCAGAAGAGCAGAACCGGTTTTCCCCATTTTCTTCAACTTTATTTCCTGCAGAAGGGAGGACACATGCTGTGAAACCACAGTTCTAGCACAGGCTGTGTAGGCTTCATTTATCACCATGAAACAAAGAAAAGAAAATTACGCTTCTGCAGTATAATGAATCCACCCAGTGCATTTCTTAGTGGCTTTTCCAATAAAACATTTCAGTTCCCCCTTATGATCATCTCAGGGCAAATCTTGCCACCCCTAGCAGGAGGTCCCGAGTAGCAGTGTTTATGATGACATATCTCCAGCACAGGAGCAATTCCATCCTGGCAGCTGTGTGAAATACATATCCGAGCACATTTTTTGTTTAACTGACAGATTTTGGGAGATCTTGTAGTAAATACTAATGGGCTCATCACCTCATTCTCAACACCCTTCTCTTCGCCACAAGCCACACAGATATACAGTTATAGATACGTCAATATATGCTACTTTACACACACACTGGCAGGTTCCTTCACCATATTGCACACAAAATGCAGCTTAATCTATTTTGTGTTTACAGAGTCTATTGCTTGCACATTATGTAATCCCTTTATACTTCAGCAAAAGAAAGGGTTGCAGGTGTATAGTGAGAAGGGAGGGAAAATGAGTGAGAATCCCTGCAGTGTCCTTGGTATTTCTTTGATTTGCTGCAGACCCTGAAGCTTTGGCTCGGCTCAGTCTGAAAAGCTGCAGTTAGTTTCTGCATCCTGACTATGTCTACAAAGGTTGTCAGCCCACTCACTCCCTCTCTCGCCCTTTTTCATCCCCCCGGTACCGGGGACTGAATGCCTCTGGAATGAGCAAAGGAAGCCCCCGTTCTGTGGCACATGCCAAACCTGCCACTGGCACCACGTTTAACTCAACTCTGAACGTCAGTTACACGTGTCCCCGTTTCTATTTCTGGTCAGTCAGCCTTCTGTAGTGCTTGGATTCTGACACTCATAGTCACGACCAGGGAATACATCTCAACCTCCGCATCGGCTGGCATTGAAGTAAAGAAACCTGATTGTGTGTCACTTTCGCCCCGTCAACATTAGACTTCATTAGACCCAAAGAAACAAAATCATTCCCTTTCTAGCTATTAGGAAATCGTTTAGTGCTGAATACATTGCATCTTCCCTGCATTGTACGTATGAAAGCTATTGCAAAGAATCGTACTCGTAAGATGAAAATGCATTTTGCAGTCAGCAAACATTTTTTCTCTCTCATGCATCGTGCAGTTCTATTGAAATAGTGAACTGCACCACATAGATCTGAAAATAGCGCAAGGTAACTTTACTAGCTATGAAAACCCCTGCAAAGAGTGTTTCCTTCTCATTCATACAGGTTAACATTAAAGGGCAAATAGTGCCCCCTGCTGTCCCCATCACTCGCTACTTTCCAGGACAAACTTTTTTCAACATACCTGGAATGTTAGAAAATACATTTACGGCTTTGCGTGCTCCAAAGTTTGACATTTCGTAGGTCTCAGCAGTGAAGCTTAGGATATTCCCCCCATCCTCCTTGCCGCAGAGAATTCTCGACATAGCAGCCGCGAAAAACAGCCATCCATGTAGGAAGACATGCAAGGAGGTTCTGCAGAGAGAATAAAGCGAGAGAGAAACATATTAGTCATATTGAGGGGAGATCCTTGCTATCCACCCACCCCTTCCTCCCAGAAATGATAATGCAGCTGCCTTTCTCCTGCCAGATGCAGGGAGAGGCGATTTTCGAGTCCCCTTGCACCAGCAGGTGCTAAAGCTTGGATATGCAATACCTTTCCAAACTGCAAAGGGACGTGGCGGCACTCAACCCAGACGGAATAGCTAAAGGCAAACTATTCAAATAGCAGAGCGGCAGCGCGCCCACAAACGAAGTGCAATACAGAGCAAATAAATTTTGCATCGACTCATCTGCATTGAGAACATACTCCATTCCCCTTAGCTGTACACCACACAGCACACGTACTGGAAAATGATATAGCTAGTGTCAACGATATAGCTGCTGCGTCCAGCTATATATATAGACGCACATAAGCGAATAAAAGAAAAATGCATGCAGTACTAGATAAGAAACGAGCTCATTTATAACTGTCAATCCATTAGGGTTAAACATAAAAAATTACTTACTGCATTCTTCTTCCACATCCTGTAATTCCAGGCTCAGATTCCTCAAAGTCATTTTAACAGACCCCTTTGCAAGCATTGCAGCAGAACATATATATCGTCTTTCCTATATTTCATCAAACAGTTGTGTATTTATCACAGCAAATAAATCCAGCAACCTTCAGTATTTAACATTCCCCATGACCAAGCTTAGAATAAAAGTCATTCCAACTGAGACTGCTCTCTACAATTCGGTATTAAGCTTCTGCATTTCCTTTCTTTGGTACTTCTGAGGGCTGGGATTTTTTTTTTTTTTTGTGCAGCAGGCTTACAGGACACAATCCCTGGTCTCTGTTTGCCTCTGGGCTTCAGAAACTGAGCGTCTCCGTCTGCAACACATCCTTAAGGTGAGGTGAGCTGGAGAATTATACGGCTTTCATCCTTGCTTGAAGCAGAAGCTCCCCGGGTTGGCTAAGAGCCCCTCCCCCAAGCCTTTATCCCATTACCCCTCTTTAGGGGTGGGGGATGGGCATAAACTCCAGACAGAAACTCTTGCTGGAATTGCTAATGAGGGCGGGGGGAGGGGAGAAGAGATAAGCACCATTCTGCAGATATAGTTTAGGGATAATGAAACCAGAGACAAAGGATGATCACCTAAGAAGGACTTTGCAGGGAAATCTGGGGTATGGGAGGAAAGAGAATTGGTGATGCAGTGTCTGGCTGGCAAAGATAGAACTGTATAGGCTCTAAAGCAGCAGCCCCACAAGATAAATCAGACTGTGGGGTGACAGAATTGGTGAGTGATCTGGGAGGGAAGAAAGCTCTACCTAGTTGGGCAGAAGAAAAACTGCTGGAGGCAATTATGCTATCTCCTAGAGAAATTAGCTGGGGTACAGACAATCTCTACCGGATGTTTTTCTGGGAAGGGGTCCATTAAAGAGATTTTATATATGAAGGGGTACGATTTATCTCCACATCTGATCCCAGCCTCTGCCCTATCCTGCATTTATTGATACTTTGCAGTTATCTGTATAAGGGCAGGATACTGGAATGCAGACAGTAAAAACCAGGGGGGGGGGCAACTGTTAGGGTTAGGAGGAAATACTGAGGGATGTTATTCATAGAGAACTCAAAAGGATGCAATGTCCCCTCCCTCTACGGCACAGAGTGCCTCGGCCGGTGCAGTTAACTAGGCACCATTGTCTCCCCCCTCTTCTCTTTGGCCCTGTGACGGGGTTAAGATGAAAGTAGAGGACAGTCAGCAACTAAAGACTTAAAAGAGAGTGAGCCAGGTGATTTCCCTCTCTATCTCCTTTTCCTGCTGGCCATGGAACAAGATACATAGAATAGTCTTGAACATAAGAGTCTGGCTCCACATGACAACCACCACATCCTAGTCTAGCTGTTTGGTCTCTCCAGCTCCTTTTCCTGAATTCCCATCCTGTGCCTCAGCAGAGTTTCCTTTCCCCTCCAGCATTTGCCTCTTACTCAGCATCAAAACAGAGAGCCTAGTTGCATTTCTAGCATTCTAGAGTACAGAGATGGATTCATGGGAATTGATGTCATGACTGCCAGAAGTGCAAGGCTTGCTGCAGGTGATCATAGTGGTGACTACGTGGCATATGCAGTCCTTGCTAGGGCACTAGAATTTTGGATGCAAGTTGGTCTCCATGCCTAGGGTGTTTCTGCATAGGATGGAGGCTACCTTGCAGGAGTCCACCATCACCATCATTTCATTCAAATCATACCATCCTCACAGGACGACCTGCATACATGAGGTCCTTCCTAAAGGACAATAATGGCATTTCCATCTAGCAAGCTACACTGGTCGCCAGCAGGGTTTTGGAGTTCTAATCAGATGCATCAGGGGTGAAACACTAAGTGTCTATTGCCAAAGGACCAGACTGCGATGGTTTGGTCTTGTTTGTAGAATGAACACCAGTCGACTACCATACAAACTACTCTGGCAAGAACGATCTGTCCATTGGAAGGTTCAACGAGCAGCACCAAAGAAAACGTGGCTCAAACACATCGAGGAAGACCTAAGGAACCAATGACTGCCCATCAATGAGGCCAGAAATGTTGCCACTGATCGCAAAGGATGAAGCATATTGTGAGCAACACAAGGAATCCAGCGGCACCTACAGCAGGTATTGGCTGAGAGGATGGTTTTCTCTCCAAATGCCAGCTAGGGATTAAAGAAGAAGAAGAAGTATGCTATACCTTGGCCAGCAAGTAGGGTGGAGACAAGAGAGACCAAGAACACAACCTGATAATAGTTGCTCCATGATTTGGGGTGTGAAACTGGCAAATAAGAAGGTGGTGTTCTGGTGCAATAACCTAGGAGTAATGAAGGTGATAAAAAGTCATCCAAGTGCAAGCTGGTTACTGCCCTACTCTGGGAACCGGCATTGCATTGCTTAAATCTAAATATGACAAGGCATGACACATGCTATGTGGGAAGAATAGAATTGTTGATTCCCTTTCTAATTTCCATCTTTTTTTTTTAATAATATTGTTTATTGAACAAAGAAATACAACAACCCGGCATGGTGGATACACTTACGCCTTGCCCAGCAGAATGAAAAACCAAATACAGATATATTTCAATTTTTGTTTTTATATTTCCCCCCTTCTCCCATCCTCCAACCCTCCCTTTCATCCCTCCCCCTTCCCCCGGTCTCTTGTCCCACACCATCTTCCAGGGTCATACTCAGTTGGTTATCTCAATCAATAGCTCTCAATTAATGGTTCACACTGTCCTAAACGGTGCCAGTTAACTTTATCCTCCCCCTCCCAGTTCACCTCTACATTATCAAGAGTTTACTTTGGGTATGTGGTTGCATCATGTCTATGTGACCCCCACCCCCACAGCACAAGAAAGGCCACTCTCTTCTCTTCAACCCCTTTAGAATCTAAGCGCTCCATGAGCATCAGTTGATGGAAGCCCTTCATCCGTTCCCAGAACATTGTGCTGTGTGCTCCCTCCACCGGTGCAGAATGGGCTGCTTCCCCACTAGGCAAGCCTTCCTAGTCAGCAATCTGGCCCATCGTCCCTTTGGATTGGTTGGTGCTAGCTGGTCAAATATCACTAGGAGTGGGGTGTCCAATCCACTCTTTGAGCTATCAGTGTGTTTATGTAGTTCTGAATCTGAATCCAATATTGCTGTACTGCTACACAGGACCACCACATGTGGCCTAGTGCTGCCATCAGAGCAGAGCACCAAGGGCAGCCACCATCTTGCATCAGACAATATCTCACTGCTCACCTGGGGAAGATATGGGCACGATTCACCATCCTATATTGTATTTCTCACAGCCTCGGCAACTCTGTAAGGTCGGGGATGTGCTGAATCATCCCTAGTACCAAATTGGGGCCAACTGGGATGCTGCAGTCCTCCGCCCAATTCTGTTCAATCTGGAGGAGATCTAAGGGGGCTTGCCATTCCCCCAATCTTCCAGAATATCATGAGATAAAGAGGCCGGCTGACTCCCCAAATTCAAAGAAGTATAGAATGTTGGCGGCGGCCTCTGCCCTCAGAGACTCCTTCGGGAGAAATCCCACATAGTGCTGAAGTTCATGATATGTAAACAGATGCTCATTTCGAAGCTCATATTCCTCCTGGAGGACCTGGAACTGTTTACAGGCCCCTGACCCATCCAACACATATCCCAAGTTCCATATTCCTCATTCTGCCCACTCTCGGAACACCCGCATCTCTGTCCCTGGTAAAAATGTCACATTCCCACAAAAAGGCAACCAGCTTGAGATTTCGGGAGAGAGCTGCTAATGAGAACATAATTGACGCCAGACTCCCCATATTGGCTGGATCAATATGCTTTTCCCCAGGCACTGTGAGGGTCACAATGTCCGTGCGCAGTGTGGCCAAGAGTTCAGGGAGACAAAGGCCTCCTGCATCGCTCTGGGTGTAAATATCTCGGTATACCCTAGCCAATCCCCCAGGTGTGGTAATTGGCAGGCCCATGCATAACGCGCTAGATCAGGGAGTCCCAACTCTCCCCACCCCCATGGACCCTTCAAACAAAGTAGAGGTATTCGTGCTCTCCTCCCCTGCCATAAAAACTTTCACAGATCCCCCTCAACCCAAAGGACATTCCTGCATAGTGATTCACATGGGAAGGTCTGCATCACATATAGCAGTTTAGGAAACAGTACCATGCGGAAAGCAGCTACACTTCCTAGGAGTGACAATGGCAAAGGGGCCCATGCCTCCATCTGCACCCGTGGCTACTGCAGGGCCTTGGAATAATTAAGTCTTTGCAGGAGATGAGGAGTTCCGGGTAGTTGGATATCCAAGTATGTAAAGGTTTCCCATTTCAGGGGGAATGGGGAGTCCCATGACCCCCGCACCTGTCTTAGTACATCCAGAGCCTCTGATTTGTCATGGTTGATACAAAGGCCCACAACCCTCCTAAACCTATCATTCTCCACCAACACCAGGGGTAGAGCCGTCTTTGGGAAGGTGAGGAACATGAGCAAATCGTCTGTGAAGGTCAAAATTTTGAACTCCTGTAAAATGCAGGTAGTAAAAAGGTATCAAAGTAACATGTGGTACACTTTAAAAACAAATGCTTAGAGCCAAATGCGATGCAAGCCGCCGCATGTAGTGCCCTGGCTAATGCAAAGCACCATATATGATGCCGTGATTAATATAATAAACTGAGTTTGTAAGGCGTTTAAAAACTGATGTTGCAGACAGAGGGCAGGTAAGAACAGCAGAACCAACCTTGAAAATCCACAATCGTAAAGAAGATACAAGAAATTGAATCCTCCGAAGCAGCAGGTTTTTTTACTGTGGGAGCTGAAGGAGTGAATAAAAGCTCTGCTGCGCGCCAAAAGAGGGATCAAAGGTAAACTAGGGGAGGAGCTGGCAAGCCATCAATCAAGGAGTTCATTAGAAAGGAGTGTATTGGAGGGACAAATAATGATCTTAAGACATGTGGGAACAGAATGTAGAGGCAAATTAAAATTGTAGTATAGCAATGTTCTAAGATACAACAATAAGAAATCAACAATTAGAACTAAAAAGAGTGCAAATTATAGATATGTGTGGTAATTTTTGTTTACAAAAAAAACAGATAAATTGTTATCTTGGTTAAGACCATGAGGCTCAAGGGTATTGAATTCATAGATATAGCGCTGCTCTAATTTTAGCAAGATCTTGTCGATGTCACCCCCTCTCCAATTTGGTATCACTGCCTTGAGCACTAGAAATTTTAAATCATTAATAGTGTGTCCTTGTTGTATCCAGTGGGATACAAGAGGTTTTTCAGGAATTTGTCTATGCAAGCAACTCTTATGCTCAATAATACGAGTGCGTACCTGCCTTTTCATCTTACCTATATACACCAAATTACATGGGCATAAAGACATGGTTCTTTTTATTCTTTGGTTCTTATCATTTATTTATTTATTACATTTGATGGTTCTAGACAAGAGAGTTATATAGCTCTAAAGGCTACCACAGGTTGCACTAGTAAGTATAAATTCATTTATACATAATTTTCATTGTGTTTGCAACCCCTTTTTTCTGTCCTGATCTTATTAGGCATGTTTATCCTCTGCCCTACGTCTTTTATATATTGCTTGACATATAATGCTCTTCCCTACATCAATTTGGTTTTAGTGTATTTATGTTTATGTTTTTAATATTAATTTGCTGTGATTTTATGTTTTATAAATTTACTTTACATTTTTTGATTTATGTTGGTTCATATTGTTTTAATGTATTTATTTTTTGAGCTATACACCCCCTGATGAAGGCAATGCTGAAATGCGTTGGGGTCTACCAATAAAGGCACCTGTGACCAACATATGTCTCTCGCCTTGTGTGTTCCTGGTTTCTCTGCGAGAGCCTTCTGCTCTTCTTTGTGTTTGTTGGCCCACTCCAGGGATGCAATAATTTTCCACATATCATTGACAGGCACAGTGTCTGCACACAAATCCTACTTGGGATTCCTGTACCAGAATTGGGAGCAACAGCACCAATCGATCTGCCAGGATCTTTGCCTGTAGCTTTAGGTCAAAGTTGATGAGGGAGATCGGTCGGTAAGACACCATTTGTAAAGGATCCTTCCCCAGTTTGGGAAGTAAAGTTATGTGAGCTTTGTTACCCCTCCAAGTGATCTGCCCCTACTCCACCCTAGCCTGGAACATATCTACCAATGGAGGGGCCACCAGGTCAGCAGTTTATAAAATTCTGCTCTTAGGCCTTCTGGGCCTGGGGTTTTACAGCATTGAGCATTCTTGATGCCTTACTGTACCTCCTCTGTTGTGATAGATGACCCCAGAACTGCTGCCTGTTGATCCATTAGCTGGGGATGTGATAGGTCTTGCAAATAAGCTTGGTTGCTTGTCTGGAAGACCGCCTCACCCCGATATAGATCCTGGTAGAAGGCCTGGAAGAGCTTTACTATGCCTATGGAGTCCTTATGCAGCCGGCCATGCCAGTCACATAATGTTGCTACCATTTGTGGCCCTCGGCCTCCTTTGAAACATCTGGCTAAGAGCCACCCGGTTTTATCCCCCATAATGGTACAGTTGGCACTTATAGTACATCATGGTTTTCTTTTCATGATGGTGAAGTGTCTCATTCAGGGCCTGTACCTCCAACAAGCATGCCTTCAATACTGCATTAGGTCGGCTCGCATATCATTGGCATTCCAGCAGAACCTATTTCTCCAACTTAACTACGTGGGCATTTAGTAGGCGATGCCTCTGAGCCATATAAGCTATTATATCTCCTCGTAAGACCACCTTAGTGGCTTCCCAAAAGAGCTCTGGGGTTTCGGCATGTTGTGCATTGTATAGACTATGGGGTCTATTCTGTCCCATGAATAGCGGGGATGGATATCCCATTGGGTCGTCCATCCCTGTTATTCACCCCCCTTGCCATCCCCAACTAAGCCTCCCCATATGAAGGAGTTTGTATGGGGAGGCTTAGACAGGGAGTGAAGGGGTGGTGCGGAGGCAGAGTCAGGGTGGGAAGTGGGCATTCCACGGCCCTGGACATACAGGGCCGATTCTGAGGTTGGCCCTGTAAGTCAGGGGCTGGCAGACTGGATGGGGGACTTATTCCACCTCAGAGGTGAAATAAGTCCCTCTAGATGTTGGGGGACGGGAGGCCTGGCCGGGATCGAAATGGTGAGGGGGTGCAGGAGATTCCCTGCAGCCCGACCCTGGCCATGGGAGGCCAGAGCGGGGTTCGGCTTCTGGGGAAAAGGGAAAGTGGTCATCAGCCATGGAGTCGCAGTGCCATGGCAACCGGACGCCATGGCCCCACAGTTCCATTCAGGAGTGTGACTGAGTTATCCGGCAGGGACCTGTACGTGCAGCCAATGAGAATCAAGTCCCGGCCTGCATGTACAGGCCTAGATGCGATTCTGATCCCGTAGGGGCTAGACGTGTCCCGCAGGATCAGAATCGCGTCTACTGCTGTGCGTCCAGTTCCAACCGGACGCACAGAGGCTGTAATGCACAGTATGGAACGTGCCTCCAAATGACTGCCAGCACTCCCATATGTAAATTTGAAATTGCTCATCCCGCTATATAAATAAGGGGAATCTCCAGGATCACTGACATGATGATGACACCTGCCATTCAAGATCGACCCAAAAAGGTGAGTGGCCTGAGATCTCTTGTGGACCGATCAGTGTTCCCTCCACCATGGCAAAAAGCTGTTCTGAAACAAGCATATAGTCTATGCAAGCACTAGACTCTTTCACCCTCGATCGATGGGAGTAGTCTCTGTCTGTAGGGTGCAGAAGGCGCCAAGCGTCCACCAGTCTCAGTTGTCTTTTAAACCTTTTCAATATTTGAGTTGTTGCACCCCGTGTTCCCAATCGCCCTCCACCTGAGGTATCTACCTCCAGATCTAGGACTCCATTTAAATCTCCTCCAACCACTAGCGGTTCATTGGAGAGCTGCTCTATTTCAGATGCGAAGCGGCTATACATCAAGGCATCGGGACTCTTTGGGCCATAAATATTGCATAATATGCCACACTTACCCTCCAGGTCTCCTCTCAAGATGTGGTACCAGCCCATTCTGTCAAGCACTTCAGCTCCGAGGACAAACCTGACCTTTCGGTGCATTAAGATGGCCAGGCCCCCTTCTTCCCTTGTGCTGGTATTCCAAATACTTGTCCCGCCCAGTCTCTACAATGTTTTGCATGTTCTGATGCCAATTGGTGTGTTTCTTGAAGGAAGACTATATCACATTTGTGGCAAGCTAGCGCCCGTAGATCTTAGAGCGTTTAACTTGGGTCTCCAGGCCACAAACACTCCAAGAGATTATTCTCAGGGTACATCCCAGATAAAAGGCCTGACTCCTTTGTACTACGGGGGCCCCGCAACCCTGGAAACCTCCGTCCAGCACAACCACCCCTTGAACTTCCACCAACTGATTTGCCTACCCATTTGGTGTGAGTTGCTTCCCAATACCTCCTTCTATTGTTCGCCCCCCCCTCCCTTTTCCCCTCCCTCCTCTTCCCCCTCCCCTCTGCTAACCCACATACTGAATAGATCACTCCAGATATGATGGATCCTCCCCCCCCTTTTATTTGCCCTGCTCTCTCTATCCTGGTTTGTCTGCTGGCATGGTTAGACTGGGAGGTCTGGAGTAGTGTTTGGAGATGTGAAGAGGAGTGACTATTTAATGCTTTGTGAGTTATCATGAGGATCTTGTACTTGATACGACTGTTTAGCCAGTGGAGTTGCTTGAGGATGGGTGTAATGTGTTCACATCTCAGAGCTGCTTGTAGTGTGCATGCTGTTGTATGTAGAGCTGTCCATAGTGGTAGGATGGCTGATTGTGGCAGTCCGTGATATATGCAGTTACAGTAGTCGAAGGGTGGAAGGATTGTTGCTTGGAGTGCTGATCTGTTGTCAAAGGGATTTAGGATTGGACATAGGCATTGTAGGGTTCAGATTTATAGTAGATTGCTCTGACGGTATTCTTGACTTGTTTGAATGTGAGGTTCTGGTCTAGAGTGACTCCGAGGTATTTTGCTTCTGTTTGGACCTTCATTTCCATGTCATTTAGGATTATGGAGGTGGGCAGCGAGAATATGTTGTCTTTTATGACGAATAGTGCCTCTATCTTTTTGTAGTTGATGCTGAGGTGATTTATGGTAAACCATTGGGAAACTTCGGTGAAGCAGAGTTGCAGTTTCGTGTAGCTGGCGCGTTTAATATCAAAGGGTGCGTCGAACAGAATGTCGTCTGCGTAGATGTGATAAAAGAGGCTGTGGGATTTGATGATTGCATATTTTGGCCTGATGCTACCCATTTAGCCGTTAAAATCTATGGATAGAGGAATTATATGTTCAGTGGACACCAGTGAGCATATAACTGTTTAAATAGCAATGAATAATTAATTCTGTACTATTTATATTCACCTTGTATCTACTTAATGCAAAAAAGCTTATGGTGTGTTCACTGGAAATCTGATGAAGAGTCTATTGGATGATGTCATGAGCAGCAAGGATAGCAGTCATCTATATTTATTGAGCGGGAGACACCTACACAATCAGTAATCTCTCTTTTAGAATAATTACATCAGCTCCTCATCCGATTCTGCATAAAATTGAACCTGCTTGTTCTTGCTTACAAATTCATTCACTCTGCAGTGCCTCATTACATCTCTTCTCTCTCATTTCCCCATACAGCCCTCCTCCCAAACCTCGCTCAGCGGACAAGCTGTTATTTATGGTCTCTTCTCCGTTGCTAAATATCGAATCTGCTTCTTCTGGTTTGCTGTGCCAGCTGTCTGAAATGGCCTCCCTGAACATATGCATTGCACTCTTTTTCTTGACAGATTTAAATCCAACCTTAAGAAAAACAGGGATACCTTGTATGTATAGTCAGAAAAATGTTGGTTTGCTTGCGGATGTTTCCAAAATTGTCATGATTTTCAGGTATTTTTTCAGTTCATTTCATGTTTCTTTTATTATAACATTTTTAAACATCTGTTAGTATTTATCAGGTGCAAATTAATTTTTAGGTTAATGCACGTTAAATCATTTTTGCAATAAAAGGTTTAAGGTACCCGAAGCAAACCAAATGCAGGCAAAAGACTGTACATCCCTACTAAACACACACTTCTTTGAGGTGGCTTTTAAAACCTGAACCTTTCTTCATTTCCTCCATGGAATGCTTCCTCAGATGGACTCTTATCAGGGCTCATTCCTTGAAGCTGGCCCCACTGTTTTAACTTAAACACTCTCCCAGTTGTGTTTGTCTCTGTTTCCTGTCTGTCTATCTTATTAGACCATAAACTTCAAAAGTGTGGTATATAAAGCAGTATGTGACTTGGTACCATTATTCAAATGATAATAATAGCAATAGTAACAAGCCACTCTTGCAAAAATTTCATCATGGATGCATGGGAGTCATTTTCTAACAGGGTACCTATAAACATTCTCAAAAATGGACCTATTCTATGCTTATTTTATAAAGGCAAAGAACACACAGAGATTAAAAATACAGTGAAGCTAACAGTAAATACTCAAAGGGATCAAAGAAACTAGCCACCAGCTGCAGCAATTCACACCCTGATTATAAAACACATTGACCCCTAGTGTGAGACTATCCCTAGGAGTCATAGCCACAATAAGCAGAGGGTGACTGCTTCTACCCCATCTACTAGATAACCAGGTAGACCCTTGGGTAAATATTGAGGGGGGGAGAGCCTTTCATTAGGGGGAGTCTCTTGAGGGGCGGCTTGTTGGGGGAGGGATACTCTTCAGAAGAGGTTGCTTTGTGGGGGTTAATCAGGGTGATGATCATGCAACTGGTCTACAGGCAGCACAGTTGCACTTAATGCCACCTTTTTTTAAAGTAAAGTGCAGCCGCGCTATTGGGAGTCCTAACACTAACTGTGCGGTAACATACCGCACCTAGCTGTTAATGGTGGCCATACCCGATATCTGCTGAGAACCTGCTCATTTCCTACCCCAATCTGTTTAAGCATTTAGTGTGGGTTTGTTACCATGTAGCTGTTTTTACCACACAGCAACCATTTGTGCAATCCGGTGCTAAGAATTTACACACGCTAAAATCCATGCTAACTGTTCAGCACAGCTTCATAAATATCCCCCTCTATGTGTTGGTATACCAAATTAAGTCTGTGTTTAGCAAACCACAAATGCATTTTTCATCTTTGTCACAAAACAAACCTTCTGTTACCGCCATAAAGCTGCAAACATTGTCTGTTTATGAACTACACATAGAATTATTTGTCTATATAGAACATGTTGTGCTGATAATAGTTTGCATCAAGCTAAAAGTTATCAACCTGATGGGGAATCAATATAAATAACTATTAGCTTAAACTTACTATTTTGTGGCATTATAATGGGATGCACCATATATTGTGCAATAAATTATGGTATGAAACAGAGCAAAGAAACATACTCTGTGACATATTTGTGCCATTTAACATTAAGCAAGCTGCTTCTGTGACCGATAAATGCAAGACCTCACTTTGTTTTCAAACTTATTATAATATTTGGTCACAGATGGTTCCCTTATTGAAAACTGGCTCAGCTATTCATTTGACAATGTACTATTGCACAACTTAACAAGCCATGCATGAAATTATTGCCTTGAGCTCATAGCAACTTTGCTAAGACGTGAAATGACTGGCTTTTTTTCTACATTAGAAACATTGAAATTAATTGAACTTGCTGTAGCCACCACATTGTAACAAAACAGAAAGCTAAGGGCACGTTTTGGTTCCGGAGGTCCGAATGATCTCTCTGCAGTTTTGTTTTATTTGGTACCAGGAAAGGTGTGCCGAAGTGTGCCCGTAGCTTTCTGTTTTGTTACAAGACCAGAGACTTATCAGCCCTCCCTCGTATATGTGTGAGATGCATAATTTTTTTTAATAGTGAGCCATATGATCAGAAATCCTTGTATGTGGGCTGCACACATTTGATAGCCAATTATAGCATGAGTTATACTTATCAAAATCTGTGAATCTCTTCTGAAATTGTGACTTCATATCTGCCAAATAGTTCTGCAATTCTTCAAAATCAGGTGCGCTGACTAATTAGACAAGCATTTTTTGATTAGAAATCTCATGCAGAACGCATGCCAAGGTAGGGAGACAGAGCAAGATGGCTGACTACTAGCCATGCTCCAAAGTGCTGACGTTTGCTTTACAAAAAATTCTTTCCTCTTTACCATCTTTTGATGGGGAAACCCAAGCATAAAGGCAAAGTTACATGAAGGAGTTATCTTGTGGCCAACAGGTAGACCCTATGGATAAACATCTTATTTGGAAGCTGGAGTCAAGTTGGAGATGGAGGTGTCCCGCTGGAGTCAGCATCAAGAGGAGAGCTGCCACTGCTCCTTGAGATGAAAGTTTCCTTGAGCCCCATCTTGCCAAAGGATCATTTAGCCCCAGAAAAATACAGTGAGATGTTATAGCAAAAAAGAGAGAATCTTCAGTGCTTCCTGTTAGAGCAGCAGGGGATAAGCTCATTCAGGTGGCTGAACAACAGTCTGGTATTCAGGTGCAGGAAGGCTCTGCTGGTGCTTGTGGATCCCATAACACCAGGAAGACTAAGCTGGGTGAGCCTGCAATTTCTTTTAGCAAAGTGAGCTTGGTTCCTTTACTGTTGTTGTTGTTAAGTGCCATCGCATCAGTGTCGACTCATGGCAACCCTCTAGATAGTTGTTCTAAACAGTGTTCAGTATTCCATCAGGTGGCTCATAGTTGATAGAGTGGCATCCATAGCTGCTGTTATTGTATCACTCCATCTCATTGCTGGCAATCTTCTTTTACATTGACCTTCAACCTTGCCAAGCATGATGTCTTTCTATTCACATGATCTCTCTCTCTTCACATATGTCCAAAGTATTAAAGTAAAAATTTTGTCATCTGAGTTTCTAAAGAAAGCTTAGGTTTGATCTCCTCTAGTACTGACTGGTTTGTTCTTCGGGCAGTCCATGGTATACACAATATTCTTTGCCAGCGCCATAATTCAAATGAATGGATTTTCTTTCTGTTGATCTTTTTCACTGTTCAACTTTCACATCCATATGACGTTATTGAAAATATCATGGCTTGGACAAGTCAAATCTTTGTATGAATAGAGACATTTTTGCTCTTGAGAATTTTGTCTAGATCCTTCATAGCCATTCTGCCAAGAGCAATGCATCGTCTGATTTCTTGACTGCTTGTTGGTTCTTTATTGATTATTGATCCAAGCAGGTTAAAGTTGTCAGCGCTGAGATCAAAGGGAAATTCCTGTTTCCCAGTACTCAGCATGCCAGTGTCCTATACTGTAATACAGCTGCCGAAGTAAAGAAAAAATACATCACTTCAGCGGCTGCCAGAGGTGAGTCAGGGCCTCTCCAGCTCCCTTTAAAGACATTCGGATAGCCACAGGGCTCTTGATGAGGGAGGGGGGCTTGGACTGGAAATTGACTGAGTGGGGGGAGCTAGGGCTGGAAATGGGCTGATGGAAGGGCTTGCATTGGAAATGGACTAATGGAGGGGCTAGAATAGAACTGGAAAGGGCTGATGGGGGACTAGGATTGGAAATGAGCTGATGGGGGGCTAGGATTGGAAATGGACTGATGTGGGGCTTAGATTGGAAATGGACTGATGGAGGGGTTAGGATAGACCTGGAAAGGACTGATGGGGGAGCTAGGACTGGAAATGAGCTGATGGTGGTCTAAGATAGGACTGGAAAGGGCTGATGGTGGGCTAGGATTAGAAATGGGCTGATGGGGGAGGATGGGAGAATGTGACTAGTAGGGAGCGGATGCTGGATGGGGTTGGAACTAGAAGGGAGCTGATGTTGGGGGAGGACTAGAATGGGATGGGGCTGGGGAGTAAGGATGAAGAGGGGAAAAATATTTTGTGTGGGAGGGAAGAAAAATCTACGATTGGTCGGGTATTGGGAGAGTAAGTGGGGATTGAGGATGGAGAGGTAAAATTTGAGTGGATAAAAAAGGAATAAAGAAAGAAATGGAGGAAAGAGCAAAAGGAGGAAAATCAGTATGTTAAAACAGATGTAGAGAGAGAATGGAAAAAAAAACTAGGAGAGAGAAGAAAGGACAAATGGACAGCAGACAATGGAGAGTTAGCAGAAGACATGAAGAAACCAGAAGAAAGTGAATGGAGCAATTGCAACTGAAAAATAAAATGCACAAATAACAAAATGTAGAAAAATACTTTTTTATTTTGAATTTATTAATTGAAATATGTCAGCTCTGGGAAATGTGCATTGTTAACGTCTACGTTTTGTTCAGTACAAGAGGAAATTAATTTACAGTTTTATTTCTGCAGTGTTGTTGTACATTCCAAATTTGGCTTTTGGCGTTCCCAATTTAATTATTGTCTTACTATTTCTAAATTGTTCTTTGTTTGGTGATGGTCTATGTTCTGCATGTGTAACTGTGCTGAGGTATTCTGTTTATGTAGTTTCTATTTGACAGTGCCACTTGTTCCCTTTCCCCTGTAGGAGATGTATTGGTATTCTCTGAGATAGCGTAGTTACTCACCTGTAACAAGTGTTCTCCAATCAGTCCTCACTTATGGGTGACATCGGCACCAACGGAGCCCGCACAGAGCAATTCCCCAGCTTTCAAAGAAAGCCTTTGGGATTGCTGCTACACATGCGTGGTCCTCTTCCCATCCAAGGGTGCTATCTTGCTCAGTCAAGTCCCATAGCTAGAACCCTACTCAGCAGATGGCAAAGGAAGAAAAACAAAACTGGCAACTCTTAAGGGGAGTTGGGAGGGTAGTGAGGACTGATTCCTGCTGTTGTTCAAGTCCCACTCCGCTGATGGAGGCCGGATGGGGGGGGCTTAGAAAGTAAGAGGCCCCGCATGAAGCGGGAGACCAGAAGCTGGCCCGAGAGGGGTTTACTCTCGACAGGGAAGTGGTTGGCCAAGATGGTGCTCAGGTGAACCTGGGCCGAGTTGGATTTCAGCCCCACCTGCGAGAGGTGGAGGAGGTACTGGAGAACCCACCAGATAGAGCAGGAGAAAGGGTTGATCTGGAACTCAGAGCACCAGACCGAGAAGCACCGCCACTTCAGGGCATAGGCCCATCTCATCGAGTCCTTCCTCGACGCAAGGAGGACCTCCTCAGTCTCCTCTGGGAAGTGCAGCGAGACTAAAGACACCCACTCAGCTGCCAGGCTGTCAGGGACAGCGAGACCAGGTTCGGGTGAAGCACCCATCCCTCCTCCTGCATCAGCAGATCTGGGGTACTGCCCAGGGGGACCGTAGATTCCATCGAGAGCTGGAGTAGAAGCGGGAACCAGGGTTGTCAAGGCCATGAAGGAGCTATGAGAATCACTGAGGCTTGGTCCCACTGAATCTTGTGGAGGATCCTCACAATGAGAAGAGTGGGAGGGAATGCATATAGAAGCCCGAAGGTCCAGCTCAGGAGGAATGCATCCAGGGCCACCCTGCTCGGGTGCAGTATCAACCCGCAAAAGTAGGGAAGCTGCATGTTCGCCAGGCTGGCAAACAGGTCTAAGGACGGAGCACCCAGCGGCGGAACAGGTGGAGAACCACCTCTGGACTCAGGCGCCACTGAGTCTGTCCGTGAGGACATTGTCCTGGCCTGGGAGGTAGACCGCTCTCAGGGTCATGCCCCAGCATACAGCGAAGGAGCAGAGGAGGACTGCCTCCTGACAGAGGAGGTGGGAGCCCATACCCCCCTCCTTGTTGATGTAGAACATCACGACCTTGTTGTTGGTCTGCATGAGCACCAACTTGCCTCGCAAGTGGTACTCGAAGACCTTCAGGGCCAGCCGGACCACTCGAAGCTCGAGCAGGTTGATCTGCTGCTGAGATTCCTTGGGTAACCACCGCCCCTGGGTACGGAGGTTGCCACAGTGGGATCCCCAGCCCAACAGTGAGGCATCCATCATCAAGATGAGCTTGTGTTACCGAGTGTGGAAGGGCGTGCCCTGAAAGAGGCTCTGGGGGTTCTGCCACCAGACTAGGGACTCAAATAGGCTGCAAGACATCCGGACGGGGTCCCGGAGGCGGCCCGAGGCTTAGGCCCATTGCACTCTGAGGCAACATTGGGACACTCGCATGTGCATGTGAGCGTGGGAGACAACATGGATGGTTGAGGCCATGTGCCCCAGGAGGCGCAACATGGCCCATGCCGAGACTCTTGACTGGCTTTGGGCCTCAGCAGGGTGCAGAGTCGATCCACATGCGCTCAAGGGAGGAAGGCGGTCGCCCATCTCGTGTCGAGAAGAGCATCGATGAACTCCAGGGTCTGCACAGGCTCAAGGCTTGAGACGGGCCTACACCCTGAAGTGGTGGTGCTTCTCGGTCTGGTGCTCCGAGCTCGTGCTCGACCCTTTCTCTTGCTCTACCCGGTGGGTTCTCCAGTACCTCCTCCACCTCTCGCAGGTGGGACTGAAATCCAACTCGGTCCGGGTTCACCTGCGTGCCATCTCGGCCGACCACTTCCCCGTCGAGAGTAAACCCCTCTCAGGCCAACCTCTGGTCTCCCGCTTCATGTGGGGCCTCTTACTTTCCAAGCCTCCTATCTGGCCTCCACCTGCAGAGTGGGACTTGAAGTAGTTGATCAGGAAACTGAGGTGCTTGAAGAGGAAGACCATGCATGATGCTGAGAGGCGATCCTCCTCTGCCAATGTGCCTGTGACGAGCCAGTCTTCCAGGTAAGGGTAACGGATATGCCCTGTAGCCAGAGGTGGGCTGCGGCCGCTGACAGGCATTTTGTGAAGACTTGCAGGGCAGATGCGAGCCCGAAGAGGAGCACTCTGTATTGGAAGTGCTCCCCTTGCACCCTGAAACGCAGGTACTTCCTGTGCTTGGGGTGAAAAGGAATGTGGGCGTAAGCATTTCTGAGATCCAAGGAGCATAGCCAATTTCTCTGCCAGAGGAAGGGCAGCAGGACACCAAGCAATAACAGTCTGAACTTCTCACACACCAGAAATTTGTTCAGATTCCTAAGATCAAGGATGGAGCGCAGGCCCCCCCATCCTCTTCGGAACGAGGAAGTACCGGGAGTAAAACCCCTCACCTTGGAGGTGTGACAGAACTCTCTCAACCGCCTGCTGACTGAGGAGGTTGTTCAGCTCTTGCTGCAAGCAAGCCTGGTGCGAGGGAAGCTGAGTAGGCTCCACTGGGGAGAAGGGAGGAGGAAGTCTGTCCAGACAAAGATGATAACTGTCCCATATTACCTGAAGGACCCAGGTGTTTGATGTAATGGCCTCCCATTTGGGGGCAAAAAGGGACAGATGCCCTCCCATGGGCGGAGGTGCCACTGGGAGACGAGGGGTTATGCATTTGTCATCAAAACCCCGGGGCTGGCTGGGGCAGCGCCAGTGGTTGAGCTTTGGGCCTCTTCGGTTTCCGGTGACCCTGAGCTCCCTCTTTGCTCTAGCCACTGGGCATCGGTGCTGGGGCGGGCGGATAGGGTGGGTATCCCCGGTAAGGAAGCCCTTTCCTCTGGAAGAACGGTTTCTTGCTGTGTTGTTTCTTCCACGATAGAGAAGAGGTTTTAAGAGCGAGACGGGTGCAGGTACAAACTCCGGCTCTATCTCAGCTGCTTTGTCCTCCATGGGCTTACCAAACAGTTGTTTGCCAAGGCAGGGGACATCTAAGAGCTTCTCCTGGACCCATTGTTCCAGGTCTGAAGACTGGAGCCATGCTTGATGCCGGGCTCCAATGCCGGCCGATGCCACATGGGCAGAAGACTCAAACCCATCATATGCGGTGCGGGAAAGTTATTTCAAGCAGTCCGCGACCGATCTCAGAAGGATCTGAAATCTGAGGAGGTGTTCGCCTCCGAGGCTCACGGTGAAACCGCTGAGCTCCTTAGTGAGGTCGCGAAGAAACATCCCCATATACAATTGGTATGCCTGGATGCGGTATGCCAGCATGGATCCTTGGTAAGCCTTGCACCCGAGGGTGTTGAGGGCATGGGATTCTCTCCCAGGCAGGACGGAGTGCAACGTCAGGCTCTTCTGCTTCCACATCACGGATTCAACTACCGTGGAGGTATGGGAAAGTTGGGTCTTCCAGAACCCCGGGCTACACTGGACCCTGTACATGGCATTGAGTCTTTTACTGACAATAGGGACCGAGGCGGGTGCTTCCCACATGTGGAGGAGCAGCCAGGTCAGGATGGATGGTACAGGGACCGTGAGAGACTCCCTAGGGGTAGACTCATATTGCAAGATGTCGAGTTCCTCTGCCCTCGGCTCCTCCTTGGTCTGCGTGGGCAGATTGAGGACTCGAGCCATATCTCGCACAAACATCAAGAAGGAGGTGTCTTCCTGGAGGTGACTGCCTTTGCTAGGCGGGCAGGGATGGTTCAGAACATAAGAACATAAGATATGCCATACTGGGTCAGACCAAGGTCCATCAAGCCCAGTATTCTGTTTCCAACAGTGGCCAATCTAGGTCATACGTACCTAGCAGTTTCCCCAAGGGACACAGGTTCCAGGGGATGTGTCCCCATCCGATTCCCAGCCTGAGAGGTCCAAGGAGGATTCGGAGTTGGGCTGATCCCCATGCCCAGTGGCCGAGGCCCGCTTGGAGCCGGAGGCACGGACCCTGGAAGACTTCGCTCATGAGGAACGGGACGGTGAGCGAGACCGGTACTGAGGACCCTCACAAGGCCTCCGGCTCTCGGAGGTTTCCAAGGAGTTTTCGGGACCCCCATCGAGAGACTTTCGGTCTTGAGGTGTGAGCCAGCCATGCTGGGCAATAACGCCTGCTGGGCAGCTAGGAAGGCAGAAACACTGCGCTCTAGTGCCAGCATACAGGACTCCCACTCAGGAGTGGGTCCCTGTGCCTTCGACACCGAGGTTACCAGGTCTGGCGTGGAGGAGGAGAGAGATCCTCACCAGGACAACCCTCAAGAGACCGGGCGCCATCGCCAGAGGCCTCCGTATTCATACAAGGTACCTTTCGAGGCCGCTCTTTGTCCGACTCTCGGGAACGCAGAGGAAGGCTAAGGGAACAAGCGCGAGACCGCTCACCCTTATCTGGAGCCCCCGACAGCAACTTCGAGGTCTTCTTCTTCTTTTGCCATTCCACCTCAGATGAAACCTGATCGTAGTGACACCTGGGGCGCGGAGTCACTGTGGGTGACCCCGCAAGCGGTGGATCAGTGGGGTGAGGCGCCACCAGGAAGCCCGGGGCTGCCTTATAGAAAATGTCATCGGACCTCTGCTTACGGCTCAGCAAGGCCTTAGTGGACATTTTCTTACAGAGCGAGAAGAGCTCCAGGTTGTGGTCAGCCCCCAGACACTGCAGACAACAGTCGTGGGTGTCTGTGAGTGACATATTTTTGGAGCATCTGTCACATTTCTTGAAGCCAGTGGCCATGTGTCATGAGGTGGATCAAATAATACCTATGCAAATAGGAAAAACTGAGCAGAGCACTTCTAATAGTGACAGCTTAGAGCACATGGATCAGGGTTGCTATGAGCAACCAACACAAACTGAAGTACCAGGTGTAAGAGCACGCCCTAGTAATAGATTACCTCATAGCCCATTAGGTAATGAGGGACAGCTGAGGAGAGGCAAGGCTCAGAGAAACACCAAGAGTGACGCAGTTAAAAATCACTCACCTTTGATCAGAGTTAGAGCCAAGGCAGGAGCCAACATAGAAGCTGACGAGGAAGGAGCTGGCTGGGAAGCTAACCAGAGAGCTGGACACGAGGTCAGAGCTTCACAGGGAAATTCCCACAGAATTCTACAGGAAGAAACCCAGTACAGAATACCAGGGATTTGTTTCAGGGAGCAGTGCAGGACTGAACAAAAGCCCAGTGGTTGGAGCCATGGAGGTATTTCTGAGGGCAGGCTGGAAAAAGCTGTGAGTAAGAATCTTCCTAAGAAAAGGTACCAAGAGGGCAAAAGCTTTTATCAGGAGGATACCTTTGTGCCCAAAGAAAAATGGAAAGAGAAAGGCAGTGAAAAGCTTTCATTTGAGAGAAGCACCGATAAGTTTCCTGTGCTTAGAAGTTACGTGAAAACCAAGCCAGAAGGTAGGCTTATTCCTTATAATAGAGGGGAACTTGAAAGACAGAGTTTTTCCTACACTTACCCAAACGTGTGTGGCTCTCAGGAAGGAAACTCTGCACTGTGTGGTAACCTCCCATTCTACTACGGTAGTGAGGAGGAGAGGAGCCCCCTGAATAGAGAAGAGGGATTCTTTAAAACTAGCCTAAACTACAATCCAATAGAAGATAGCTCTGGGGAAGCTTATGAGGACATGCAATGTGATTATTGTGATGAAACTCCTGCTGAGTGCTATATGGATTGTACATTGACCTTTTCTGATGACATTTCTTCACTCTGCTGAACTAACCAGAGAGGGAATCGGTTTAATGGAACAGGAGTGAAGAAACTGCTTATTTTGAGAATAAGGACTGTTTTGCAATATCTTTGTTTATTTGCTGAAGATACAAGCATTCATTTTTGGTTGTAGTAGTTTTGCCTTTATTTCAAACCAGAAGTATGGTTTTTGTCCTTTGTTTATAAGTGCTAAGAATTCACCCGGGACGGGTAAATAAAAAGACCTCTTTTGAAGCCTGGCTACTCGACTGCAACTACACTTTTTTGATTAGCTTGTGGAACTACAAATCCCAGGGGGCATTTCAACATCTGCTTGAGACACCCTTGCTATTTAAGAAGAGGCCCCACTGAACCTCCCATGCTTTTATGCCTCTGGGAATATAGGTGGGTGACACATGGGGGCAAAAAGAACCCCTGCGAGGTCGAAGACCATCGAGGCCGGTGGTTGGAAAAAAGGGCGCGAAAAGGGCCTGAAAAAAAAAACCACTAAAGAAGAAAAAAAGGGAATCCCCTGGCCCACAGCCAGAGGAGGGGGTAAGGGGAGGACAGGAGAGGACCAGTGCTACTAGAAAAAAGGGGCCAAAAGGCCGGAGAAGAAAAAACGTTTTCCAAGGGACAAGGATGTGCGTCCGAAGGGCTTCACGGAAAAAGGGAAATGGCACCCTTGGGCAGAAAGAGGACCATGCATGCGTGGCAGCAATCCCAAAGGCTTGCTTTGAAAGCTGGGGAATTGCTCTGCGTGGGCTCCATTGGTGCCGACATCACCCATAAATGAGGATGATTCCTGCTTGTTCCTGGAGAAGTATTGGTTTAATATTTGCAGTGTTGCCTTTTGATAGGTAGGGTATGGTGCTTTGTGAGTTCTGGTAGTGCTGTTATGATACGGCAGGTTTGCTATGGGTTCTAAATGGGCAGTGTCTGTAATACTTCCTAATGTGCTTGGCGATTGGCACTAGAGTATAGTAATGTAGAAATCTGGTAGTCTTTCTTTATCCATACACTCATTAAAAGGCATGCTTACTAAAAGTTAGTGCATGTTAGCATTATGTAAATATTTATGCAAATGAGGCCCCGCAGTGAGTCTCCGCACGTGGCCCAGCACCCCCAGTGGGCCGCCCCTGCCACTCCATCATCAACAACAGTCTCACCTCTGGTGTCTTTCCCTCTGCCTGGTAAGAAGGCATTTTCAAGCCCCCTCTGAAAAAGCCCTCACTTGACAAAACTGCCCCCTCTATCTACAGTCTCCAATCTTTCTTTTCTTTCCAAACTATTGGAGAAGCTAGTTTCCCAGCAGTTGACCTCTGATCTTGAACTCACCAATGCTTTACATCTCCATCAATCCAGATTCCGCACTGGCCACACTAGAGACACCATCCTTCTCTCGCTGCTCAGCAAAGTTCGTTGTTCTTGGGACAGTGGGAATATTACTATCGCTGTATCTCTTGATCTCTCTGCAGCCTTTGATCTAGTCCACCATGCTCTTCTCCTTACCCGCCTGCATGATATTTGTCTCTGTGGCACTGTCCTCAAGTGGTTTGCATCTTTTCTTTCTCAGTTCATTCAGTGTTACCTTTGGTTCCTCTGTATCCTCTTCATTTCCTCTCACCTGTGGTGTCTCTCAAGGCTCAGTGCTAGCACCATTGCTTTCAACATATTTCTCTCACCACATGCCTTCTTGATCCAGCAACAAGGTGTTTCAGTCTACTTTTACACATTCGTCTTCTTTTTCATACAGATCCCTCTCTCCCCAATCTCTCTCCCCTAAATGCATGTCTCCACCTTGTTGCCGATTGGTTATTTACAACCCGTCTCCAATTGGTTATTTACAAACCATCTCCAACGTAATACTTTCAAGACCACTGCTACATGGCTGTCTGGTCCAATTACTTCTCCCTCTGTCAGTCCTATCATTCATGGTATATCTATCCAGTTTACATCATCTTTCGCTATCTTGGAGTCATTCTAGATTCTGCTCTCTTTCATTCCACGATCACATTAACCAGGTTGTCCAACGTTCCCTTTTCTTTCTTCAAAGAATTAGAGCAGTGTGCCCCATTTTGTCCACCCCTGCTCTAATCACACTTGTAGTCTCACTCATTTTACCCCCAACTAGACTATTGTAACACAGCACTTGCAGGTCTCCCACTATATGCCCCAAAACGTCTCCAGTTAGTTCAGCACACAGCCGCCAGATTAATCTTTCATACATCACGCTTTGACCGCTTCTTATCCGTCTTCATTGGCTCCCTATTCCATCTTGCATCCATTATAAGATTCTTACACAGGTTCACAAAACTCTTTACACCGATTCTCCAGAATACCTTGCTCCTTCACTCATCCGGCATGCCCCTCAACGATCCCTCCATTCCATCCATAACAATCGCCTTTTCCTCCCCTCTCCCTCTCAGGCACACCTTGAAACAACACGGCACTCTGCCTTCTATTTCCTTGACCCCTCCCTTTGGAACAGCTGCCTTTCATCCCTCTGTCTAGAACCTTCTTTTGTAAAATTCAAGGCACAACTCAAGACCCATCTATTTTGTACAGCCTTTGACATTCCACCTGATTGCACTTAATGGTCTCTATCAGTCTTTGCCCTTCCCACTTTACCTTCTCCCCCTAATCTCTGCACTCCTTATGTTGTCCTGTCTCGTGCTCCCCAAATTTCCTATCCATTATTGGCATTCTTTTCTTTTCTAGGGTTTATGTTATTTTATTGTAAACCGCTCTGCTGTCCCCACTAAGGGCAATATATCAAGTATTAATAAATGAAATGAAATAGCTTTAGGAAAGCTGATCTTGTCCTTCCTCTAATAGTTTCTGATTCTATTTCCTTGCATGCGTTATTGTAGTACTTCTTATCTCGTCTTGCTGCACATTGGAAATCTCTGTTGAGTTCTGTGATTGCCTCTCTTTCTCCTCTGGCTTTAGTTTCTCTAGGTTTCTGGGCAATTTTCTTTGGTCATCCATTTTTGTCATTTTTGCTTTTTCAACTTTTGTAGAGACTTCTCACTTTCTTCAAGCGCAACCTTCTTGATGTCATCCAATAACTCTTCTGGTGCTCTGTCATTTGTATCCAGAGCAGCAAATCAATTTCACAGGCAGCCTTTAAATTCCGGTGGTATATTCTCAAGGTCATGGTTCCTTTACTACAGAAGTCAAAAGTTATTAATGTGGAAGTAATTTGGGAAACTAGTAACATCTCAAATTGTTATTATTAAAGCAAAATCAGTCCCAATCTGATCTTTTGAAATCTCAAGGGGAAGAAATAAAAAATTTCATGAGAGATTTACTGCTATAGAACAAAGAGCAGAAAAGGATCATGAAATGGTGGTTTCTTTGGTTAAGGGGAATTTGATATTGCAAAACTAGACTAAGGCCTTAGAAAATGTAATCCATCAAAGAATCTTCATTTGATTAACTTTGCAAGACTAAATATATATATCTATAGATATGTTTAGGAAATGATATTGAGAAGATCAAGAAAAGGTGGAAAGAATATACAGAATCATTAAAGATCAAGTGGACCAACAGCCATTTTAACCTGTATATTATGATCAGAAACCATTGGTGATGAAAGAAGTCGAAGAAGCATTGAAAAGATTATAAAAGAACAAAGCACCAGGCATTGATGGCATTCCCATTGAAGTATTACAGCAATTGGATGCAGCTGTTACCATACTTACAAGGCTCTGTCAAGAAATTTGAAAGACAACATCATGGTCATGCCCACATCAAACAAGTTACCAGAGCTGAATGCTTCCAAATGAAGACAGTCTGAAACCTCCAACCCCTATCAGACTAGAACGACTTAAGAAACATCTGTCATGTCCTCATCACCCCCATATTTGATTATGCCAACATAATATACCAGGGGCTCCCCAAATCCACACTATTCCCCTTGCAACTCGTGCATGATACAGCAGCCAGAATAATTACAGGCACTAGTCAATGTACACATATCACCCCCATACTGAAACAGTTACACTGGTTTCCCATCCACATGAGGGTTAAATTCAAAGCCTCTCTGACCATCTTTAAGACCATCCCGCCTTACAGCAGACATTCTTCGTCCTCTCATTCACCAGCCCCTAATTAACAAAGCAAGGAGAAAAGCCAACCACAACCTCCTATCAGTACCTGCCTCATTCTCTCGTTCTAACATCTCTACCTCCAGCAGAGTCTTCTTCTTATATGCACCCACCATCTGGAACTCCCTCACCCCAGAGATATGATCACTTACAGACGTAGGAGAATTTCATCACAAACTAAAAACCTTCCTCTTCCTGGAACCTTTTGGATCTGACACTTAGCCGCCCACCCATTTTCAACATCTTCCCAAGCTCTTACAATGTTTTTCCCTGCTTCACCCACAATTCATCCATTGAACAGACCCATGTATCATAAGTTTCCCCATTAGCTAAGCTTAAATCCATCTCAACCTGTCTACCCTCTTATTTTGCTTATGCATATTTACTTGAAAATTTATTTTACCTGATGGTCTTTTCATTTCTATAAGAGAATTCTTAGTTTAAAATTTAAATTTGAATAAAGAAAAAAAAAGAATGCATCCTGAGATCAGGCCAGCTTCATTTGGCCCATAGGTCACATATTGGATGTCTTTGTATGATAACCCATTTATGGAATAACTTTGTTACATTATTATGTCATGTGAAAACCAGTATCTGGGGTCATTCCAGAACACGAATAAGGGGTTTGTACCTGCGGTGGCGACGCTTATGTGCTGAAAACATCCCAGGAAACATCATAAGGAAAGTAATGGAAAATAAAAACAAGGATATTATGCCTCTGTATCGTTCCATGGTGCGACTGCACCTTGAATATTGTGTGCAATTCTGGTCGCCGTATCTTAAAAAGGATATAGCATTATTAAAAAAGGTACAGAGAAGAGCCACCAAAATGGTAAAGGGGATGGAAGGATACCCCTATGAAGAGAGGCTAAAAAGGTTAGGGTTCTTTAACCTTGAAAAGAGACGGCTGAGGGGAGATATGATAGAGATCTATAAATTACTGAATGGAGTAGAACAGGTAAACATAGATCGATTGCTTACGTCATCAGAATATAAAAAGACTAGGGGACATGCAATGAAACTACAGGTAATCTATTGAAGACTAATAAGAGAAAATATTTTTTCACTCAACGTGTAATCAAACTCTGGAATTTGTTACTGGAGGATGTAGTAAAAGCTGTTAGTGTAGCTGGATTTAAAAAAGGTTTGGACAAGTTCCTGGGTTTAAAAAGGTTCAGGTTGAGTCATATATATATAATGGAACATTTAACGGCAATCCGTAAGCAGAAGAGATCAAAGTTTGAAACAGAATGGCAGAATGTGTTGGTGTACTTACAGGGAAAAGTGAGGGGGGAGGGGGGAAGGATAGGGAAAGGGGGGGAGAGATTTCAGTAAATTGGGGGAAAAGAGTTTGGGGGGTTGTATATTGGACAAATGGAAAAATGAAAAATGTAAGCAAAAGTTGTATGTTGTGTTTGAATCATTCAATAAAAATTGATAAATTTAAAAAAAAAAAAAGGTTTGGAGGACACGGCCACACCTCTTAAAAACAAAGAAACCTTTTATTGCATAAAACCTTCAAAGGTACAGACCCAAGGGTACCTTTGAAGGTTTTACGCAATAAAAAGTTTATTTGTTTTTAAGAGGTGTGGCCGTGTCCTCCCTACACTGTTCTGGTGACTCCTGTGATTTCTGCAGAGGGTTGATACTCTTCTTTTTCCCTTTAAAAAAGGTTTGGACAAGTTCCTGGAGGAAAGGTCCATAAACCATTATTAAAAGGGACGTGGGATATCACTGCTTGACCTAATACAAACATTGTGGAACCTGTTTCTTTTGGGGAAACTGCTAGGTACTTATGATCTAGATTGGCAACTGTTGGAAACAGGATACTGGGCTTGATGGATATTGGTCTGACCCAGTGTGGCATATCTTATGTTCTTATGGCCATATTTTGAAACACTGCTGACATGCACATCCATGGTGCTAGCAAAGGGATGACAGAACGTGGGCAGGAGAGGGCGGAATGGGGGTGTGGTCAACCATGGAGACATAGAAAGCGTATTCAGGAAAGGCCCATGTATGTAATAAGTGTTTCCCAGAAACGTCCACGTTATTCCTGTTGAAACATGGTATAAGGCTAGGACTTAGAAAATATTCTGCTGTGCTCTGCAGTGCATCCCATATAGAAGAATAGTTGTGACAAGTATGTTTTGAACTGGTGTGACTGCAGTCTTAAGGTACAGGAAGCAGAGGTGAGGGAATGTTGTAAGGTAAAAATAAAAAAATCTAAACACCTTTACAGAAATATTAAGAAGAGCAATAGTGTTTATTCAGGCTATGCACCTGTTTTCTGTTTGTGTTAAAGGAGCCAATCTATGGGACTCTAACAATTCCCATGTTCAGAAAAATGGGACTGCTGATGCAATCTCTCCCCCACCCCTTTCCCTATCTTTTCCCCCCACCCTATATCCTTTCCCCCACCACAATATTCAAGGTGCAGTCGCACCATGGAACGATAGTATGGAAGGATAGTATGGACGTGAGCAGGGAAAGCATTCCTTTTGGGGTGAGAAACGGAGATCATATTTGTAGCTCTGGTACCCCATGCGATTATATTATATCATAGCTTTTATGTATAGGTTCAGGGCATCTTTTTGGCAGAATCATGTTTTTGTTGAATTTATAATTACCACACTCTAATATTAACTTCAAGATTATGGGTTTCTTTTAAAAGCACTGATAACAAGATAAATAGAAATCTAGCTTATTAATCACAATCTCTTCATTTTTTGTTTAAAAATCTTAATCCGAATTTGTGTATTGAAACATAGATCACTAAACGCTTCTAAATTCCTTTACCTCAGTTTTATGCATAGTTGATTCTTAGTTATTTATCACAGAAATTCATAATAATCAACTGTTTAACATTGAAATGCTATAACATCACAGTCTTCAAGTTAATATTAGAGTGTGGTAATTATAAATTCAACAAGTTAAATTCGCTCTGGAAGGCGCCCATATTAGTGTTTTGTTAATTACACCAATGGAAGGTCAAACTTCATGGAAAGAAATTTTCAGCTTCACTGATGATTATATATCAAATTTGTGCAAAGAAACAACACCTTTTACGGTTGAAGAAAATAATGATGAGAAGAAAAATGCTATTAATTGGGAAGAATTATCAAAAAATCAGAAAAGAGTAGTACGTTTAGAACTATATAGGTTTTCACTGATAGAATACATACGAAGGCAACATATACCACGAGGGTTAAGGATGTATAAAGAACCGAAAATGTTCACCACCGATTTAACATTTATGGAAAAATGGAATCAAATCCTAAATACATGTTCACTAAACCTCATGGTTCTGATTGTAGAAACTACAAAAATTAATATCGACAAATTGAAGAAAGAAGCAGAATTTGCAATTAATAGCTTAAAAGACATAGAAACCACTGAATGGTTTTCAAAACAAACAGAAGACTTGAAAAAACAAATAGAAACATTAAGGGAAGAAGTGAAGAAAGTCAAGTTGAAAAAATTAAAAAGGGATTATGAAGATTACACAACGGGATATGTATATCCTTGGATGAACCTAAAGAGAAAAGATAAAAAGCAATGTAAACAAGTAGATTTTGATGACATTTCAGATGATACTGACACTACAGATTCAAGTCGACGATCAAAAGAGAATTTTTTAGACAGAGTAGAAGACAAAAAGAAAAAGAAAGGAGGAGCGCGAGAAACAACCCAAACTCAAGGGAATCTGCGGCACAAGAATTAATTAATAAGAATTCAATTCAAGATGAATCACATTCTTTAGTGATTAATATATCGGGACAAAATTTATCTCAAGAACAAATACAGATCCTTAACAAAGGCTTATCCTTTGTTCCTGAAACCTTTTTTGATGCCTTCCAGTTTAGGATTGATCTGGAAAAATTAATACGGAAGTTAAATTTAAAAGCCTATTTTGCATTTAAATCGGCAGAAATAGAATCGCCACAGGCTTTAACTTCTAGAAGAATACAGTTACCATTAAAATCAACCTGGTCCCCTCCGGGACCATTACATTCCTCTTTGATATTGTTTCGAGAGCTAGTTTTAAAATATATTGATCAATTAGAAAGAAAGAAAAAACGAACATTTACTACCATCACCAAGGAAGAGAAAATGGCATTAAAAGATCTTCAGATGCGAACTGACCTAGTGATTCGACAAGCAGATAAGGGTGGTGGGATAGTCATTTTAAATCGAGATCAATATTTGAAGGAAGCTCACAAGCAGTTATCTAATACAGCAACGTATAAAATACTAATAGAGGATCCGACAGATCAGTTGCAAAAACATATTAAAGCAATCACATCTCAAGCTTTGGAGGAAAAGTTAATAACTAAGGAAGAATGGAATTTTCTAAATGAAGTCCAGCAATTGCTAAATTATATCTAGTACCGAAAATTCACAAAAGTCTAATAGATCCTCCTGGTAGACCTATTGTATCTACAAGAGGTAAAATTTTGGAACTTTTATCAGTCTATATTGATTCATATTTAAGACCATTGTTGACAACAATACCATCGTACATTAGAGACACTACCCACTTTTTGCAGATATTAGCACCACATTCTCATTGGGTCACAGAACTGGATATTATATTAGTCACCCTAGATGTGGTGTCTCTCTATACCAGTATCCCGCAATCCGCGGTGTTTGACATTGTAATTACAGCTTTAAAAGGTAGAGGCGATTTATTGGAAAAACAACTTTTGTTTTTAGCGGAATTAACGAATTGGTACTCTATCAAAATTACTTTGTATTTAATGATACATTATATAATCAAATATCAGGAGTGGCGATGGGGGCCACTTGTGCCCCGACCATAGCCAATTTGTTCATGGGGGTATATGAGGATAGATGGGTAAAATTGTCAACTTATGCAGATCAACTGAAAATGTGGTGTCTCTATATAGACGACATTTTTTTGTTATGGAAGGGATCAATAGAAAGTTTATATGAGTTTTTTACCTGACTTAATAGTATTGATGTAAATATACAATTTACCCACTCATATAGCGTGGATAGTATGACATTTTTAAACTTATTAGTGCAGAAAGGAGGTGATGGCTGGATCACTTCGGTGTATAGAAAGGATATAGACAGGAACACTTTTTTGCAATATAATAGTGTTCATCCTGTACAATTAAGGGATAGTTTACCTTTTTCACAGTTTGTGAGGTATAGAAGGAATTGCTCTGAAATTACTGATTTTAAGGTAAAATCGAAAATTCTGAAGAGCAATTTTCAGGAAAGAGGCTATCCTAAACATGTTATCAATAGAGCATATAAAAGAGCACTTTTTAATCATCATGATTTATTGCTGTATCCACAGAAGAAACATATAACGGAAGATCATATTGTCAATTTAGTTATGAAATATTCTCCATACAGTTTTCATATTCAGCAAATTTTGAAGAAACATATGAATGTTATAAACAGCATTGCAGGGTTAGAAGAGAAACACATCCGTTGTGTTTGGCAGCATCACAAAAATTTAAAAGAAAAATTGAGCCCGGCAGTTTTGCGACCTTTATTAAATCAACAAGTAGAAATTGCCAATGGTCATAAGAAATGTGGTGACTGTAAAATTTGCGATATCACCTTGGAAATCACCCAATTTCAACATCATGGCATGACATATCAATTGAAAAACAAAACATCGTGCAGGTCTAGTTTTGTAATTTATTGTATTCAATGCCTATGCTCTCTAATATATATAGGCAAAACGATACGTCCTGTTAGAGTGCGGATGAATGAACATAGAAGCGCCATTAGTGCCCCATTGTTTGGAGTACAGCCATAAGTTTGAAGAGCTGCGTTGTTTTTGTTTAGAGCAAATCGATGTGGGCTATAACGGAAGATCAAAAGACCAAACTCTATTGATCCGCGAGCAACGATGGATTTACAATTTGCAGTCAGTTATTCCAGCCGGCTTAAATGCCCAGATAGATTGGAATGCATGTGCATGTGCATAAAGGAAGACGGACAGGAGTAAATTCAGATTGAATGCAGGCAAACCAATGAATTAATCAATTGAACACAGCTGAATAGTTTGAAGTGATCAATGCTATAAAGGTGACATTGCTGATAGCCAACCCGCATGCGCGGCGTTGGTCTGAGAAGCCGACAGGCTCGTAGAAAGTTTGCAACTAAGAATCAACTATGCATAAAACTGAGGTAAAAGAATTTAGAAGCGTTTAGTGATCTATGTTTCAATACACAAATTCGGATTACGATTTTTTAACAAAAAATGAAGAGATTGTGATTAATAAGCTAGATTTATATTTATCTTGTTACCAGTGCTTTTAAAAGAAACCCCCTGAAGAAACTTCACCATAGTGAAACACAGACACGGCGCTAAAGTATGGCGTTGGGGACAACGACATAAAGTTAAGCACTTCTTTATTTTTTGATTTAAGCAAACTCTTTGATTTGATTAAGCGACACAAGAAAAGGTCATTGATGTTAAAGGGTGCAAGAATATCGGAAATGTTAAAGTCCGAATCAAAACCCCTATGAAAGTCTGAGATCTTGTTGCTTATTTATCACAGAAATTCATAATAATCAACTGTTTAACAACATTGAAATGCTATAACATCACAATCTTAAAGTTAATATTAGAGTGTGGTAATTATAAATTCAACAAGTTAAATTCGCTCTGGAAGGTGACCATATTAGTGTTTTGAGAATCATGTTTTTGACAGAAAGTGAGAATGTGTGTGTATGTGTGGTTTGAGGGGTGCATGGGGAGATCTGGTGTACTCGTCTGCAATTCAGAGGGGACACAAAAGCCTGACGAGTACCTGGACCATATGGATGACTGCAGCGTTACCAGGTGCCAGTGTGATTGGGCAGTCAAACAGAGAGGGTTCATTATAGCTAAATGTCAAAAAATATCCCTGTCAATAATGAGGGACCCTCAGAATAAGGGCACTCAACAGTGCAAACAGCACTAATGCATGCCCATAATGCATATTTTGTGGGACCAATGGTGTTGCTGTTAAGCATGTATTACTGCTGAATGCCCTTATTCTAAGGGTCCCTATTATTGATAGGGATATGTTTTGACATTTAGCCATATGGAACCTATGCTAATTTCTTATGGATTATTTTACATAGGATACTCTAATTAGATCAAATATTGTTGGCGGTGTGATAGGGCAGCCATACATCCACTGTGCCTGGCATTGAGAGCCGGGCTGGCCCATCTACCAGGCAAGCTAGGCGGCCATCTAGGGTGGGCAACCTGAGTGGGCAGCAGCATACATGGGCGGTGGTGGCAGCGGCATACATGGGTGGTGGTGGTGGCAGCGGCACACATGGGTGGCCAGACCGTCCCTCCCCAGTTGCCACTGATTTTGTTTGGGGGGAAGGCAGGCAACAGCAGTGTTTTCTAACGCAGCAGCTCCTTTGGAAATACTGCTGCTACTGCTGCTGCCGCTGCCCGCCTCCCTCTCCTGAGAGGGAATCAGCACCAGGAGGGGGGGCAGTGGCAGCCTGGGGGTCAGTGGTGGCAGAAGTTGGGGGGGGCAGCGGCAGCTCGGGGGCAGTGAGGCCAAGGTTTCTGCCTACGGTGGCAGAAACCCTTGGGCCAGCCTTGACTGGGAGACACGACTGATGTAGTGACAACATTCCCCGGATTGTCCCATGTGGCCTACATCCTTACCCAAGCCAAGATCAATGAGAGCTGCGAGAGTGGTGATATATCTGGAGTCTGGCTATGTGGTGTGATGGCACAGGGATCTCCCCTCCCATGCCCACACAGCCCTGACCAGGGGAGCAGTGCCACAAAGCTGGCTGTGGGAAGGCAGACAGGATTGCTCCAGGAGTAGCAGATGTATACAGACTGACATATGCCATGATGAGACAGGTGTAGCTGCTGTGAGCACTGCCAATGCCCAGATAGGTGGGCCTCAGATGCCATAGCCAGAAGGCCCTACTACAACTACTAGAACTACTACAGATCATATGTATAGCACTACAAGGTGTACATGTTGCTGCACAGACACATGTAAAAATGGTCCCTGCTCAGAAGAATTTGCAAGCTAGTCAAGACAGATAACACAGCAGCTGTGGACAGGATACATTCAGGGGGAATGGTCAGGAAACACAAGGGAGTTTAGGACGATCAGATCCAGCAGCGGCAACAATGAGGTGAGCGTCCAGCAGGGATTTGATAGGGGTCAGCGACGAAGCCTGACATACAGATTCAAGTAGTTTGTTACAGGCATAAGGAGCAACAAGGTGAAAGAAGCAATGTCTGGATTGGCAGTAGAAGACAAGGGTGCAAATGGAAGCAATCTGATAGGAGAGTGGAATTTATGGGGCAGGGTGTAGGGAGAGATAAGAGGGTAATGGTAGTGCGGAGCAGCAGAATGACGGCACTTATAGGCCATAGGCACAAAAAGGGGCATACATTTATTCCTCAGCATTATTATGCTTCTTTTGGGGACCTGCAATATTAGTTCAGGGTATTGTGCACTTGCTGAAGGTCCATCCCTAGCAGTGTAAGGCATATTTGTAGAGATTATCAGGGCAGGGATCACTGGAGCCAGCTCCTAATGCCACATACCATTTGATGCAAGATATGTCCTGACATACATGTTCATATTTACATTCTTGTATATCATATTGGGTTGCACTGGGCTTACCTAGCACTTTTCAGGATATGAGGGGGGCTGCTATATGGTCTAGGTTGCAGCAGCGGTCACTTCTTATTGGTATTTAGGTCCAGCATGCATCAGCACACTACTGTCTATGATGAGCAACAGGAGATGCAGGTTTTTCCTGAGGGGTATGGCATCAGTGGGTACATCGCAGAGACAGGCAGGATCCGAAATATCTAACATTTCAGAATATGGTGGGCATGGGGATGTCGAAATCCTTTACCCACATCCGAGGCACGGGGCCAGCTGAATAGCCTTTGCACGTGCCCGAACATTTCTACCTGCCCGATTCCAGACTCGCGGGCATCTCCAGACCCGCGGATGTGGAATTAGGTTCATAGGGAGCCCGTTTCTGAGTTAAATGTCTCCACGAGTCAGATGTGCACGTTATGGAATTGGACTCCACTTGCCTTGCTTGAACATTGCCCCTTTACTCAATTCATTTCTATTTATTTTAGGTCTATTTCAATTAATACCACAACATAAATCCATTCTGTATAAGGATTTGAGAGGACAATTTTCAGTGGCATCCAGCTAGTTTGAAAATTTCCTCTCCTCCCCCAATAAAGTCAAAAATATGTGACAGAAAGGGGAAGAGCCAGAGGTGGAATTAAGGTGGGAAGGGAAAATACTCACAAGGAGTTAATTTTGAACTCTCTGTAAGTTTATTATGTGAGAAAATAGTTGGAAAAAAAACTCAGACCCCATCACTCACATTTTCAAAGGATGTTTCTCTTTGAAAATGAGCTTGCAAGTCATCAGGTACAAAGTCTTCATGGACTCCTTCAAAATTGCTCCCAAAATTAGTAGAACCTGACTCTGTAGGATAGGCTAAAGTACATAGTTAACATTTTTGTAGTTGAATAACCCAAGGGCTAGATTTACTAACATGCATTAACAGGTTATCATTCATGTTAATGTGCATTAAGGTGACTTATATGCTGTTAGTAAATAGGCCCCACTGAGAATAATGGGGTTTACATTAACCATCCATTAAATTGCATCAATACGTTAGCACTTATTAGTAAATCTAGACCAAAATGTATACATTTGATTAATAAAGAAATGTGTATTTCAGTACAGACAAAGGAAACTAACATTTTTCCAGCTTTCTACTATCTAGAGGTCTGATGTGCAGAAGTACAGCTATTCATTAAAAATGGACATTTACATGTAAATTTGACAAAGTAGCTGTTTATTTTGCAGCACACACAAACCAGGCTGATCTTTGTAGCTTTGATTTCAATCAGATATGGGGTCAGTTTTCACAAACATATAACTGGTTAGCAGCATCTACTAAATGGATAAGGGCAATTGAGAGGAATATTCAGAGGTGCTCTATGAATGGTATTGATTATTCTGCCTGAATGCCCTGGCTCTATCTGGAAAGTCAAAGGAAGGAATAGAGAGAGACCACAGCCACCCAAGAAGGTCTTCTATTAAAACACTTTATTGAAGAACCAACTTAGCCAAGTTTTGGCAACTATGCCTGCATCAGGGTCAACAAATAGTTCAGTGGATTGCAATATAAAGCAATAAAATGGAAAGCCAGGAACAAACAAGTGTACAACTACATTCACTGGAATGCCAATTAAGATATCCACAAACAATCGCATAGGAGTACCAGTATCTTTTTTTCTAGGAAAAATGTACTACTTGTAATACATACAAAACATGTACTACTTGTAATACATACAAAACACCATACAAAACATTTCAAGCAACCCCACTATGCAACTTCACCACAGTATCCAATAAAGAGGTTGTTGACATCATTGCCTCTGTTAACCCCAGCACAGCACCCAATGACCCCTGCCCAGCCAACTGGTTCAAAGAGCTCCGCCATGACATAAGCAACATCCTGGCCAAATACTGAACCAATCCTTTACCACAGGATCATTCCCGCAGAGCCTTAAAAACACCTCCATCAAGCCCTTACTAAAAAACAGCAAACTAGACCCATCTAAAGTAGAATCCTTCAGGCCAATATCGAGCATCCCCCAGCTAGCCAAAATCATCGAAAAAGCCGCTCAACAACAAATCCAGCAACATATCGACACCGAAGCACCATTAGATCCAACCCAACACGGATTCAGAGAAGCACATGGGGTAGACACTGTCCTCACAACCCTGCTCAACGATCTGATCACAGGAACCAACAGCATCCAACAAGGCTTTGTCCTTATTTTCCTAGACATCTCTGCTGCCTTTGACTCGGTAAGTCATGACATACTTCTACAACGCTTGAAGGAAAAGGGGATCCAAAATACAGCTCTAAAATGGTGCGAATCCTACCTATCCAATAGGTGGCAACAAGTCAGGACTGGCCACTCATCCTCCAAACCGTTTCTGCAAACACAAGGAGTTCCCCAAGGATCGTCCTTATCATCACTGATGTTCAACATCTATATGCAGCCAATATGTGACTTAATCCGATCCTTCAATGTAAAATGCCTTGCCTACGCTGATGACATCCTCCTCTACATGCCGTTTTTGATAGACCAACCAGTGCTCTCCCCAATAATTAACTGCTTCGAAGCAGTAGCCCATTGGCTACTATCACAAAACTTACGCATCAATCACGGCAAGACAGATGTCCTATTTGTCACAAGGAACCACAAATTCACACCTCCCTCATCACTACGTGTCAACGACGTAGAGCTGAAGTCTAAATCCACAATCCGCTACCTCGGTATCACCCTGGACCAGCACTTGAACATGACAGCGCATATAAAAAACACTACAAAGGCAATATACCATAAGATCAGAACGCTACGCCACCTCCGACACCTGCTGGACTTCATAGACTACCGAACAACCTTCCAGGCACTAGTCCTTCCACATGTCGATTTCGCGAACATCATCCTCCATGGCCTCCCACAATCAACCTTAAACCCACTCCGCTTAGCCTTGAATACAGCCGCAAGAGTTCTCTCCGGATCGTCAAGATCCGATCACATAACACCCATCATGAAGGATCTGCACTGTCTACCTCTACATGCCAGACTCCAATACAAATCATTGGTCCTCACCTTCAAAGCCCTAAAATAACTGCCCCCCAACGCCAATCAGCAAACTAGTCCATGGCACCCTGGAAATAGAAGCAGAAGGTCCACTGCACTGAACACATTAGCAGTGCCCAAGCTAATGACCACATGCACAAAGGCTACCTCCAACAGAGCCTTCTCCTTATTCGCCCCTTTAAACTGGAATGCACTCCCCCATGACATCCGTGGAATAAAAAGCCTCATCATGTTCAGAAAAGCCTTAAAATTCCACCTGTTCACAAAATGTTACCCAGGAACTTCAAGCGATAATAGCACAACCACCAACCAGCAAAACTCCGCCAGACACCAGTCACCCCTGCACGTCAAGACCTCAGACAATAGGTAGCCCCCACTACCATTTTATATTAGAGTACTGTACATAGTTTGAGTATAATATGTATATAGTTTCCCCGGTGTTTCTTCCATGTTCAATTCCCTGTTCTCTGTAAAACTCGATGTTGTTTGTATACATTGTAGTATCTTTGTTCGATGTACACCGCGCTGATTTTAATAGCGCGGTATAGAAGAATTGTTAAATAAATAAATAAATAATAAATAAATAATATTAAAAACAAGCTCATGTCCAGGAGGGTGAAGCTTGTAATAATGTCCATATCAAGGGTCAGTTTCTGAAGGTTTTTCAAATCTAATGTCATTTTTTTAATATATTGAATAAGGAAATTATAGTGGTAGGAAGGATAAATAGTCACAGAATTGTTTCTAATCAGTTGCAGCCATCTATAAATGAGTTCTAAATAAGTACATTTTGAAAAAGTCTTATTTTACCATCCAGTCTTATTTTACCTTCCTCTTAAAAAAGACTTTCCTTAGCTTTCAAAAGGACAGCTTCTTACTGGCCTGAGCACAATGTATATAGTTAATGTGTATCAATGTACATAGTTATATTTGAGTTACAATGTATATAGTTCAATTCTGTTCTATGTAACTTCTTCCATGTAAACCGCCCCTGATCTCTGGAAGGGGTGGTTTAGAAAATCTGTCCAAATAAATAAAATAAATTTTCCTTCTCGCAGAGCAAAATGTAATGAATTTTCACCAATGTGTGGCAATGGTACTGTAGCCTCAGTGTAAGGTTTAGCAAAGTTTTCTAATCACTGGTATTGTGTCCACTTCCATAGCCTCCGCTGAGTTCAGAGACAGAACTCTTTGGGATAGCTGTGATTTGCAGCGCAATGTCTGCAGGTGCTCAAGTATCTTTAGTGCTACCAGCCTCTATATTTTCAAAGAAAAACTCTACAGGGATGGCTGTAAGAATAGCGAGTCCATGATTGACAGCACGGGTTGTCTGCAGGTGTTAAACTATGTGTAGTTCTGCCAATCTCCAAATTTTCATAGGGAAATTCCACAGAGGGGTTTCTCTTTGAAAATCTATTTGGAAGTTACTGATTTCTGCACTAACAAATGATTACAATTGTGTCTAATCACTAGAATAACCAGATAACATTCATACTCGTGCTTAAAAGAACTATTATACATCAAAGAAATAAACTAAGATATGCATACAAATTTTTGCTCTCCTCCAAGTTTTGTACTTAAGGCCTTCTGTTGCGATCTGTATTTTCTACCTGTAATTTTACATAAAATGGTAGACATTCAAAATAAATTTATGGAGAATTTAGAAATATTCCATAGGTAATTCCTTTGTTCACAACAACTAGAAAAATCTACATTGCAAACAGACTGTCAAAATCATGCACTGAAAATTAAAGGTCTGTGAATACAGGTAACCATTCTCTATGGGTTATCAACTTGAAAAATAAAAATAATAATTATGGTATTCAAGACAAAAACGAATTTAGTCTGCCATGAAGAGAATCCAAGGAAAAAAATCTCTGCAAAGAATACACAGCTCATGTGCTTTTGTTTTCGGTTGGGGCATTTCCTAAGTCAGGAGAGCTAGTTCCCTAATTCCTTCTAATGTTTCACAGTGATTAGAACAGAGCAATCATTTCAGTGACTTGAATAAATGGCATATGAACAAAAAAAAAAGCTTGAGATGAAAGAATCTATGATAGAGTGAAACTGAAAGTAATATTGACCCATTTCAAGTGAATTAGTGGATCCTTCCAAAATGTGATTCAGCAGTATTGTTCATTCTCCCCTGTGCCCTTTGGCAGCTGTCATGTAGACCAAACAGCAAAATCTGTAACCAGACATTATACTTCAGTGCTGGCAGAATGCATATCTATCAAATATTAAAGTGCAAAGCCTGTACAAATTCCCTTTTGAAGGAAGATGCTATATAAACCTAAGGGCCAATATTCAAAACCATATAGGCGATAGCAACATCTGCCAACAATAAGAGGGTCCTTTACTAAAGGGCGCTGGCTGTCAGCATGTGTCTGGCATGCGCTATAAACACATTTTGGACACGTATTACCAGCTATTGGAGGGGCTATGACAGTGCAGGCTGATTCCGCGCTAGCTGTGCTTTCTATGTTAGGGATGTGAGAGGCTGGGTTAAGGATGGAGAGTGAGTGGAGCAGTTAGTGCGGGGTACAGGGGCAGCGGAACACTATTTTTGTTGGGGGGCCAAGCTCCACCCCTCGAGCAGTCAAATTCAGTGAGGCTGCAATCGCCGGTCTTCCCCTCCTGTCTGCCCACAGGCATCTGATTTCCTGCGGGCAGATGGGAGCACTCTTCTGCACATGGGAGAGCAGATCCCCACGGGCAGACAGGAGCGGAAAGCTGTTGATCATGGCAGCGAGGTTTTGGTGGGGCCAGGGCTCGTTTGGACCACCCCATTCCGAAGCCTCTATGCACTAACTGTATCCTATGTTATTAGTATGGGTTCCCCTAATGCCATCTCAATAGGTCTAATTAAGTGCAACAGTGCTAATGTGGCACGCGCTAGGGGTCAGAGCTCTGCATTAACTGCCAGGAAAATGCTGTTCACACCCCGAACGGTTAATGCGGTGGTGTTGCACTTAGTGTGCCATGGTTTTGAAGCTATTGGTGTGTTAGGTACAATACTTTAGCACTCTTTAATAAAAGACCCCCTAAGTGTTTGTGCCAAAAAGCCAGTTTTGAGAGTACTTAGCTTTTGGCTATATAAATTCCTTTACAGCCAGAAGTTATCCATATAAATGGAAGTGAGATTAGGAGAATTCCAGGGGCAAGGCCTACAGCTATATGAACAGCTGCAAAATTCAATCACTTGGGGGGGGGTAAATTCATAATTTTGTTTTTTTGTGGATAAAACCCTGTTTTACATGCATCAAAGACCTTTTATAAAACTACAGCAGAGGTTATTCACCTCAAAGTACATATGGCTACAAACACGTACACTTTTACATGACCCAGCTGTGGACATATTTTGGGACAGAGATTGGGTAAAGCACACGCAGAGTCATGATTAACACATGTGTTATATAAAATACATATGAGCATCTAAATATCCACAGTTTCAATCTAGCCATGATTTCTGCTAGTTTACCCCTAGTAGTTTATAAAGACAGGTATCTATGTGTATTTATATAATCAGCCAAACAAGGCACCTTATCGACCTCCAAACTTACACAGCCTGTCCCTCCCCCCCCCCCCCCATCTGTATAGCTTTATGTATTTAAGTGAAATGCACAAATAACTTGACCATTTAAAGTTATTCCTGATAACTTTATACAATTATACATGTATATTCTGCTGTTTCATTTACACACATAGGCAGGCTGATATGTGCATAATTTTATACAGATAATTTTTGTCCATTTAAAGTTATGTGCTCAATGTCCCAATAAAATTCTCCTCCTAAATCATTATTAATTATAGCATGTGCCACCAATCCTTGCCTTTCTATGAGAAAAGGCTAAAGAGGTTAGAGCCCTCCAGCTTGGAGAGAGACTGGTAAGGTGAGATGTGACAGAGATCTATAAAATAATGAAAGGGTAAAAGCAAATATGTTGTTTACTCTTTCAAAAAATAAACATAAGGGAACATGCAATAAAGTTGTTAAGTAGCAGATTTAAGGCAAATCAGTAAGTAGTACATTTAAGACAAATCAGAGAAATCAATTTTTCACTCAACGTATAATCAAGCACTGAAATTTGTTGGTGGAGGATGTGTTAAAAGCCCTTAATATAACTGGGTTTTAAAAAATATTTGGACAGTTCCTGGAGGAAAAGTCCATAAACCATAATTAAGGTGGTCTTGCGGAAATCCACTGTTTATCCCTGGGTTAAGTAGAACAGAATCTTTTTTTTTTGCCCACTGTCGGAAAGAGGATACTGGGCTTGATGGATCTTTGGCCTGACCAGTATGGCAAATCTTATGTTCTTAAGGGGCAGGGAGAGGTGTTAAATGTCCCATTTAAACGTTCATATAAATGCTGAAATGAACCCTCAATGGCAGAGAATACAGAGTTGCATAAAATTGGGTTACTTTATTTGTGAATAGTTAGAATCCACGATAATCCTCAGGATATGCACCTCCACCTTATCTATAGAAGATAGATTCAGTAGTGGTCAAGAAAAATCTTTTCTTGCTTAGAGAGGTAACGCAAATCACTCCTATTTTTCACATTAAGATCTTAGATCAGTATTGCAAGCAGTGACGTTATTGCACCTGGACTACTGTAATTCAATATATATTAGCCTTTCAAAAAATCCTTAGCTGGCCTCCAATTAGTGCAGAATCCTTTAGCCAAAATTATTTTAAATGGTGGGATTGGACTTCCCTTTTTTTTAGGGTTTTACATTGATCGCTAGAACATGACTATAGTTTTGAAAAAAACTATAAACATTTTGAGGAGTCTAGTTAACATGCATTTTCCTGTGTGTATCTTATAAGTACTTTATAACTTCAAGTATGCGTCTGATCCAGATGTCCAGAACCGCTAAACACTGGGATGGATATTCTGCTGACAGAGCTCCCCGCACGTATAGGCAGCTTGTGCAGGAGCTCTGCTTGTGGGCAGGAGGGGCTGGTCCCGAGAAAGAGCGAAGGTGGGGAGTGAGCGGTACCTGACCCCGGAAATACAGAGACGATTCCAAGGTCGGCCCTGTACATTCGGGGTCAGTCATGTGGACGGGGGGGCTTATTCCACCATGAAGGCACATGCAGCAGCCGGCGTGAAGAAACAGGAGGTTCCCCGCAGCCCGACCCTGGCCACAGTAGGCCCGATTGGGGGTCAGGCTACGGGGAAAGAAGATTTTGATAGTCGGCTGTGGATCGCAGCTCCTGCATGGAGCTGCAGTGGCATGGCAACAGGACGCCATGCCACCACTGCTCAATGCAGGAGCCTGGCTGGGCTAGCCATGCAGTAGGCTGGACATCTAGGGCTCAGAATCGGGACAAGGCCTCAATGTCTAACTGGTTGCACTCGATTCTGATCCTGTGGGCATGTCTAACCCTTGCGGGATCAGACTCAGGTGCAACCAGGGTACATACAGATTCTGGGCTCATGCACAGGTGGGGGATGCCCAGAATGGAATTGCCTTCCACGTCTACTAAATGTGAAAGTATGTGCATACATTAAAGCACAATTACTTACACCAGATCTAGAGTTAGTGTAAATGACTGTGCCTACCTTTTGCAACTGCAGGTGGCAATTAGAGCTTTTATAATCTATGTGCATAGTTGCTTGCACTGCCCATACTCCGCCTTAACTCTACCCATGTGCATATTGTCGCCCCCACCTGGCTGGGCGTATAGCCGGGCACCAGGATGGAGTCGCCTTGCTGCCCTAGAATAAGTCCTCCCAATATGGCTGCCAGGAGGGCTGCTGGGATATGTAGTTTCACTTATCCATATTAGGCAAAAGTAGTTGTGCAGACAAGTGGTCAGGCGAAACAGAGAAATATTTATTTGTTGTGTTCTGGGGTTTCCATCATATTCACAAGTAACAGGCTGAATAAACAATAATGGGATTCTTCTCCAAAGCAAAGGTATAACTTTTACAAAAGTATGCACAGGATTACTGGTATCAGCAATAGATAGCTTCTTAGGAAACTTGCTTTCAAAGCTCAGATTATAAAGCTTCTCATGGGCACATTAACTTCTTATGGGAGTGTTTACTTCACAGCTCCTTTAAAACAGAAACAGCTTTAAAATGTCCACTGAGCTTTCCCTTCAGTTTCAGGCCTTACAGAGCAACAGCTTGATTAACAACGTTCAGCTGTTCTCTGTGCTGCGTCCTTCAATCAGGTAAGTTCCTTACTATGGCATTCACTCATTCAAACAGGTTTTAAGTTTAACACACTTCTAATTCATTGGCTTTACAATAAGAACACTGCATCTCATCGGAGCTATCTTCATAGTCTTCATAGCAGCTTCCTATATCCATTTCCTCAATGGCATCCTCACAACATTCTTCAGAGGGTACCTGGCTGTAGAGCTGACTAGTTTGTTTCTGGAGCATTTCATTCCATCTCTCTAATAGAACCTTTTTCTGCTCTATTTCTTCAGAGAGCTGGGAGTGCTGACCTGCAGACAAGCTATTGTTTCTACTGCTAGAGCTTAACTGGTTATTATAATTATTCCTTCTATCAGGAACTAATTCTCTTAACTTTCTTTCAGGCAGGAATTCTGGAAGACACACTTGCCTTAGTTCAGTGCCGTTTAGTAGCTCTCCTCTATAATTGACAGAGCCATGCTTCTTTCTCTCTGCAAACACTTCTCTCCGTTGTAGCAAACTTCCTTTCTGCTGAGACTGCCTTGGACCGGTTCCAAGCAGATCCCACTGCTTGTCTTTGAGCTTGAGCCCAGCACTTCTCGTGCCTCCTTGGGCCCCTTCTCCTCTAGCTCCAGTTCCTCTGGCTTCTCTTCCAGGTCCTCTGGGTTCACTGCCACTCCTTCTTCTCTCTTCTCCTCGTCTTCCTCCTTCACTTTCTGGTCCTCCTCTCCCTGACTTTCCAAACACAGGAGTTTTAAACTTCTCCCTCTCAGGGACCACGCCTTTTTCCCAGCACACGTGGGAGCTGCTAGGCTTCACTCCAGCCCTGACGTGCTGAAGTGGGCGGGGCTTAATGGTGACTGTGCTATGAGTCAAAGGTTCTCGGTTGCTGGGGAAACCCTAAATGCTCTCACTCTTAAAGGCACAGAGTTCATTCTCCTGGCATTCCATAACCTCTGAACTGCCTTCATCATCACACATTCCCCCCCTTAAGATATTACGGGCTGGGGTGTTTTAATCATCACAGCACGTAATTCTCCTAAAAGAACCAGTATTATCTTCTTCGGATGCGCCTCTAGACAACGCGTCTGCGTTCTGGTGGAGTTTTCCTGCTCGGTGTACTATCTGAAAATCAAACGCCTGGAGCGCCATATACCACCTGGTCATCCTAGGGTTGTGGTCTTTTATTTGCCCAAGCCACTTTAACGGGGCATGATCAGTCATGAGCAGGAACTTTCTGCCTGCCAAATAGAATTTTAGGGACTCCACCGCCCATTTCACTGCTAGGCACTCCCTTTCAATGGTAGAATAGTTCTTCTCAACGGGCGACAATTTTCAGCTGAGGAAGAGTACCGGATGCTCCACGCCGTCGTGCTTCTGGGAGAGCACTGCTCCCAGGCCGGTTTCCGAAGCATCAGTCTGTAAGATAAATGGCAGACTGAAGTCTACGCCCCTCAATACCGGAGCTGTACACAGCTCTTCTTTTAGCTGCTCAAACGCCTTATCCGCCTCCCCGGTCCATCGCAGCTGATTCAGCCTATTCTTCTTCAGCATATCGGATAACGGCGTGCTCTTTTCCGCAAACCGTGCCACGAATCTTCTGTAGTAACCTACCAGTCCAAGGAAACTACGCAACTGTTTCTTGTTGGTAGGTTGTGGGAAGGTCTGGACGCTTTCAACTTTGCTCAACAGGGGTTTCACAATGCCATGTCCCACTAAGTGCCCCAGATACTTCACTTCTTGGGCACCAAACATGCATTTCGCTGGATTCAGAGTCAGGCCAGCCTCCCTCATTGCCTGTAGTACTGCCTTTACCTGAGCCATATGCTGATCCCATCTGGCACTATGGATCACAACATCGTCCATATACGCCGTAGCGTACTTTTGATGTGGCCTGAGTACTACGTCGACGAGTCGTTGGCAAGTGGCTGCCGCTCCATGAAGGCCGAAGGGCATTCTTCGGAATTGAAACAACCCCTGTGGTGTGCTAAATGCGGTTTTCTGGCGAGATTCCCTGGTCAGGGGAATCTGCCAGTAACCTTTCGTCATATCTAGTGTCGTTAGGTATCTGGCCTGGCCTAACCGGTCAAGAAGCTCCTCTATGCGAGGCATGGGATAGGTGTCAAACTTTGAAATAGCGTTGATCTTGCGGAAATCGATGCAGAATCTAAGAGACCCATCCGGTTTCGGAACCAGCACAATCGGGCTGTTCCATGGACTCTTAGATTCTTCGATTACGCCTAGATCTAGCATTTCCTTGACCTGGTCCATCACCTCCTGCTTCTTCGCCTCGGGCAGTCTATATGGCCGCTGCCATATATCACTTCACCCGGTGGAGTCAAGATCTCGTGCGCGACGAGCCTGGTTTCGCCCGGCACTGGCGTCAGGACATCAGAGAAACTGTTAATAAGACCCTCCAACTCTTGCCTCTGAGTCCATGAGAGGCCCTCGGCTATCCTGGGTTCAGGCTTCTTTTGGCAGTCACTTAGCTGGGGTCCGAGGTCGTCCTCCACCTTTTCCTCCACAGTTGCTGCCAAGCCTTGCCAGTCTGCAAATCCTGAGGAACCAAAACCCTGGGTTCCCCGCATCGTCTCTGACACCATATCCACCTCCTTCAAAGGGGAAAGCCTACTCGCTCAAAAATAATTTGTGCAATGCGGTCGCCCACATTCACTTGAAAATCTTCAGACCCAAAGTTGAATAGCAGGACTTTTACTGCCCCTCTGTAATCGGGGTCCACGACCCCCGCACCCACGTCAAGGAAGTACTTCACAGCGAGGCCCGAACGTGGTGCAATTCTTCCATAGCACCCAGGCGGAATCTCCATCTGAAGTGCTGTATTTACCAACGCCTTCCCGTGCTTTGGGACGAGGATCTCTTCGGCACTGTACAAGTCCAAACCTGCTGCCTGTGGGGTGGCCCTCTTTGGTGCTCATGCCTCCAGACTCATTTTACAAAAGCGGAGGACAAAGATAGGCTTCTTGGGGGGCTCCTCTTTAGGCAAGTGTGAAATCCCTTTTCCGCCCTTCCCAAACAAAGGCCTATAAACAGCTATCACTGTACCTGTCTTAGACTTTTTTACATTGTCTACGGGGATGGTCACTAAATCTTCATGGGAGGGAAGATCTTCCGTCTCCCCCACTATAGGTTCTTCCTCTGCTGCCTTTAGGGCTTTGGACTGGGTTCGTGTAGAAACCATTCCCTTCTTGGCACCCAGACCTTGTTGCACACCTCTCTGGAATTGGGGCCAATCCCTCCCGAGCACTACCTCCTGCGGTAATCGGGGAACTATTGCCACAGGGATCTCTCTTTCAAACCCTAAGGCCTTCACTCGGACATGGTAAACAGGATATGTGGACGCGGTTCCGTGAACACACCTTATTTTTACTGTGCCCATGGGTGAACAGGGTGTCTCTGAATCCGGGGCCCTTATCTTGCGCCATAAGCTTTTGGACAGCATGGACTGATCCGAGCCTGAATCAAGCAATGCTTTTGTGGGTATACCCTGCACTGTAATATCTAATAGGAAGCCTTCACCAACCTTACTAGGCTCATTCAAAATTAAGGCTGTCCTCATTTTACAGTCCCTCTGTAAATGCTGTTCGCTACCACACCGGTAACACGCTCGGTTCACAGGCTTTCTTCTAACTATGGGAACACATTCATTCTTTGCATTCTTTCTATCCCTATCTGACACAGCAGCAGACAATTTAGTAAAAGCCACAGTTTTGTCCTTAGCTACAGCCTCTGCTTCTAAAAACCGCTCAGAGAGCACTATAGCTTTCTGTGTACTTTTACACCCTTGTAACATGAGGAAATTCTGCATTCTTTCTGGAACAGCTGCTAGAAATTGCTCAAGAATAATATCATCTAATATCATCTCCAATGTTTTACGCTCTGGCTCCAGCCATTTGGATACCAGCCCCTTTAACCGGTGATAAAATGCCCTTGGTGTCTCACCTGAACGCAATTTAGCGTTCCTTAACTGACGGTGATAGACTGAGGGTGTCAATCCCAGCCTATCCTTTATTGCTCTTTTGACTTCATAATAGTCATTGGCCAAAGTTGTAGGTACGGCTTGGTAGGCAGCTAATGCTTCACCCGTTAGCGAAACAGCCAGCCTCACCGCCCATTGCTCTTGTGGCCAACTGGCTATTCGAGCCACCTTCTCAAACGCCTCTAAGAAGTCGTCCAAGTTATCTCCCTCCTTTAACTGTCCAAAGTTAAGGGTCTCTTTGGACCACGGTCCAATTGCTCGGGCTAACCCCAGTCCTGTGAAACCTGTGGTGGCTGGGTCCGGCTCTGGTGTCTTCTTAGTCTCCTTTACCCAGGCCTCCATTAAGTCCACCAATGGCTTCTGTTGGGCCTGCAACATGACGGCAGCTCTTTCCTGGAGCTCCAACGATAACTCCTTCTGGCGGTCAAATTGCGAAGCCATCCTCTTAAGAACTTCCGTTACTTCCATGATTCTTGTCTTTTCTGTATCAAAGACAAAAGAACATACACACCACCCAAGTGTGGCACAAAACACTCAGTGTCTTTCCTTCTACCTGCTCCAACCGCCCCACCCAGTACCGGTATCCTTAACTACCCTTTAGTTAAATACCCTGTACCTGGTACTGGTGGTGCGTCTCACTCAGCAGCAGTGTAGGGTCTCCGCAGGACCTTGGACTCCCTGGACCAGTCGAACTCTGGACTCTCTCTCTCTCCCAGTCTCAGCCGCTCGTACTTCCAGTCGGCGTCCTCCTGTAGAGTTCTGGAATACGCTGTGCAGTTTCCTTTGCGCATGCGTGTTCAGTGCTGATCCGTAGCAACTACGCCACTCTGTCGCCCCCACCTGGCTGGGCGTATAGCCAGGCACCAGGATGGAGTCGCCTTGCTGCCCTAGAATAAGTCCTCCCAATATGGCTGCCAGGAGGGCTGCTGGGATATGTAGTTTCACTTATCCATATTAGGCAAAAGTAGTTGTGCAGACAAGTGGTCAGGCGAAACAGAGAAATATTTATTTGTTGTGTTCTGGGGTTTCCATCATATTCACAAGTAACAGGCTGAATAAACAATAATGGGATTCTTCTCCAAAGCAAAAGTATAACTTTTACAAAAGTATGCACAGGATTACTGGTATCAGCAATAGATAGCTTCTTAGGAACTTGCTTTCAAAGCTCAGATTATAAAGCTTCTCATGGGCACATTAACTTCTTATGGGAGTGTTTACTTCACAGCTCCTTTAAAACAGAAACAGCTTTAAAATGTCCACTGAGCTTTCCCTTCAGTTTCAGGCCTTACAGAGCAACAGCTTGATTAACAACGTTCAGCTGTTCTCTGTGCTGCGTCCTTCAATCAGGTAAGTTCCTTACTATGGCATTCACTCATTCAAACAGGTTTTAAGCTTAACACACTTCTAATTCATTGGCTTTACAATAAGAACACTGCATCTCATCGGAGCTATCTTCATAGTCTTCATAGCAGCTTCCTATATCCATTTCCTTAATGGCATCCTCACAACATTCTTCAGAGGGTACCTGGCTGTAGAGCTGACTAGTTTGTTTCTGGAGCATTTCATTCCATCTCTCTAATAGAACCTTTTTCTGCTCTATTTCTTCAGAGAGCTGGGAGTGCTGACCTGCAGACAAGCTATTGTTTCTACTGCTAGAGCTTACCTGGTTATTATAATTATTCCTTCTATCAGGAACTAATTCTCTTAACTTTCTTTCAGGCAGGAATTCTGGAAGACACACTTGCCTTAGTTCAGGGCCGTTTAGTAGCTCTCCTCTTTCCTTGCCAGAGCCATGCTGCTTTCTCTCTGCAGACACTTCTCTCCATTGTAGCAAACTTCCTTTCTGCTGAGACTGCCTTGGACCGGTTCCAAGCAGATCCCACTGCTTGTCTTTGAGCTTGAGCCCAGCACTTCTCGTGCCTCCTTGGGCCCCTTCTCCTCTAGCTCCAGTTCCTCTGGCTTCTCTTCCAGGTCCTCTGGGTTCACTGCCACTCCTTCTTCTCTCTTCTCCTCGTCTTCCTCCTTCACTTTCTGGTCCTCCTCTCCCTGACTTTCCAAACACAGGAGTTTTAAACTGCTCCCTCTCAGGGACCACGCCTTTTTCCCAGCACATGTGGGAGCTGCTAGGCTTCACTCCAGCCCTGATGTGCTGAAGTGGGCGGGGCTTAATGGTGACTGTGCTATGAGTCAAAGGTTCTCAGTTGCTGGGGAAACCCTGAATGCTCTCACTCTTAAAGGCACAGAGTTCATTCTCCTGGCATTCCATAGCCTCTGAACTGCCTTCATCATCACAATATCCACGGTGAAAGTATACATGATGCAAACTACATGCATGTTTTCATGCTAGGCGTATTTTGTAAGAGATCATTTACTCAAGCCACCACTTATGCACATCAGTGACTAAAATACCAGAATTTACACACATTGTTCACACATAAATCTAGGTGACTCCTTATAAAATTAACTCCCTTTAAGGGGATGAGATGGGATAGGTCACTATTCATTTTAATTGAAACTAATTAATTGTATTAACTGTGGTTAAATTATAAATGTATTGTATATCACATTGAAAGGAGGGGGAACAAGTTAAAACTACCAAATTAAATTTAAAGTAAAACAGAGAAAATATATCTGGACTTGCTTTATTTTTTATTTTATTTATTTATTAGATTTAGCTCATGCCTTTCCAGTAGATGATCAAGGTGAGTCACATTCAGGTACAGTAGTTATTTGAATAGATTTAAGCATCATCAATAAATAAATAAAAGGGATGATATTCAAAAGAGCATCTGGTTAGCGGGAGCTGCTCACCAGATAAACCTCGATGAGACCAACATTCAGCAGCACGTCTGCACATTACCACTGAATATTACCTGTGAATACCATGTCACTATTCAGATAGCACTGGGATGGTTTGTGGGCAGGATTGGAAAGGAGTTGGCACCTATCTGGAGAGCCCATCTGATAAGTATCTGCCTAACTTAGGACAGGTATTCAGCTGTCCTAAATCTATGCATAGTGGTTATCCAAATAGAGGCTTATTGCTGCTATCTGAGTAGCTGCAAATACCAGATATGCAACAGCAGCCACTATCCAGATACTGCTGTGGAATATCTCGTATATTTTCCCTGCAGCGGCCAGTGTTTAAAGAAATCACTGATTGCCGCAGGCTGAATATTGGCCCAGTAATGTTTAGGAGTCAATGATTTTCATTTTTAATGCTCTAAACACATTTCCATCGTTGACATCATCAGGAATACCTTAATATCACTACATTTATTTCTATAACAAAGTCATGGACATGTCAGAAAAGAAAGCGAAAGAAAAGCATAATTTGTGCCTAAGAGACTTCAGCTCTTGTATTGTGTGGGTGGTATCCACGAATATGAATGCTTGGAGAAATTCTAATAAAACTTTAAAATAGCCGTGTAACATTTTTCTCTTTTTAATAGAATCCTGAGTGAATCAGAAATGAGGTGAAAGGCAACAAACTGATTGTTTTCTATTTATATGAGAAGCAAAGGCCAATAATCAAGTTATAAATACCTTTTAATTCAACTAATTTAATACATTTCTGACTAGCTCCAACAAGGTAAGGTAGCTTTTGACCTTTATTTTTACATATTCAAATGAACTAACACAACAATCACAGTTCTCTTATTAACATTAAAATGATATATATGCATTAAGATTTATATTTAGATCTTCTGGAATCAAGTTGTTGCGTTTTTGTAGTGACTCCTGTTTCATTAGTGTTACATGTGTCATTCCACATGGATCTGTGTGTCCAGGAAGTGCATAATATGGATGAAATTTTCTAAGCCACTTGACCATATAGGCCAGGATTTCAATGTTATTGTTCTATGTAAACTACACATTCTTGTTCTCTGTAAACTGCTTTGATTTATGGTTAAAGCAGTATAAAGAATAAATGAATATTGCTTGGACATTCACCTGCATAACAGCAGGTGCTCACAAAACATAGGGCCCGATATTCAGCAGATCGGATATTTAAATGCTGCGATGGTCAGCTGCCATTAAAATATTACCCAGATAGTCAGCTCCAGTTGGAGAGAGTGGCTGAAGCTGAATAGCTGGATACTGTGGTCATTTGCTGTATTCTGGTGATATTCAACCACTATCCAAATAGCCTATCCTGAAAGGATAGCAAAAAGCTATCATAAGCGCTAAGTTATGCGTTATGCGCATAGACAATCCACATTAGGGCAGAAATGACCTGGATAGTGACTGAAGGATTGCTACTATCTGAATAGTTATTTGCATTAGCCTCACTTCGCCCACGGACCACCCTGGCACTATCTCGAGAGTGCCAAGGCAGTCTGTGGAAATATTCATAGACACTATCTGCCACTGAATATCTCTTCAATGAATAAAGGTTAGACTGCAAAAACACCAACTAGAACCAATCAGTATTTGATTTTTGTTGGAATGTCTGTCGTGAGAGCAAAAACTCCCCCTCCTGTAACAAACTTTCCTGTTTGATCTTTTTTTAAAAGTGAATTAATCACCCAATATGTGTTCTACCACCATATAAATGTAGCACTAAAGTAAAATGTCATGTACATGTCTCAAACTATGTAAAAAAAAAATCTATATATATACAAAATGTATAAATGTACATACAATTATCCCACAATGAAAATGTAAATAATATTGATTCCTATCACATGTAACCAAGTTTGCTGTGCAAAGTAAACCGCTGCTGATCGCTGGAAGTAGCGGTATACAAATGAAAACCAAATAAAATAAATAAATAAAATGGAAATAGAATGGTAAACTTAGCTCTGAAAAGGCAAACGCCAATCACCCAGATGTATTGCCGCATATGATGCCATCATTTTAAAGACTCGAGCTGGGGACATCCACAATAAGAGTGGCAATGATCTTAGTCCAGGAAGTCCCACTAAAAAAGATCGGACACAGAATTGTGTTTGGAGCTCATAGACCAACTGAATGAGCTCTGCCTCAAGCACAATCATCAAAGAAATGCTCTTATTAGGGATGTCCCCAACTCGAGTCTTTTAAATGACGACATCATATATGGCACAACGTCTGGGTGATTGCCTTTTCAGAGCTAAGTTTACCATTCTATTTCCATTTTACTTTAGTGTTACACTCATATGGTAGTTGAACACATATTGGGTGATTTATTCACTTTAAAAAAGATCAAACAGGAAAGTTTGTTACAGGAGATGAATTTTTTTCTCTCACGACGGACGTGCCAATAAAAATCTAATACTGATTCATTCTAGTGGCATTTTTCAGTCTAACCTTTATTCAGTGGAGTTAAATAGTGATTATGAATTATGATCTTTTTTAGACTGAATATCGCTCAGCACCCTTATCCAGATAAGAACATGAGAACATAAGATATGTGATACTGGGTCAGACAAAGGTCCATCAAGCCCAATATCCTGTTTCCAACAGTGGCCAATTCAGGTCACAAGTACCTAGCAATTTCCCAAAAAGAGACACAGGTTCCACAGTGCTTGTACTGGGGCAAGCAGTGGATTTCCCAGGCCCTCTTTAATAATGGTTTATGGACCTCCGTGGTTATCTGGGTAAGACCTTTTGAATATCGAATCATGGAACCCAATTTTATGTAATATGAGGGTAATTTAATAACTGTGCCTACATAGACTCCTATGTCAGTGTTATTTTAAAAAGACAAGTAGGCACCTACTTGTCTTCATAAAACACTAGCATAAGTAGCAGAAAACATGCCTATGTTGCAAGCATGGAGATTTACATTGGTTCTAGAGGAGACAGAAGAGATATAGGTTGATGTCTCACAGTACATACTTTTCATTTGTTATTTATATCATTATATGGCCTTGCTGATTCTTGTACGTTGGCAGAACTACTGCAATGCAATGTGTGCCTTCGAGTCATCGTAATCAGGTATCTACCGTTGTGCCATTTACATGCTTGCTGCCCTGTTGTCAAATGTATTCTCATATCTTTTTTCACTGAAGGCCCGATTCGGTGCCACAAATAGCGGGGATGGACGTCCGGACATCCATCCTCGCTATTCCTGCCTTTCCCCCCTGCATCTAACTTCCCCGCCAGTTGTGTGGGGAAGTTAGATGGGGGCAGGGAAGGGGCAGCTCGACAGCAGAGTCTCAGCGGGCAGTGGGCAGTTGCCGGCCCTGGACGTACAGAGCCGATTCTAATGTCAGCCCTGTACGTCCAGGGTTAGCGACATATGCGGGGAAGTTATTCCACCTCTGAGGTGGAATAACTTTCCTGGACATGTTATATTTTCAATGCCGGGGCGCGGATGGGATAGGGGCAGTCGGAGGACATTCCCCATAGCCCAACCCTGGCTTTAGAAGGCCAGATCGGGGGTCGGTTCGTGGGGAATAAGCTTTTGTTTCTGGCGGCCAGCATTGTTGATGACATGGACACTGCATCTACACTGCCACCCATCATGCTTTGGAGAGTAAAAGGATTAAAATGGAGCAGCATTCTCTTTTTAAGTAAGCTCGGTGTTTCAAATGATTGCGACAGTTTCATTAAGAAGTGTGCTATTGGGACTGCATATATGTTTAGACTCTTATCAAGCATATTATTGCTATAAGTGGGCTGCCGATATTGTATTTAATCCTGCAGAACACATTGGAAGTATGCTTTGGAAATATATTGCACTACAACATATGGAACGCATATACTCTTGAAACTGATAACTATTTTTCCTCTCCTTCTTTGAATTAGAGAAGGGGCAGAATTTCTGTCTATATCAGATGGCCCCTCTCAAATGTTAAAGATAAGAATCCCTTCATATAGACATAAGATCAGATGCCGCAAAGCAAACCAAGGTGGCATCTCTGTGGGGGAGCACTTTTCAGGGCTAGAACACTGTATCAGTGACCTTATTATCAGGATCCTTAAAGGGCACTTAACAATCCAAGAACAAAAGAAGACTTTTGAAGTTAAAATCAGATACTTTGAAGTGGACAAGAAAGAACTTAACAAAAATCTGTGCTTTTTAATGCATTATGAATCATAAAATTCTACAGCCTGTCACCTTTGATCATCTACCAACATTCCCCTTCCTCCCTCCCTGACCAAGTTTGTGCTTCAGACTTTCATTGAAAGGCTTTTCATGATTCACTTATATTTCCTAGTATTGTCACCTTTTGCTCATTTTGGTTTGACTTGAGGAAGAAGATGTTAGCTCCTGAACACTAGTCAAGAAATATCTTAAGTTAGTCCAATAAAAAGGTATCATCTTATTTATTTTTATTAATTAGCCTTTATTCGCTATAACACTGTCATTGTCCAAGTCTCCTTAGCCCAGTCTTAGTGCCATCTTTGAATTTTATGTCTCCTGATCTTCACACATCCAAAACACTTCTAAAATACTCTGAGAACAGTATTCAGAGAGACAGCATATCCATTCAAAATATCTGTATAATTTAGATCACTGAATATGCAGCCCTCAGTTTATACAGGTAAGTTATATATATAAAGTTAGGACTGTCATTTCTGTATTCAGGCTTGGAAAGATAAATTAACCAGAAGCAGCGGAATATCACTAACTTTTGGCCCTACCCCAGGCATGCCTCAAATCCCACCCCACTTTATCTGCATAACTATTGGCAATATATCAGTTTATATGAACAATTGTTATACATTCAGAGGGGCAGGAATATGAAAGTAAAGAGTTGGTCCTTTTGAAAAATGACCTGTTTTGTTTTGTTTTTATTTATAGCATTAACAAAATCATCACTTTCATCTGTACACACTAGCCAAACCCCATTCACTATTCCATAATCTCCCATTTCTCCTACAGTTCAAACTTCTTATAAGAACATAAGAAATGCCATATTGTGTCATACTAAGGTCCATCAAGTCCAGTATCCTGCTTCCAACAGTGGCAATACAGGTCACAAGTACCTGTCAGGTTCCCAAAAAGATACATAGGTTACACAATGCTTGTCCCGGGATAAGCAGTGGATTTCTCGGGTCCTCTTTATGATTTATGGACCTTTCCTCCAGGAACTTGTTCAAACCTTTTATAAACCCAGTTATACTAACAGTTTTTAATACATCTTCTGGTAACAAATTCCAGAGTTTGATTATGCGTTGAGTGAAAAAAAAAGTTCTATTAGTCTTTAATGGGTTACATTGTAGCTGCAGATGACACAAAAATATTCAGTTTTTAAAGCACAAGAGGACTGTGAAAAATTGCAAGAGGACCTTAATAAATTGAAAGACTGGATGTCCAAATGGCAGATGAAATATAATGTGGACAAGTGCAAAGTCATGCTCCTCTGAAAGAACAGCCCAAACTATGGTTACGCGATGTACGGTTTCACATTAGGAACCACCACCCAGGAAAAGATTCAGGCATCATCATGGATAATACATTGAAATCCTCCACCCAGTGCACAGCAGCAGCCAAGAAAACTCTGCTCTGCTGTTGTCTCAAAGAGCGGTCTATCAAAACCTAATAAACATAAACATAAAAAAATAGAATGCTAGGAATCATTCAGAATGAAAAGGAGAATAAAACCAAGGATATCATAATGCCTCTGTATCGTTCCTTGGTGTAACTGCAACTTCAATATTGTGTGCAATTCTGGTCGCCTTATCTTAAAAAAGATAGCAGAATTAGAAAAGGTACAGAGAAGAGCCACCAAAATGGTAAAGGGGATGGAAGGATCCCCCTATGAGGAAAGGCTTAAAAGTGTCATGGAGAAGTAGCCTAATAGAGCACTGGCTTTAGAACCAAGAAACCGTGGTTCAATTCCCACTAGCACACCTTGGACAAGTCACTGAACCCTCCATTGTCTCTGAAAAATCCAAGTTATCAATGTCCCTGTTTAATGTACATTACCAGGTTTAACTTACAATGTAAACCAATTTGACTGAAATGATAAAGCAGTATAAAAACCTATTAAAAATAAAAGGTTAGGGTTCTTCAACTTGGAAAAGAGACAGCTGAGGGGAGCTATGAAAGAGGTCTATAAATTAATGAAAGGAGTGGAACAGGTAAACGTAGATTGGTTGTTTACACCATTAAAAAGTAGAAAAAACTAGGGGAACCACAATAAAGCTACAATGTAACCCATTTAAGACTAAGAAGAGAAAATATTTTTTTCACTCATCTCATAATCAAACTCCGGAATTTGTTACCAGAGAATGTAGTAAAAGCGGTTGGACAAGTTCCTGGAGGAAAGGTCCATAAACCATTATTAAAATGGAACCAGGAAATCCACCGCTTACCCCGGGACAAGCATTGCGGAACCTGGGTACCTTTTGGGAACCTGCCAGGTACTTCTGACCTGGCTTGGCCATTGTTGGAAACTGGATACTGGGATTGATGGTCCTTGGTTTAATCCAGTATGGCATTTCTTATGTTCTTATGTTCATTGCGTGTCCCCTATTCTTTCTACTTTTTGATGGAGTAAACAACTGATCTACGTTTACCCATTCCCTTCCATTCATTAATTTATAGTCCTCTGTCATATCTCCTCTCAGCAGTATCTTTTCTAAATTGAAATGCCCCAACTTTTAAGCCTTTCCTCATAGGGGTATCCTTTCATCCCCGTCTCCATTTTGGTGGCTCTTCTCTGTACCTTTTCTAATTCTGCAATATCCTTTTTAAGATATGGCAACCAGAATTCCACACAAAATTCAAGGTGCGGTTGCACCATGGAATGATACAGAGGCATTATAATATTCTCCATTCCTTTCTTTATGATTCCTAGCATTCTATTTGCTTCAACATATTATCCACAATGATGCCTAAATCCTTTTTCTGGGTGGTGGTTCCTAATGTGGAACTTTGCATCATGTAACCATAGTTTGGGTTGTTCTTTCCTAGGTGCATAACTTTGCACTTGTCCACATTAAATTTCATTGCCATTTGGATACCCAGTCTTCCAATTTATCAAGGTCCTCTTGCAATTTTTCAAAATCCTCATGGGTTTTAAGAACTTTGAATAATTTTGTGTCATCTGCAAATTTCATCACCTCACTCGTTATTCCCATTTCCAGGTCATTTATGAATATGTTAAAGAGCGGTGGGCCCAGCACAGATCCCTGGGGTATTCCACTATTCATCTTTCTCCATTTGAAAAATTGGCCATTTAGACCTATTCTCTGCTTTCTATCTTTTAACCAGTTTCTGATCCACAATAGTACACTGCCTCCTATCCCATGACTTTTTAATTTCACCAAGAGTCTCTCATGAGTGACCTTGTCAAAGGCTTTCTGAAAATCCAGACACACTATATCAAATGGCTCACCTTTATCTATCTGCTTATTCACACCTTCAAAAAAATATATCAAGATCTTCCTTGGATAAATCCATATTGGTTTTCTCACATTAAACCATGATATGTTCAGAAATGTAATTCTTTAAATGGTTTCTACCATTTTGCCCAGTACTGACGTCAGGCTCACCGGTCTGCAGTTTCCCGGATCACCCCTGGAACCCTTTTTAAAAATTGATGTTATGCTGGCTATTCTCCAGTCTTGAGGTACAACAGATTATTTTAATGATAATTCACAGATTACTAATAGTAGGTCCCCAATCTACAATATAGTAAATGTGTAATCTCCGCCTAAGCTTCCCAGTCTTAACACTCATGGCACTGAAATTCCACACCCTACAAGACATGTAACAGTTGCATAAGATCCACCAACAGCATTGACATTTTACAATCATTCATATATTTAAGCAGCCACTCCTCGTATTTCTCCACTGTATTCATCTCCCATTGTGCTATCTGTTATCTCTGATCAAACCTCACAATAATCTGTCATAGTTTACAACGAGATTGTTTACCATTGTCTTAATCTTATATTGGTCTTATATAATATTGCCCGTTCAAGTCCTCATATCCCACTCCAGGCTTGCTGAGCAGTCAGATATACCCTATATTGTCTCCGTAATCTAGTTACCACTGCTATACTGTACCTAGTCTTAGATCTACCAACTGTGAATCTTATACCACTGTGTTACTATTATCACTTGTTTGAAAACTCAGCATTGCAAAGTAGCTGCATTATTCCCACCACCTCTGAAGTTAAATTGTTACCTTGTATGGAAGTTCAGAATTGGATGCTCACTCACCTTTACCAGTACATGTTTGACCTGATAGGAACTATGGAACTCCTTTACGGTGCAAACCCCATAGTATCCTTTACAACCCCCCCACTCAGAAATTACACTACCACAGACTCACCCATACTGCTAATCCATGAAGGACTAGAACAGGGGGACTGTTACTTCTGGAGAGAGATCTGCAATTGTGAGTATATACTTCTGGGAATTTTCTGAAGGGAATTCTTTCTATTAAAGCTATTTAATCTGTGAACCCACTATTTTTTGTTAAATCAGTCAGGGCCTAGTAGCAGCAGTTTAAGTTTAAATTTAAAACACAGAAGAGAGCTTTCTGGTTAAATTTGGAACCCAGCAGAGAGCTGTAGTTTTAAATTTAATAGTCACTCAGGGCCTAGCATCAGCAAAGTACTTTTAGTTTAAATTTAAAACACAGAAGAGAGCTTTCTGGTTAAATTTAGAACCCAGCAGAGAGCTTGTAGTTTAAATTTCATAATAAGTTAGAGCCTAGCAGCAGCAAAGAGCTATAATTTAAATCAAATAAGAATATAGATTAGCACAAAAGGCGAAAAAGGGTCAATACTCTTTGAGCAGCAAATAAAGTTTTCTAGAGACTTTTACAAAGAGGCCTTCTACCTAGGGGGCAAGAGACCTGTGAAACTTTTTCAATAGGTGTTAACACCAGGTGGCAGCTCAAAAGGCCATTTTGAAAGACTCCTTCTATCCAAGCAAGGACTGTTAATCATCCAGGAAGTTGGTCACAGCTTACCTCAGCAGCACAGGCATAAATAGCTCAACCAGAGCTCTGTGATCCTCAGTCTTGAAGGACTAGAACAGGGGACTGTTACTTCTGGAGAGAGATCTGCAATTGTGAGTATATACTTCTGGGAATTTTCTGAAGGGAATTCTTTCTATTAAAGCTATTTAATCTTTGAACCCACTATTTTTTGTTAAATCAGTCAGGGCCTAGTAGCAGCAGTTTAAGTTTAAATTTAAAACACAGAAGAGAGCTTTCTGGTTAAATTTGGAACCCAGCAAAGAGCTTGTAGTTTAAATTTCATAATAAGTTAGAGCCTAGCAGCAGCAAAGAGCTATAATTTAAATCAAATAAGAATATAGCTTACCTCAGCAGCACAGGACAGGGTACTGTGTAGCAGCCCATTTTAATAAGTGTTAGTGTAGCTGGGTTATAGAAGGTTTGGACAAGTTCCTGGAGGAAAGGTCCATAAACCATTATTAAGAAGGGACCCAGGATATCAATGCTTGACCCAGTACAAGAATTGTGGAACCTGTGTCTTTTGGGGAAACTGCTAGGTATGTATGACCTAGATTGGCCACTGTTGGAAACAGGATACTGGGCTTGATGGACCTTGGTCTGACCCAGTATGGCATATCTTATGATCTTATGCCTCTAACACCCTAATTTGTATACACTCTTTATCTCCTCCTTACAAAGATGGATTTCACACATAGTCTAATATGTGCCCTACACATTCTAACCCTCATCTTAGCACACTCTAGCGCTCTCATGACTCACCAGGAATCCACCCTCTACGTCCCCATCCCTATCATTCAACACCACCCTACCCACAACCATTTATACCACATGTACAAACAAAAAAACTTATGAGGTAACCACCATCACAAATGTAAATAACAGAGGAGACTAATTCACATTAATACTACTCCCAACACTTACTCCCAGATAAAGAAGGACCCATTATCTCATTAAACCACATACTCATAAATTCACTATCCATAAGAAATAAAATCCCCGTAATACATGATATTCTAATAGATAAAGCCCAGGGCATACTATGTATCACAGAAACATGGCTCACTGCTCAAGACTCCATCCTACTAAATCAACTAAACAACAAAGACTACTCTCTATTTAACTGCCCTAGAGACTCCAGAAGAGGAGGTGGAATCCTTATTATAGTTAAGTCAAAACTAAATGCATTTGCTAGCATCTGCAGCAACTGTGATGGTATTAACTTGATCAAAATTGAAAACAAAAGCGTAGCAATATGCCTCCTCTACAGACCACCCACCAACAACAACCTCAACCTCACTTCCATACTTGAATCAGTATGTATTGCCTCTATTATACTTGGGGATTTCAACCTTGCATCCCTCCCCATGCAGCAATCCACAGTCTTCCTTGACCTCATGGAAGATAAAACGACAAACCAACCTACGCATATTAAGGGTAATACCCTTGATCTGATTTTCATCCCAAAACCTCTTACTGTACACCTGAAGTTCTCCTCCCGTCCATCAACTCAGGTCTCATGGTCAGACCACTTCATCATATGAATAAATCTTCCAATCAACCTCACTAATCAAGCGCCCCCTAACAATTCCCCCCAAATTGTACGATTCAGACAATTCAACAAAGAAATCTTCTTAGAAGAAGTCATCCATCAACTTGCACCTCAAACTTTGAATCTTGATGAGACAATTGAGAACTGGTTTTCCATAATTAACAATGCTGTGAAACCCAAAACACCAAACAAGAAAATCAACCGCAGGCACACAGAAAAGTGGTACACACATGACATACGCGTACTCAAGAAGGAACTCTGTAAGACTGAGAAAAGATGGAGAGCAAGAAAAAACCCTGAAAACAAAGCCCTATACACTACAACACTAAATATCTATAAGGAAATCATTCACAGAGCAAAAAAGGTCTACCACACAAACACACTAAACAAAGCCACCAATCACCCTAGAGAACTTTTCGAAATAGTAAAATCCTTAACCAAAACACACCAAAATACATCTAACATGACAATTAACCCTCAGTTTATAGCAAACCACCTAGCAATAAAACTAAAAAACCAAAATCTTCCAACTACCCTCCACCTCAGTGAAAGTCATCTCAACCCCGATGTATTCCACCTCATCAATGAGAAACAACTGCTAGAAACAATTACCGAAATCAACACCACTACATCATAAGCGTCCGGTCTCAAGGATAAAAACAACTAAAAATGAACTAGCACCTATTATTATGAAAATTGTCAATCAATCCCTATATCAGGAATAATGCCAAATGCACTCAAACTATCATTCGCCCCATACTCAAAAACAGATTCCTTAACAAAGATGACCCAACATCATATAGACCGATTGCCAACATCCCATTTCTAGCAAAAATCATAGAAAAAATTGTTGAAATCCCACTACAGGACTTCATTGATCTTAATGCCCCACTCAATGAACACCAGCATGGGTTCAGCCCCTATCATAGCATAGAAGCATTGCTTTTGGTACTATTCGATATTCTCATTTGTGGAATAGATAATGCAAACCAAGCATTCATCCTGGTATTTTTAGACATCTCCTCTTCCTTTGAAAATGTAGATCACAGCATTCTCTTAACAAGACTTACACAGATAGATATAACTGGAACGGCCTTCAGATGGTTTACATCCTACTTGTCCAACCGCTTTCAGTATGTGAAAGTTAATCAGGAATCTTCCGCCACCTTCCCTCAAGAACAAGGAATCCCACAAGGCTCCGCGCTCTCTGCCCTCCTGTTCAACCTATACCTTCAATCCCTATGTTCGATCTTCAAAAAATACAATATAAGATATCACATCTACACAGATGATATCATGGTATACACACCAATAGACATAAAAAAACCCACATACCACAATATCACAAACTGCTTAGCCAAAGCAGAGTCTTGGCTAAATGCAAATAATCTCTACATAAATTTCAAAAAAACACAGGTTTAATTCACAACAAGAAACCAAAACTTCACCCCACCCGCAAAATTTAAACTTCATAACACTACCCTCCCAGTTAAAAATGAGGTCAAATACCTAGGCATCACAATAGATAGATCACTCAGAATGACAGCTCAAATAAAACAAACTACAAGAACCGTATTCTACAAGCTAAAGACAATCCAGCACCTCAGACCCCTCCTAGAAACCCATGATTTTCGATCAGTAATCCTAGCCCTAATTACGCCCCACTTGGACTATTGTAATAGCATACTACAAAAGCTGCCTAAAAAGAGCCTTCACACACTCCAATTAGCCCAGAATGTTACTGCAAGGATCATAACCAAAGCAAGACTAACGGATTACATCTCCCCCATACTCTACAACCTACACTGGCTTCCAATAGCTAGAAGGATAAAATACAAAACTATGGTCACTACATTTAAACTGATTAATAATAAATATCTCCCCATCTTTTCTTACAACCAAGATACAGACCCAACCAGAAGGCAGAAGCAGGAGAAGAAGTAAGTTAAACCTACTCAAAATACCCCCTTCAATCTGCAAAACTAAACAAGTGACCAGCAATAGAGCCTTCTCATAAACAGCTCCCACCCTCTGGAATTCCCTTCCAGACCCCATCAGATCAATAAAAGACCTTAAGAGATTCAGAAAAGAGCTGAAAATGCTCCTATTTACCGAGCACTACAACAACCTCCCCCTCAGCGATACATTCACTCAATCTATCAACTCAGCCCTCCCCTAGCAGGTCCTCCAAGACCTAGCATCCCCCTACCCTCCCATTCACTGTATAAGTTGCCAAGTCTATCATGTATATAGTTATATGTGTGTATAGCTGGTATGTAAATAGCTTGCTGTAATATAGTTTAAAATAACGTTCCCTGTACCTAATACTTGTTTGATGTAAACTGCCCCTGATCGTCGGAGGAGGCGGTATAGAAATATTGTTCAAATAAATAAATAATAAGAAGAAATCTCATATTTCAGGTCTGTTAGCACCCTCAGATCTCTACCATCCGGTCCAAGTGATTTGCTACTCTTTAGTTTATAAAATAGTTGTAATATATCTTCCTGGTATATCGAAATTTGTTTTAATTCTCCTGATACATCATCTTTAAATACCATTTCAGGCATGAGTAACTTTCCTACATCTTCTTCAGGAAAGACTGAAGCAAAGAATTAATTCTCTCCGTTATGGCCTTGTCCTCCTTTAGCGACCATTTTACACCTCTCCAACCGACTCTCTCACAGGTGTTTTGCTATAAATGTACTTGAAAACATTTTTATTGTGCTTTTTTGCTTCCATAGCAATCTTTTTTTCAAATTCTTTCTTTGCTTTCCTTATCAGTCCCTTGCCAGTGCTTATGTTGTTTCCAATTTTCATCATTTGGCTCCTTTTTCCATTTCCTGAAAGATGCTTTTTTGGGCTACAACAGCCTCTCTGACCTCACCTTTAAACCATGATGACAGTTTTTTGGCCTTCCTTCCACCTTTCTTAAAGCATGGAATACATATGGTTTGGGTTTTCAATATAGTATTTTTAAATAATGCCCATGCTTGATGTAAACCTTTAACTTTTATAGCTGCTCCTTTTAGTTTTTTCTTAACTATTTTCCTCATTTTATCATAGTCTCCCCTAAAAGATAGTACTGTGGATTTCCTTGCTGTCCTCTCTCCATGTATTAAAACAAATGTGATCATGCTATGATCACTATTGCCAAGTGGCCCTGATACTGTTCTCTTGCACCAGATCCTGTGTTCCACTAAGGACTAGGTCCAAAATAGTTTCCTGTGAAAGGATCTATAGAGTGTTGTCTGTCCCTCTCTAGAGGGATTATCAATAGGCCTCTTCAAGAGAGCGTACAGGCCAGAGTTCAGGTCTGGGAGGGCATGGCTCACAGGAAGAGGTTAAGAACCCAGCAGGCTGCAGGAGGGAGAGAGGTCCTTGGAGCCAGGAGTTCATTCAAGGAAAGCTGTATGAAGGTAGGAACTTTAACTGAACTAAAGGAAGGACCAGGAGACCAGCTTTGTGAAGGTTTAACAAACTGGGTATAAATAAAAATATGTCTTGTTTTCCCTGAACTGCTGTCTGCTGTTTTAACAGAAAACCCCTTCCCACTACTTGCCACTCTACCACAAATGGTGGCAGCTTAGGGATTTTCTCTATCACATGACTGAGGGCAAATCCACATTCCTCTAGGGCTGGGCCTCTATAGCAGGTCGGTGGTTTTTGTTTGTTTGTGTGGGCTAAGAGGGTTAGCCATGCTCTAGTTAGGGAGCTCTAAGTAGGTTTAGTTAGTGCCGGACAGGCAGGCTTTCTTTTGGCCACTAGAGACCACTAAAATTTGTTGGAGCTGGAATGCTATAGGGTTAACTCACTTGCAGAAGAGGAAGCTGTGGTAGTGTTGCAAGAGAACAGTGACAACCCAAGATGGAACAGCTCCTCCAGATTCTGGCAGAAGGTCAGCAGCAACAACAACTATGCCAGCAACAGCTAGAAAATCTTATTCAGGCACAGGGGGAATTACAGAGGAGTTCCCTGGCTCAGTTGACTCAAGTCCTATAGAGATTGCTATGTCACCTTCCAGTTCACACGCTACTGAAAATGATAGCAGAATATGAACCTGATCAGATTTTGGTGAACTTTTAATGAACTGTCCATATGGCTGGGTATTAAGAGGCAACATGGACTACTTACTTGGGGAATCTGCTGATGGGTAGTAATTAGACTGCATTCCAGGATGCCAACCCTGATGGGTGAGCTACATATGCAGTTGTGAAGGCTGCCATATTGCAACAGGCTGGCTGTACACCAGAGGCCTACAAGCCGATTGATGGAGCTTGCATGGAAGTGGCTGCTACCAGAGAGAAAGACTGGGCCGGAGGTAGCCAAGATTGTGCTATTGGAGCAGTTTTTGGAAGGCTTGACTGCCCCGATAAAACAGTAGGTAGATCAGCACCACAAGCTTACAATGGAGAAAGCACTGGAAATAGTCAAGGGGTACCATGAAGCCCAACTAGTGACTGGTAGATAGCAAGAAGGGGATGAAATCAGCCCAGGAGGATGGAAGGGGAAGCCAGAATGGATGTTGGCTCCCATGTTCTGACCCCCAAAGTAGGGCAGAGCCTCAGCCATGACCTTTTCACCTTTCTTAGCTCTGCAGTCCAGGGACACTTTGCTTGGGAGTATCCCCTCGGTGCGGAAGAACCCATGGAGGTTGGCCTAACCACCCCTCACACCTGCACTTTGTGGACAGTCCTCGCCCAGGGGGGCAGAACTTTGTGATTCCTGTGCAGCTCAAGGCGACCCACCTCCAGGCCTTGATAGACTCCAGGAATGTTTAGATCCTCATTCACCGGGAAACAGTAACTTGATTTCAAATTGACTATGAAAAGACGGTAACACTGGCCTGTGTACATGGAGACCAGAGGCAGTATCCAATAGCACAGGTTTTACTGAAGACCCTGTCACAGAGCAGACTCTCTAGAGCCCCCTGTGGAGCTAAAAAACACTACTCCTCAAGTAAACAGTGACGTGTGGAGAGAGCACATGACACAAGGGTATCAGAATGAGTATAAGGGAGTGAGGTCACAAGCCTGGAATTATCACCCAGCCAGTAGGGAGGCAAGGAAGGTCCCACCTGACCCCAATAGGCTAGGGTGTGGTGCAGCTGGGGATTACGTAAATAATCAGCACAGCTCACAGAAGAGGGAAGCAGAGAGAGCTGAGGAACCTGAGAGACGAAGGAGATTAAGAGAATCAAAGCAACCAAGAGAGTTGAAAGACCCAAGGAGAAAGGATATTCCCAGGCAGAGGAGATATCCAGAGTGGGAAGGACACAGACATCCCAGGTCTCTACAGCAAGGCAGAAGGCACTGGCTGAATGAAAGTCTGAGTGAGTCTGATGAACAATTAAGTGAAAGAGATGAGCAACTGAATTCAGACAGGGACAGTGTATGCAGCAGCCTTGATAGAAGCTATGCCCTAAGACACAAGTTACAAGCTAGGAAAAGTTATTCTGAGCCAGAGAGGAGAAATGCTAAGCTGAGCTATGAGAGGCATTTGTATGAGAAACAAAAGCCCTATAATGCTAACTTAATGAAAGCAGGAAAACTCCAGAATCTGGGTTACAGACAGAATATAGAACAAAGCTTATTACCTGTGAGAGAGAACCCTTCAGAGGGATATAACTGGTATAAGCCTTCTCAGAAACTGCCGTTGGAGACAACAGCTGTTTGCAAAGCTCCTGTTAAAACAAAACCCCGAACAAAGGTTCCACTCTCTAATAGCTGGGCAGCTAACTGCTTTACTCTGCCTGATAACCAGAGGCAGAGGAAAGGCTCCTGGTTGAGCAACTCCAGAGAATATGGTAAAACCAAACAGATACATTCTGTAGAGAGTCAAGTAAGTCACAAGCTGGAAAGTTTGTTGAACAAGCTACCTCAGGAGAGAAGTGACGAAGCATCTATACCTGACAGTGTTCCCATGCAGTATGAGCCTTATGTAATAGAGGATAACACTGAATTGCCTGTTGAACAGATGGACTGTAGTTTGATACTAGCTGACCAAATAGAGTCTCTCAGATAGAAGGCTGAACCGCTACAGAGAAGCCTTTATCTGGAAACCTGACAAGCTGTATTTCTGTTTCCATTCCTATTTTGTTTGCTGAAAGGAAAGCTATTTTTGTTATAGTTCCTTTTTGTTTACCCGAGAAGGGTCATGTTGATTTGATTGTTATACTTTTGAAAGAATCCTACGGGACGGGGAATAAAACCCAGTTAAACCGATTTCGGTGTCACAACTTATTTGTGTACTGGCAAGGACTATAAATATTGAAAAGGCCAGTACTTTACACCCGGGTGCAGTACCAGCTGTGACCAGCAGGAGGCGCTGCACGACAAAGGGGTGACAACCCCAACTGCCAAGCCACATTTGAGGTCATGGTGCTGCCCTGGCACCCATTCAGTGGTGATCGGCCAAGACTACCTAGATTTTGGAATGATATAAGCTCGACTAACTGACGGACCAAGAAGATTTCCCAGAGATCTTCCCCCTGGAAGACATGGATCTATATGTCAAGACTCCTAAGACTGCTAAGTCCCAGAGTCAGCATAGCCAGAAAAGGTTATGCTACCAACAAAATCTGGGGACGGTTATGGGATAGGGATTGGAAGACCATAGGGAAGAAACCCCTGGGGATAGCGCAGGGCTCAGTGGTAGTTACCCAAAAACGATTGCCCCCTTCCCAGAGTGAAGACTGGAGGAAAGCCCAGGGAGCTTCAGGAGGGCCCAACATGCCCGAGAGTGGTTTTGGAGGTGGATTGGGTTCCAGTAGCTAATAGTGAGTTCCCTGCAAAAACCTTTCCCTATTTTGTGCTAAAGCGAGATTTATTGTACAGAGTGGCAGAAGGGGCCCTAGAGGGGGAAAAGGTGGAACAACAATCAGATTGTTCCCGGCCCTATTGTCAGCAGGTGTTATTGTTGGCTTATAGCCACTTATTAGGAGGAAACTTGGGGGAGAAAACAAAAAGAGCATGTTCTAGCCCGATTTTTCTGGCCCAGGGTCCATAAACACCTGACAATGTCATAACCCCACTAGAGTCCGACCTGCCCCTTTAGTGCCTATGATTATCATTGAAACCCTGGTAGGTCCCTTGGAATGAACTGCCTGAAGCAACAAATGTGTTTTAATCATGCCAGACCAGAGGTTCCCAACTCTAGTCCTGGAGGGCCAAACATCATTCAGGTTTTTAGGCTGTCCCTAATAAATATGCATGAGATGCATTTGCATGCACTGCCCCTATTGTATTCAAATGTATCTCATGCATATTCATTAGGGACAGCCTGAAAACCTGAATGGTGTTTGGCCCTCCAGGACTGGAGTTGGGAACCTCTGTGCTAGACTATGCTACCCGGAGGCTATTGCTCAAAATCATAGGTTTTCAACCCAGTCCTCGGGGAACCCTAGGCCAGTCAGGTTTTCAGGATTCCCACAATGAATATGCATAAGATAGATTTGCATACAATGAAGGCAAAACATGCAAATCTTTCTCATGCATATTCATTCTGGGAATCCTGAAAACCTGACTGGCTTAGGGTTCCCCAAGGACTGGGTTGAAAACCCCTGCGGTATATGAAGACTACTACGAATGCGAATGCCCTCTGGGAAGTATTCTTCACAGATCAAAGAACACCTGTTATATCCAAGGTGATGAAGCAAGTGTGCCCCTCGGTTAAGGTCAAGATGCTGCAAACATCAGTATATCAGCCACAGACGGATGGCCTCATTGAGTGAGTCAATAAAACTCTGAAACAGATGTTAAATAAGTTCATGCAGGAGGATGGGAAGAATTGGGATATTCTCCTACCCTATTTGATGTTTGTCATTCATGAGGTACCTCAGAGTTCAACGGGGTTTTTGCTTTTTATGTTGCTCTTCAGAAGATGGCCAGGAAGTAAAAGAAACTTGGAAAAAAGAACCCCATGCTGTGTGTAATTTGGTGGCGTACATTATACAAATGAAAGCCGGATAGGTAGCCAAACTCAGTCTGGAAAAAGCCCAAGCAGAGCAGGCCAGGGGCTACAATCAGACAGCCGTGACAGAGACAGAGGCAGAGTTTTAGTCTTGTTGCCCTCATCCGAGAGCAAATTACTCTGTAAATGGCAGAGGGCCCTATGGGTTTGAAGGGAAAGTAGGGCCTGTTAACTACAAGATTACTCAGCCACATAAATGGAAGAAAGACAAAATGTACCATATTAACCTATTGAAAAGTGGACTCCAGTGACGGCTATGATGGTACAGGGAGATGATTGTTGAAAAACAGTAAGCTAGACCCCGCAAAGATGGACTCCTACAGGCCAATATCGAGCATCCCGCTCATAGCCAAAATCATGGAAAAAATAGTTCAACATCAGCTGACTCATCACATTGAAACAAACGCACCCCTTGACCCTTGCCAGCACGGATTCAGGGAGTTGAATGGAGTAGAAACCTTGCTGACAACCTTATTTAACACCCTAACCATTGGGCTGGACAATATCAGACAAGGCTTCGCTCTCATCTTCCTTGACATCGCAGCGGCGTTCGACTCCGTCAGCCACAAACTACTCTTATCCCGCCTTGCCGATAAGGGCGTCCATGGAAATGCACTCACCTGGTGCGCCTTGTATCTGAAAGATAGATGGCAGCATGTCCGCTCCGACCCTTCCATATCCCTTCCTTTCCCGCAAAAGAAAGGGGTTCCACAAGGGTCGTCACTCTCACCCCTATTGTTCAACATCTATATGCAACTCATCTGCAGCCTCATCCGGTCATTCAACATTAGCTGCCTAGTATATGCTGATGATGTCCTAATGTTCACCCCAATTTCCACAATTCAACCAGACCTCTCCCAGCTGTCTACATGCTTCGACGCGGTCACAGACTGGTTACAAACTCAAAAGCTCAAAATAAATTTCAAAAAGACAGGCTCTCTTCATCAGCAGAGACCAGACATTCACCCCGCCTTCATCTCTCAAGGTACGCAATGCAGAACTCATCTCCAAGACCTCGATTCGATACCTTGGCATAACACTTGACCAGCGACTCTACATGAACGCCCAGATAGGCAATACCATAAGAGCAATTTACCACAAAATCCGGATACTACACCACATGAAACAGATTCTAGAACCAAAAGACTTCCGAACAGTCTTTCAAGCCCTAATAATGCTTCATTTCGACTACGCCAACTCCATCCTGCACGGCCTCCCAAAGAGCTCATTAATCCCCCTGCAGCTCGCAATGAACACTGCAGCCAGAACCCTCTTCGGAGCATCAAGAAAAGAACATATCATCCCTATCCTAAAATCTCTGCACTGGCTTCCTGTCCATTGCAGGATCACTTTCAAGGCCCTAACAATGGCATTCAAGGCAATCAACAGAAGTACATCTACCTCCCTCTCAGACCTCATTCAGCCCACCCCCCTCAACAGATCAAGGAGATTAATAGCCTGCAACACCATACTTCTTCCAAAAGCCATCACCAAATGTTCCAAAACTACGAGAAAACGTGCATTTGCACTATATGCGCCCTCTTGCTGGAACTAACTTCCACCAGACATCCGCGCCATAAACAATCTCCCCCAATTCAGGAAGAAACTCAAACATCACCTCTTCCAGGAACATTTCGCCAATCCTGATACTACCACCTAGCCATCCATATCCCGTCCCATAGCAGCTCTCACAATGTATCAGCCCCCGCACCACAATCTGTGCACCTAAACTATCCTCCCCCGACAACCCTGCTCCTTGCCAACCCTGGAACAACAATAACAAATATGTATATATATATAGCCACCCAGCGCATTCTGCTACCCTTATACCATCTTGTATATAGTGTATATAGTTCACCTGTTCACCATGTTTTAATTTCCCTGTTCATTGTAAATGCAATGTTAGACTGTACTACATTGCACATTTCTTGTTACATGTGAACCGCGCTGATGATAAATAGTGCGGTACAGAAAAAACAATAAATAAATAAATAAAAATAAACATTATTTTGGACCAGAAATTCCAGGCCCATCAGATCTAGCTCAAGTCCTGATTGGAGACCAGCTGTCTAGAGAAAAGATCTAGAAGGTTTGATCCACTGGAACCTAAAGGTGTTCTCCACCTGCCAGGGATGAATCCACCTCATTTGCAAAAACACATATGTAAAAATGCATAATAAAAACTATTTCAAGTACATTCATAGCAAAAAACCTGTGAGAGAGTCATTTGGACCACTGGATAATAGAGAGGTAAAAGGGGCACTAAGGGAGGACAAGGCCATAGCGGAGAGATTGAATGAATTCTTTCCTTTAGTCTTTACTGAAGAAGATATAGAGAAGATACCTGTGCCTGAAATGATATATACAAAGATGATGTAGTGGAAGAATTGAAAGAGATATCAATAAACCAGGAGGATGTATTAGAATTGTTTGATAAAATGAAGAGTAGCAAATCACTTGGACCGTATGAAATATGAGATTGCAGACCTACTATAAGTAATCTATGAACTATCATTAAAATCATCTGTATTTCCTGAAGATTGGAGAGTGGCCAATGTAACTCCAGTTTTTAAAAAGGTTCCAGGGTTGATCCGAGAAACTACAGATCGGTGAGCCTGACGTCAGTTCCAAGCAAAATGGTAGAAAACATTATAAAGAATAAAATTACTGAATATGTAGATGGCCATACTTTAATGGGAGAAAGCCAATATGGATTTAGCAAAAGAAAGGCTTGTCTTACTAATCTGTTATATTCTTTTGAATGTGTAAATAAACAGGTAGACAAAGGTGAGCTGGTTGATTTGGAGCCCGATTCCCAGAGGGATACGTCCAGGCCGTCCGGATGTCCCTGATGAAGATGGGCCTGTTAAAAACCAATTCTGGACCATGGGAAGAAAATGAAGCATGCTTTATATCAAGCTTGGACCTGACCATGGAATACTGGCAGGTACTCTTAACTCCGGCTGCCAGGGAGAAAACTGCTTTTTCGACCACGCAAGGTCTGTTCTTGTTTACACTGCTGCCCTTTGGATTACTTGGGCTCCCGCCATGTTTCAATGCCTCGTTGACCACCTACTGAGACTGCACAAGACGTACAGTACACAGTTGCCTATGTTGACAATATCATCATCTACAGCAGAGACTGGGCCACCCATCTAAACCAGTACAAACTGTATTAACCAGCCTGTAGAAGGCTGGGTTGACGGACAACCCCAAGAAATATTTTCTGGGAGATCATGACATTCAATACCTGGGGTATTTAATCGGGAATGGACAGATACAATCTCAACTACGGAAGGTAGATACCCATGTCCCTACCCTGAAATCAAAGAAAGAGATTTGTACCTTCCTTGGACTGATCAGCTATTACCACCAGTTCATCCCTAATTTTGCAGAAGTGGCAACCAATCTCCTCCAGAAGAGAGCTCTTGAATGGGTCCAGTGGTCACTGGACCTGGACCTGGCCTTCCAGCATCTCAAGAAGCCTATGTGCTCTGAACTCATCCTGAGTAACCCTGATTTCTCTCTACCAGTTATTGTGCAAACTGATGCTTTGGAGGTGGGCGTAGGAGCCATTTTGGCCCTGGAAGTCAGGAGTGAAGAATATCCCATAGACTTTATCAGCAGGAAACTGCTTAACCAGGAGAACCATTATGCACTGATTGAGAAGGATGCCCTAACTGTCAAGTGGGTGCTTACAACCTTCAAATACTAGCTGCTTGGCCATCCGTTTACACTAATAATGGACAGAGCCAGCCCAAGGATTTCTGAGCGATATGGGCCTGACTAACTGATGGCTCTGCTAAGTTTGACCAGGAAGATTTCCCAGATTTATATGTCAAGACTCCCAAGTATGCTAAGTCCCAAAGTCAGCATCACCAGGAAAAGCTACACTACCATCAGAATCTAGGGGTGGCTATGGGGGAGGGATCCAGAGAAGGGGAGTGTAGGGAAGAAACCCCTGGGGATAGCTCAGGGTTCAGTGATAGTGAACCAAATATGATTGTCCACTTCCCAGAGTGAGACTAGGGGAACCCCAGGGAGCTGCAGGAGGGCCCAGCAAGAGCATGAGTTCCTTAAATATGCCCAAGAGCAGTTTTGGAGGTGGATGGGGTTCCAGCTTACAGAGAATCCTTTGCGAAAACATTTCCTTATTTTGTGCTAAAAGGAAATTTATTGCACAGAGTGGCCAAGGGGGCCCTAAAGGAGGAAGATGTAAAACAACTGACAGTTCCTCAGCCCTATCAGCAGCAGGTGTTATCACTGGCTCATAGCCATTTATTAGGAGGACATCTGGAGGTGGAGAAAACACTAGAGCATGTTTTAGCCTGATCTTTCTGGCCCAGGTTCTATAAACAAGTGCAGTTATATTGCCAGTCATTCCCCACCTGCCAACTTCATAACCCCACTAGAGTCTGACCTGCTCCTCTAGTGCCTATGCCTATTATTGAAACCTCATTCGAGGTGGCCTGGTAGGTCCCTTGGAGTGATCCACCTGAGGCAACAAGTATATTTTAATCATACTAGACTATGCTACCCACTACCCAGAGGCCATTGCTCTAAGAAATATGAAGACTACTACGATTGTGAATAGTGGAGGAGTAGCCAAGAGTTAGAGCAACAGCCTAGTACCCAACAGATTAGGGTTTGATATCCCACTGTCCTTGTGACCTTGGGCAAGTCACTTTACCCTCAATTGCATCAGAAGAAAAGGTTTGACAATTTATTTCCGGTCATACTTACCAAGAAAACCCAGGGGCTGCTGGGTGCCAGTAGTCAGCATTGACTTGATGGCACTTAAAAAAAAAAAAGATTACAAATGTCCTCTGGAAAGTGATCTAGTGGGTAGAAATACCCAATGGAATCCTCACAGATCAAGGAACACCCTTTGTATCAAAGGTGATGAAACCAGTATGTCCCTTGGTGAAGGTCAAGATACTATGAACATCAATATATCATCCACAGACAGATGGCCTCATTGAACGATTCAATAAAACTCTAAAACAGATGTTTAAAAAGTTAATGCAGGAAGACAGGAAGAACTGGAACATTCTCCTACCCTATTTGATGTTTGCCATCCGTGAGGTACCTCAGAGTTCCACAGGGTTTTCGCCTTTTAACTTGTTTTTCGTAAGATGGCCAAAAATCATATTAGATGCAGTAAGGGAAACCTGGGAAGAAGAACCCTGTGTCGGACGTAATTTGGTGGAGCATGTTATATAAATGAAAGACCGCTGAGGTAAACTGGAGAGGCAGCCAAACTAAGTCTGGAAAAAGCCCAAGCCAAGCAGGCCAGGGGCTACAATCGGGCAGCCATGCCCCACACCTTCCAATGGAGAGACAGAGTTTTAGTCTTGCTGCCCTCATCCGAGAGCAAGTTACTCTATAAATGGCAGGGGCCCTATGAGGTTGAAGAGAAAGTAGGTCTTGTTAACTACATGATTACCCCACCAGATAAACAAAGAAAGCCAAAATATATCATATTAACCTATTGAAAAAGTGGACTCCAATGATGGCTAAGATGGTACACGGAAATGATTTTGGGCCAGAAATGTCAGTCCTGTCAGATCTAGCTCAAGTCCCCATTGGAGACCAGCTCTCTGCTTTCCAGAGAAGAGATCTAGAAGGGTTGATCCACTGGAACCTAAAGGTGTTCTCCAGCCGCCCGAGATGAACCTACTTCATTTGTCACAATATCATTACTGGCTCTGGGGTGGTTATCAGGCAATGACCTTATTGGATTCTGGAGGCCGAGTGATAGGCCATTACCAAGTTGCTGGAAGAGATGCTTAACTTGGGAGTTATAGAAGAGTGACTGGTCATCACCCATCATCCTGCTTCCTAAACCTGATGGAAGCATCAGATTCCATCAATGCAGTTTCTAAACTGAAAGTGTATCTCATGCCCAGAGTAGATGAGCGAATCGAGTGACTCAGTGGAGCATGCTATATATCAACCTTAGACCTGACCAAGAGATACTGTCAGGTATCCTTGACTCCGGCTGCCAGACAGAAAACTGCTTTTTGACCCGCAAGGTCTGTTCTTGTTTACAGTGCTGCTCTTTGAATTAAGAGGCTCCCACCCTGTTACGAGGCCTAGTTGACCACCTACTGAGACTGCAGAAGGAGTATGGGCTGCCTACCTTGACCACACACCTAACCCAAGTACAAGTCCTATTGACCAGCCTCCTATCTCTCCCATCACTCTTTCAGTGTGTGTTCTGGTGGCTCCTCCTCCTCTGCTACCCCGCTCCCAGTTGGTGTACCCCAAGGATCTGTCTTGGGTCCGCTCCTTTTCTCTCTCTACACCCAATCCCTTGGTGCGCTTATCTCTGCCCATGGCTTTCAGTACCATCTGTATGCTGATGACTCCCAGATCTACCTCTCTATGCCCGAAATCTCTCCAGCAATCCAGACCCGGATCTCTGCCTGCCTTTCTGACATTGCTGCCTGGATGTCTCACCGCCACTTGAAAATGAACATGGCCAAGATTGAACTTCTTATCTTTCCCCCTAAAACCTCCCCTCCTTTTTCTCCTTTCTCAATCTCTGTGGATAACTCTTACTCCTTCCTGTTTCTTCAGCCCACAATCTCGGGGTTGTCTTTGGCTCCTCTCTCTCTTTCTCCACCTGATAGCTAAGACCTGCCGTTTCTTTCTTGATAACATCAGCAAAATCCACCCTTTCCTTTCTGAACACACTACTAAAATGCTTATCCACTCCTTAATCACCTCCCGTCTTGACTACTGTAACCTACTACTTGCTGGTCTCCCTTTGAACCATCTCTCTCCCCTTCAATCTGTTCAACACTCTGCTGCACGGCAAATCTTCTGCCAGCCTCGTCATGCCCATATTACTCCTCTTCTCAAGTCACTTCATTGGCTCCCTGTCCGTTTCCGCATCCACTTCAAACTTCTCCTGCTGACCTATAAATGCATTCACTCTGCAGCTCCTCACTACCTTTCTTCTCTTATCTCTCCTTACAACCCCCCTCGGGAACTCCGCTCTTCTAGCAAACTGTTTCTATCTGTGCCCTTCTCTTCTACTGCTAACTCCAGACTTCACTCCTTTCACCTTGCTGCGCCTTATGCCTGGAACAAACTACCTGTGTCTGTATGCCAGGCACCTTCTCTAACCCTCTTCAAATCCAGGCTGAAAACTCACCTCTTCGCTGCTGCTTTTGGATCTTGACTCACCTGATCTCCTTTTTCTTTCCCCTTGCTTTATCCCAGCCTAAACCTTCTGTGTTTGTCTTGACTAGATTGTAAGCTCTGATGAGCAGGGACCGTCTCTTACCTGTCTGTGCAGTGCTGCGTACGACTTGTAGCGCTATATAAATGCTCAGTAATAGTAGATTCATGAACCAGCTGATCCAAGAAGCAGCCATTTATTTCATCTAGAAACTTTATCTCCCTAGCACGTCCTGTTGTGATACTGGGGCAATTGAAATCTACTCCCCTACAAATCCATTCACTCTGCTGCTCCTCATTACCTCCCCTCTCTTATCTTTTCCAACACCCCTCCTTGTGGCCTCTGTTCTTTAGGTGAGTTGCTCTTAACTGTGCCCTTCTCTTTCGTTGCCAACTCAAAACTAGATGTTTTCCACCTTGCTGTGTCATATGGTTGAACAGCTGCTCTGAGATGCCACATCACAGCCCCTCTCTAGCCATGTGCAAGTACTGGCAAAAAGCCTACCTTCTTAAGGTCACCTTTAAATCAGAAACCCTGACTCGTGTTGATCATATTTTTGTCATTTTTCACCATACTTACTATAATAAATACATTTTCTGAAAGCTCTTACTTGTCTTCTCTGTGTCTTAAGTAGATTCTAAGTGCCATGAAGCAGAAGCGGTCTCTTACAGTGCTACGTACATTTAAGAGCACTACAGAAATAAGTAGTAGAGGCAGAAAAAACAGAGAAAATTACATTAAGATTTTACCTCTCCTCCCTACATCCTTCTCCATTCAATAAATCTATTTACAACTTGTAAAACTGAAACTAATCTTTTAATTCAACCAATTTACTTATATATTCAGACAACATAATCCTTTGCTTATTGTGCACTGACCCAATAAAGGGGCTTCTAGAGCTCAGAAATGGCTTGCATACAAATGTTAATGAGTTCATGCAATAGCTGCAACCATTATTTCTATACACTTAGGGGGACCATCATGGTCAGCATGCTATTTTATAATAAAAATGCAGAAATATTTTAAAGAGAAATTGATAATATACTGTGTTATTGTATACTGTATCAATTGCTGACAGTGTAAGAAGGTTCATTACTGTTTTACGCCATATTGTATTAATGCTTATGTATGCTACTAATTAGCAAGTAAATGATAAAACAGTGAAAATCATGGAACAAGTTTTAAGTAAGCTAGCTTCCACATGGGTTCTTCTCACCCAACATCAGCTTTCCTCTTCGTTTGATTCTTCCCAAAATATTTCTCTGACCACTCTTCTCCCACAGACAAAACATTATCCAAGATAAACTTCTCTTTGTAGCCTCCCTGCAGGATAGCCCAAAGGTTTCTCATTTGGAACAGGCTTTTCTCATGGGTAAAACACTCCTAGCATATATATATATATATTTATTATTCCTTCCTTCAGCAGAGCTCAAAAGTATTTTTTCAGTCTTTTCAAGGATGCTATAAAACCATCCAGAAGAACCAAAGCAGGGCTTCATTGTTGGTTTGTCTGCCTTTTAAAACGGTGGCCATTTTACAGTTCCTCAGTAAAAGCCATTAGAGATATACATAGGGCAAACATTTCCAATTTGTTTTCTGTTCAATTTGGCACCTTCCTCAATTTTCAGACTTTCTGCAGTTTGTTTCACACATTCTTTTTAATTAAAAATGGTTTTTTTTAAGTGCCGTCAAGTCAATGCTGACTCCTGGTGACCCAGCAGCCCCTGGGTTTTCTTGGCAAGGTATAACCAGAAGTAGATTGGCAGGCCTTTTATTCCAAGGCAAGGGAGGGTAAATTGACTTGCCCAAGGTCACAAGGAGTGCCAGTGAGAATCAAACACACATAGATCTCCAGATCATGGAGATGTCCCCAGAACCATTTTATAAGCTGGGTATATAGATGTCCCCAGTGCAAGAACGTCCATGTAACACAGAGGTGTGATAAAGGTGTGCCCTGGGCGGAGCAAGGGAGTTGCATGTCATGGTGCAATTTCGGAACACCACAAGCACATCAGGCCCTGGTGATTGAGGCTTCCATGCCTATACCTGCTCCTGCTCACAAATAAGTTGCAAAAAAGTGCTTGTTTCATAGCTGCAACACTTCCAGGGGGGAAGAGAAAAATGCATTCACATCACAGCGGTTAATATTTCCTGGCTGAAGAAACCTGCCCATAAATACATATTCCAAACATATTACTGAGTATCTGAAATGGCAGGGCAGGATGTGCTAGTCTCATAACATAGTCATCCCCTTCTGAAACACCCTGGCTAAGTATCCGGCTCTGCAGGCATGCACTTCGGGGACATCCACATTTATAAAATGGCCTACACTTATGCACATACCCAGCTTTTTTCTTTGCAAGGACCATTTCCAGAACCTGTTACTGGGATATTCATTTTTCAGGGTGGAGCAAAACGATTTCAGAAGACACGGCTGCCACTCCTTCGGTTTTTAGACGTTGTGGTCTGGATGTCCCTAATTTTTCCTAGATGTTCCTTCTAAAATGCCACTTTAATTACACAGGTACACTAAAAAAATTTTTTTTAAACTGCCTCTAATGTTTCGATTGATTTTTACGTTTTTTGGTGCGCTGAATCCAAATCTGGTAACCAATTTGCTCCATCACGTACAGATTTTTTGCTACATTGGGTTAGCAGTTTGAGGTGAACGTTTCAGATTGAGTGCGATCGAGATAAAAGTTTCTTTGGATAATTCTTTATACTAATTGTTTAGTAGTTATTCAAATAAGAATAAAGAAATTGTAACAAGGCAGCAGCACATAAGAATAGAGTAATGTCAACAAAACACACACTGTGATGGTAGCAAAATTGTCTGCACTTAAAACGCCACATACATGTGCACAAACATTGAGCATATAAGAGCGAGGTTAGACACAAAGCAAAGCAAAGAAATGTGCAAAAAATGTTGTACAGGTATGTATGTAAGAATAGAAAACGCAAACCGCACCATTGCAATACATGAAGAAAACACCCGATGGTGTGAAAATAAAATTCTATAATGAGATCCGAACACTGTGGTAATAACTGGCAAATTTTTATTTCAAAGTTTAGTAAAAACACGATATTTTGTCAACACAGTTTAGATTTTAAAGTCATTCTTTGGGTCAATCAATCTCCTGGTGGGCCCATTTCTTCTTCCCCCCGAATGCCTTCTCTTGGTGCGCTGCTGGCGTATTTTTCATCTGGGGTTTCCCGCAGCAGCAACCAGCAGAAATCAGCCATCATAGTGGTGTTCCATCTTCCTTGGTACTTCTCTCTGCGTCCTTGATGTCCTGGTGAAAACCTTTCACCTTGTTCTTCACTGGTACGCCCCCAAGTTTTTCGGGAAAGTAGTTCACATGGGAGTGCAAGAAATGGACTTTCAGGCTCATGTTACAGCCTTGTTCTTTGAAGGCATTGAGCATCCTGGCAACAATATCCTTATAGTTCTCATCCCACCTGTTCCCCAAGAATTTGAGAACAACATCCTTGAGGAATCCCAGGCTTCTTTTTCCTTCTCAGACATCGTTTCAGCGAATACTCCATCTGAAATGAGTTTCCTATATCAGGGCCAACAAACACTCCTTCCTTTAGCTTGGCTTCAGAAAGTCGGGGGAACTTTGAGCAAAGGTACCGAAAGCACTCACCATCTTTTGGAAGGGACTTGATGAATTGCTTAATGAGACCCCACTTAATGTGGAGAGTGGTAATAGAATTTTTATCACGAGGTACCAAGCTCTCATGAAGAACATTTTTCTCACCGGGTCTCAAATACTCCCGAATTGGCCAGTCTTTTTTTTTTTTTCCCCAGTGTAGGTCGCGGGCCCGGCTATCCCACAAGCAAAGGAAGCAGGGATATTTGGTGAAACCGGATTGCTGCCCTAATAGCATGGATAGAATTTTAAAGTCTCCACAAATCATCCACTTATGCTCATCATAACGAATCTTCTGAAGAATCAGGGCCAAATTCTCGTATTTTTTCTTGGAGAATAACAGAGTGAGCAATAGGAACTGAAGCGAATGTGTTGCCATTATGAAGAAGAACACCTTTTATGCTGTCTTTTGACGAATCATGAACAGCCGCCATTCAGCAGGATCATACTTGAGTTTAAACTTTTCCATCACTCCGTATATATCGTTGCAAAATACCAAATCTTCCTCTTTGCTGAAATACTTCAAAAATTGTGTCTCGCGGTGCCGGTACCAATAAAAAGTTGTTTCCTGGTGACAATAGATTTTTCTGTTTTAGCCGAGAACCTAGCAGTTGGGCAGCATCTGTTGGGAGTCCTAAATCCCGGACTAAATCATTCAATTCAGCTTGAGAGAAACGTTCAGGTTTCGGAGCTGGTTCAGTTTCAAACTCGTAAGTTACTGGACTCATCGGAAAAGCCATCTGATGATTCTTCATCATGATCAAAACCGTCCACACAAATATGCTCCAAAGATTTTGGTGGTTCAGGCACAGGTACTTCGTTGCTATGAGGCATAGGCCTAATTGCTGAGGGAAGGTTGGGGTAACTTATTACGTTCTTATTTTTTTAAGTTGTATCCCTTCACAATGCAAGAGCAAAAAATAGCAGTCACTGCTGTGGTCTCTTTGTTCACGCCACATCATAGGTATTCCGAAACGAAATGCTTGTTTTTACCTTTCATCCATAAGCGTAGATCTTCCCTCACATGTCTTGCACACTTTGTGAGGAGCCCACGGTTTGTCTTGATCGCCTAACTTCAAACCGAAATAGGCGAAATATACTTTTTTAATAAATGCAGAAATGTTCCTCTGCCGCTTTTTCACGGTATATTCCCCACCAAATAAAACAAAAACTGTCCGAGAGTTGACGCAACCTCTGGCTCTGTGAGCCATCACAAATACACAGCACTGCAAACTACAACTGTAGTGAACCACTTCGGAATAAAGCTGGATTACGACTGAGCAAACAAAAGGTAATAATGAACTTGCAAGAAACTGAAATTTGACAGGAACGTTCATGTCGCAACCACCGTGTTTGAGTGAGCGAACGAGGCGAGGCGAACAGGAAAGAACATGCGCCAGCGCGAGTACTGGATTTAGCCCCCCGCCTCCCAATTGTCCTGTTAATGTATAAAATGAATACAAAACACTCTACAATATCCGAGGGAGTGTTTCTAGTTTAGTTAACCATTACAACCTCTATTTTGGGCCAAGAAATAAACTGCAGTCGGCCTAAAAAGAAATTATGTGAACATTCCTTATATGGGTAAGAAATCTAATTTTGCAAGAAAACGTGACGTGATGGAACATTTTGGCTATTTTTCCTGGATTCAGCACCCCAAAATCTATAGGAATCAGTTGCAAAACTGGAGGCAGTTTTTTGGTAGTGTACCTGTGTTATCTTAATATGCATTAATTCATAGGTTAATACACAGTAAGTTGATTTGGGACTTTGTTAACTAAACCTTAGCATGCATTAAACAGACATTATCGTGTGCTAACTGCCATTGTGCCCATAGAAATAAAATGGCCTCAGTGATATGTAACATGAATTAATGTATTCAGGGGCATGTTTACTAAGATCCGCATTACCAGTATAGGGGGCCTGCACTAATTTCAGGGGGCATGTGCATTCATCCCCCTGCAGTAAGTGCAGACCCAAGACACTGCACTATTCAGGCGGTGCACTTAATGCCACCCATTGAGTGCCAAGCATGGCTAGTGCGAGCTACTGACTCCTATGCTAGCCATGATGTACCAGCAACATCTTCTTTCCACCCCTGTCTCGTCCAGTCCCTGCCCCATCATGTGCAACCCAGGTAGCATAGGAGTTTTGGTGGTGGGACCTGTGCTATGGTTTAGTGCTGTGCCCAAACTGCACACTAAATCCCGCACTATTGGGTAGCACACTTTAGCAAACATACCCCTTAATCTGCACCAAGTTTTAGTAAACATAGACCTTAGTGTGCACTAAATTTTGTAACGCACACTGACAACCCAGATGCAGGCTAACAATGTACATTATTAAGAACCAGTCAACCAATAAGTAGACTTCAATGACTAGATAGAAATACACAAGAATCGTAATCATTCACTTGTATGTTAATTGCTATGGGGGTCATTGTGGAAGCCTTATTTATGCTTTGGACATCTGAAAATGGGCATAGAGACATCCAAAGCACAAAGCCTTCTCCAGAGCCATTTTAGAAGCCAGGTCTGTTGACGTCTAAGCCTGAATGGGGACATGGTAGAGGCATGGCTGGGGCATTCCCGAGAACCTGGATATCCCTGCATGATCTCAGGAACTCCCAGAAGTCTAGCATCACGTCTGTTTAGACCTGGTCCAGAATAGAACAGCTATCTGAAAAGTGTTTGTTTTGCTTAAAAAACCTTCAGAGGGTATAGAAGAGAAAGCATCTATCCTCTCCAGAACTCAGCACAATTCTGATGACAGTAACATGGGGATTTGAACCCTGGCTTTCCTGTTCCTAACCCACTGCTTTATCCATTAGGCTATTCATAGATGTACCAAAGAAGATGAAAAGCAGATGAAAGAAGTGTGCTTTAGATGCTTCCAAAAACCTAGATAGTCATCCACAGTATGAACAGCCAGTGTCAGAGGATTCTGTAGTGTGGAACCAGTGACCGAAAGCATCTTGATTCTCAAACTCTTGTAACGAATTTCTGAATTAGAGGGTACATTTTAAAGGATTTGAGAGCCAGACCACAAGGACTGACGAGGTACATAGGGATTGATAAACGAACAAAGCTCAGCAGTCACAACTCTAAATACTACTTTAAATACAAAGCACAGGCACTTGAATTGGAAACAGTGAATATTGGGCAGTCGGTGAAGTTCACAAAGGACTGGTGTAATGTGATCAAACTTCCTAATACAAGTAACAACTTCCACTGCCACATTTTGTGCCAACTGGAGCAAACCTAAATGGATCATACTGCAGTAGCCAAGATGATGAAGTGCCATAGTCTGGACCACTGTTCAAAAGCAGTGGGCTCCAGGTAAGAACGAAGCTGCGCAAGGAGTGTACTTTAAAGAAAACATCAGGAATAAACTTTTGCAGTCTGATCATGAAGAGAAAATTTCACAGCCAGCAAGACACCAAGGCATCACACTTTCTCCCTAACTAATAATATACTGTATAAGAACCTAGTGTAATAGACTGAGGAGGTAAATAACTCACGTCCCTAGAAACCACTCATACTTCTCTCTTTTTTTAATTGAATAGGATTCACAACTACCTGTCTCTTTTTCAGGATTCTACTGATTTTTACATTAATGTCTGAAAGCTAGACAGAAGGCTAAAATATCTGGACATTTTTCAGAGTTTAAAACCTCTATCTGCAGTTCTCTAATTCTCCCCCCTGGGTGAGTGAGTCTGCCCTGCCTGCTTCCAAGGTAACTAGTAGCAGAAACTATGGGTAGGATCCAACTAATGGGAAGGCTGTGAGGGCAGAGCAGTGAAATGCTGCTGTAGTCACAAGAAGGGAGGAGGTGAGCTGGGACGTTCCTGTGCTGTACAAGATTAGTTTCTGTGTGTGATGGGAGATGGAAGAGAAATGAAACCCCCATCCCCTAAAAATCAATAAATTTCTCTAGGAAAAGCAGTTCCAATAGCTGCAGCATACTAACACTGATTCACAGTAACATAGCAATTGTGCCTGTCAGTCTTCCCCTCATACCTTCTTTCCTGATTACAGACACAGAGAGAACAAACACATGCAAAGACACATACATATAAGCATTCACTCTCACATGGAAGAATGCACAAACATACACACAAGCACAAATGCAGTGAAGCAAACATCCACAGACATACTAACCCACAAAGATACACATACACAGAAACAAAATAGACACACACACACACACAAAAGATAATAAATTCACACTTGTACAGACAATATATTCACAAGATGCACACATACAAACACACGCAGGCAATGCAGATGCCAACAGACAAATGTATGCATGCATGAACACACCCACAGAGGAGGTGGAAAGAATGCTATGAGCCATGTTCTATTTGCTTTCCTCACTTGTTTAATTTGAAGGGCAGAATGTGATGAGAAACACCAGTGACGTCTATGACCGATTTTAGTAACATAGACATCCTCAACGTGGACGTCCCTGCCAGAGGCCACATAGATATCCCCTTAGGAAAGCGTGGAGCGGGGGCATCCATTTCATGCAAGCTAGCATAAAGGGGCATCCGGTGGCATTGCAAAATGAAAACATGAGCCCTCATTCCCCGTCAGTATTTGTTATCAGCATGGAAAATATAGGGGACAGCAGCATACCTCTATCTCCTCACCCTCCAGATATCTGTTTGACAGAACAAGCATTTTTCCGATGCCTATTCATGACTGGAGCAGGTATAAACTTGGATGCAGCTTGGGACATCCAGGGTGTTTCTGAAATGGGGTGAGGATATCCAACTTCTGGAAACCGCCTAGACATGCCTACTCCACACCCCCATTCCGACTCACCCCGAGCTGTCTTCTAAAATAGTTCTGGGGAAGTCTCCATACTTTCGATATCTTCATGCTCATTTCAGATGTCCAATGCACAAATAGGGCTTCTAAAATAACCCCCCTTATGTGTTTGCAACTTCTGCCTTTGGCTAATGTATTTATTTTTTGCCTGTTTTATGTTTTCATTTTCATCATGTAAACCGCTCTCACATATTGCAAAAAAGGGCAGGATAGTAAATAAATGAATAAACTAAACAATTTTTTCTCTTAGCGGTGATTGGAATGTTGCACGTGCCTGTCAATTTTCCAAAGCATTTATCCAGATAACAGCACCTACTCTCCAGATAAGTGACAATGAATATCTTTCCTTACAGACCGCCTCAGCACTATTTAGATAGCACCAGGATAGCTGTGAGCACAGCTGAGACAAAACTGGCAGCTATCCATATAATGATGATATTCAGTGTTGCTTTACAGATAACTATCCAAATAATTTGGCAACAAAAATTGCCCATACTATCCAGATATCAGGGATATGCTTTTGTTTACAATGAAAGCCTGGATCTTCACGAAACTTGAAATGGCAACTTTGTAATTTCCTGATTCCCGCCAATACTGTGCACTCATTCACAAGAGTGTGTGCTATTGCATAATAGTGTGCGCTCATGCAAAAGAGTATGCACTATTGAGGGAAAGCAATACAAAATGAAAAAAAACATGAAAAATTGGAATGAAATGAAAAAAATCATTTTTGGGCTGCACATTCAGCATCAGCCACTATCTGAATGCAAGGGCTGAATGCGTGGATTAATATTTAGCCATGGTGACTAATGTTTAAAAAATGTTCTGACTTCCATGATTGAATATTGACATGTAGATGTCTGAATTCATTAAAAATTGAATGACATTAAATAAGCTAGTTCTTCACATTCAAAGGACCGAAGTCTTTTGGGTGGGACAAGCCTCACCTACAAGTACAGAGTTATTTTCTAAATCATCCTATCTTCCAGTTCCCATCATAAATAAGGCACAGAATCAGGATTGTGTTCGACTCTGATCTTTCTATGAAGACGTAGATAGGAATGTAGCTAAGGTGCCTTTTATAAATTCAAATTAGTTAGAAGATTGAAATAATCTGTCAGATGCTGATTTTCATAATTCACTCATTTTGACCTATTTGGACTATTGTAATTCCCTTTATGTAGGGGCTTTGTTATATCTAATATATGCATTACAAAGAATACAAAATGCTGTTGCCCAGCTTCTTACTGTCTGTGGGCATTATAAGCATATTTCTCTATCTGAAGACTTTTCATTGGCTTCCAATGAATTGTAGGGTTCGAGTTAAGATTCTGTTTTTTGTTCTTAAGGAATTTATTCATCCTCAAGTTTGTATTCAGTCCTTGTGGTCAGCTGGGACTGGCTTCTTCAAGTATCTGCAGGGAAGTTTGTAAAATGTGCTACGACGTGTGATCAGGGCATTCTTGATCACTGCGCCATGTCTCTGGAACATGATGCCTGTTGATAACTCTTGGATAAGGATTACCTGACCTTTTATTTATATATTAATTTAATAATGTGCATTTTATTTGTTATCCACTGTAGACAATTGTGATTGGAAGAGCAGAATGTAAATGTTTTGAAATAAAATAAGTGCATGAATTCCATGGGGTAATTTTCAAAGTAGAAGTATGTGGCGACTTTCATTTTGAAAATTCACCGATGTGTGCACAGTGAAAATATGCATGTACTTTTAACACCTGGACACTGTTTTAAAATTACCCTCAAAATATTGTAGTTGTATATTAGTTCACATAAATACATAGAAATAAGGGTCAAAGAGTTCAATAAAAAAGTTACCTACAACCTAATTCAGTACATCGGAAATAGCTCTCTAAACTGGTCACAGATGCATGGGGTTAGTCCATTAAAAATGAATCACCAACAGGGGGGTCGAAGATGGCTGCCCGTTCTGCCGAATGAGTCGGCTGTTTCTCTGCTATGCCTAAGGGTAAGGGGAAGCTCTGGGGGAAGCTCCGGGGGAAGCTCTGGGGGAACCCCCCACCTGTTGCAGTCCCCTTCTGCACGTACTTCGGTGGTTGGGCTGATGGATTCTTTTATACAGTCTCACGAAGTGCACCGGGGAGAAACTGGAGGAAGCCTGGCTGTGTCAACACCGGGGCTGGGTAGCCTGGCGTCCTCCTCAGGATGTGATCTCACTCCGGATCAACAGCTCCCACCTGCATTGCCCGCCTTTTTTTTGAGTTTGAGCACTCTCAGAACCACAGGATCCGAAGAGGAGAAGGCTATGTTCCCGATGGGAGGGAGTGTGCTCGCTTCATTGTCGTCACAAGCTTGTGCTTTGGGATCAGCATTTGTGGTTGCAGGTTTGGAACAGGGAGCAGGGCTAAGCGGTCCTTGAGATGATTCGCCGGCATCGTGGAAGCCTGGAGTCCTTAGCTGCGACTCGGGCTGAGCAAGCTGTTATGGTTTCCTTCAGTCTGGAACGACTGGAACAAATTATTTTGGAGTCGATTTGGACAGCCCTTACAAAACTTGGTGAGTGCTTAGTTTCTCAAACTAATATGACATTACAGCTCATTCGGGATAATACTGGGGCTGTTCAGAAGTGCCAGGACTCAGTGGCTATTGTTAATTCTCGAATTTCTATTCTGGACAATAAGGTTCTACAATTGGAGGAGCAGAGTCCTGCTGTGTTTAAAGACTTAACTGGTCAAAAGATGAAACTGGAAATGTTGGAAAACCAATTTAGATCTAAAAATTTGAGATTGTTAAATCTTCCTCGTTCTCCTACGGTTGCAGCACGAGATATGTTTAAGTCCTACATTCTGGAAACTCTGGGGGTTCCTTTGGAATCCCATCCACCACTTTCTAAAGTCTACTATATACCTACTGGGAAAAAAGATACATCATTGAATGTGAAAACCCCTGGGGAGCCTGGCGCTATGGACATATTCAATATATCAGAGTTATTGGATGCTTCATTGTCTGATTCTATCACACCAACTACTTTGTTGATATCTTTGGCTTTGGTGTCTGATCGAGAATGGTTACTCAAGATGTATTTTAAAAAAAGATCTGTTTTCTTTAAGGGTCTGTCTGTTTGAATGTTTCCTAATTTGTCCCGGGATACCCAGAGAAGAAGGAGAGAGTTTTTGGTTCTTTAATCTGGGGTGACTCAATTGGGAGTTTTGTTTTTCCTTAAATTTCCATGTAAATGTTTGGTTAAATTGAATTCTGTTTCCTACTTTTTCTATGATCCCTCTATTTTATCCACCTTTATAAGCTCTTGCATGGCTACTGCTTCCTAGTAGTGGGGACATTAAGGTTGTCCTTTTTTGTAGATGTATTAAGGCCCGGTGCTATGGCAGAACATTTTTTCCTTCCAAGTGATTTGTTATGTTATTTCCTAATTCTTCTTAGATCTCTCAAGTGTGAGGGCTAGTGAGGTAATGACATAGGTATATTGCCTTTTTTATGTTTCTTTTTTGTGAAATGTTTCTGTTCTGATCATTACTTCTTTTCTTTTCAAGTTGTAATTACTTGATATGAAAAAAAAAAGAATCACCAACTACACTTTGAGGGTCTCTTACTAAAGGGTACTACCTGGCAGCGCATGTCTGGCACGAGCTAAAGGGGTGCAGGGATGTGAGTTTCAGGCCATGACAGCTCATGATGATTCCCATGCTAACTGCGCAACACATTCTAGAGGCATGAATGGGCATGGTAGGGGCAGAGAATGGGTGTGATGAGCTCGGCGCAGTTAGATGCACCTGCGCTAATGCAGCATGTGCTATGGGACAGAGCTCTGCTTTAACTGTCAGGGAAATGCATGTAATGCCCAATGATTTTGGCGATAATTTCACGGTAGGTACACCACCTTAGCGCCCATTAGTAAAAGGCCCCCTTTGTAGCACAAGTTGACCCTTGTCTCAACTTACGCCACAAAAAATATATGACATTTTTGCCTTTCTGATGAACTTTGGCTATGACTACATATAAAGTATTAAGATTTAGTTTGTTTCATTTATAATGCTAACAATTTCTGACTCAATAATATGATGGTAAATCACCTGTATAAGTATGAGAGGCAAATTAAGTTTACCAAGTGATGTGATTATGTACCTGTTAACATCTAATATTGTAAAACAGATTTTCACTTGCTTCTTTCTCTCTTTCTGTCTGCTGCTATCTGTTCAGGCAGGTCAAAGAAATGCTATGGGACAATTTAGCTCACTAATATAAGGAAATACATTTGTTCATGCCTGACGCCACTTGCACAAATGCTACCTAGACGGCTCTTATTCTCTGATGGCAAGCACAATAATCTATGTGAAATAAGCTGATATTTTTTCAAACTATTAGCCTAGATTTTCGTCTAAGCAAAGAGGACCCCAGGCTAAAACGTCACAGAACCTTGCGTATGGATAATGGTCTCTCCAGAGCATGGCACCTTGTACTGTTATAGATATTTGGTAATTAGATACTTTTGGAAAGATTAGTAGCTACCAATGGATCTTTTATTTAGTGGTACCCATCTGTCCAAGAAGGGTCGAAGTGTCTTCAGCAGCAGAATGGCTAACCTACTGAAGAGGGCTTTAAACTAGGTTCATTGAAGATGGGTAAAGAGAGCCCCCAGGTAAGTGAAGAAAGCCACCAGGTAAGTGAAACATTAAATACCTCTGTAGAAATGAGTAATAGGGGAAACATCTGGAAAGTGGTGTATATAAATGCCCATAGCATGGGCAATAAGATCACAGATGTTGAGGCTTTAATGGAAGAGGCTGACTTGGATTTAGTGGCGGTTACAAAGACATGGTTCGCGGAAAACCATGACTGGGATGTAAATATATCAGGCTATACTTTATTCAGAAAGGACAGGGTAGGTAGAAGGGGAGGTGGAGTGGCCCTATATGTAAAAAATAATATTAAAGCTATAGAATTGCAGGGCTTAAAAGGAAGAGAAGAGGCACCGTGGGTTATAATAGAAAGAAGGAAAGGGAAATCCATTTGCATTGGCGTTATATACAGATCCCCCCTCGCCAGGAGTAGAAGTGAATGAAGATTTAATAGAAGACAAACGCAGTATTGCCATGAAAGGAGAAATGCTACTGATAGGTGATTTTAATATGTCGGATGTGGATTAGCACATCCCTGCTGTGATGTCATCTAGAAGTAAGGAGATCCTGGATTCTCTCCAGGTAGAACTATTCAGGCAGCTGGTTACAGAACCCACACATGATGAGGCCATACTGGACTTAGTGCTTACCAATGGGGAAAGTGTTTCTGATGTTACAATGGGACATCATATCACATCCAGTGATCACCAGATGGTATGGTTCAGTATTAGGACTAGGGATGATAAAATCCATTCAAAAGCAAGGGTCTTAGACTTTAGGAAAACTAACTTTGCCAGCATTTGCCACAGATCAGGCAGCATTCTCTTAGATGGCATGCACTTGCCTCAATAAGAGCAGTCTCCAAGGTCCAGCGATTCCTCTCAGTGGATTCGACCTAAGCATGCTAGAAAGGGCCAGAGCACACACGCCACCACATGCAGAGAACGTGCCTAACAGGACACGCCAAGAACATACATAGAGGTATCTGCACATAGCACTGTACGCAGGTTAACACATAGCCAAGCACCAACAACGCGTGCAACACTAGCATGAGGTTCCTCCACAATGGTCCTGAACCTGATGGTTGAACCGCCCAGCAAACAAGGTCGGGACGTCCCCAAAGACTATTTTAGTTGAGCAGAAGAAACTTAAATTTGGTACCAACTCCCAGGGAGCCCCAGGCAGCAACAATGTTGGATTCAATGCTACTCTCCTGCTACCAAGACCTACACGTACATACCTCTGAAACCTTCACCCAAATCTTCGGAGCAGGAGGAGAGTAATAGACCACAGAGGTTGTGCTAGGCACAAGATTAAACAAAGAAACATAGAAAAATGATGACAGAAAAAGACCACATGGCCTATCTAGTCTGTCCTTCCATATCAACAACTACAACAGTCTCCTTCTTTCCTTTAGAGATCCTCTGTGCTTGTCCCATGCTTTTTTGAATTCAGATACTGTCCTCAACTCTACCACCTCCAATGGGAGACTATTCCACGGATCCACCACTCTCTCTTTCAATTGAAAGAGGCTCTCCCCCTGAACATTTATTCCACGGAGGTATTTAAACATCTCAATCATATCACCTCTATCCTGCCTTTCCTCTAAGGTGTACATATTAAGATCCTTAAGTCTGTCCTCATATGCTTTATAATGAAGACCACTAACCATTTTAGTAGCCATGCTCTGTACTGACTCCAGCCTGTTTATATCCTTTTGAAGGTGCGGTCTCCAGAATTGCACACTATACTCCAAATAAGGTCGCACCAAAGACTTATACAGAGGCACTATCACCTCCTTTTTTCTGCTAGCCATTTCTCTCCGTATGCACCCAAGCATCCTTCTAGCTTTTGCTGTCGCCTTTTCTACCTGTTTAGCTACTTTAAGATCATCAGACACAACCACGTCTAGGTCCCGCTCTTCTTTAGTGGACAAAAGTACTTCACCCCCTATACTATATTGCTCCCTTGGATTGCTGCAGCCCAAATGCATGACCTTACATTTTTTAACATTAAATCCCAGCTGCCAAATTCTAGACCATTCTTCAAGCTTAGCTAGATCCCCCCTCATGTTATCTACACCTTCCTGGGCGTCTACTCTGGGCGTCTACTCTATTTTGCTATCATCCGCAAAGAGGCAAACCTTACCCAACAGCCCTTCCGCTATATCACTAACAAAGATGTTAAAAAGAATCAGACCCGTTGTTTGATTTTGTTTTTCCCTTTTTTGTTTTTTCTTGGGCAGGTTGATGTCTCCTAGACGTGGACTTGATTGTATTCCTGCTTTATTTTTCAATAAAGAATTGTTTAAAACTTTAAAAAAAAAAAAAGAATCAGACCAAGGACAGATCCCTGGGACACACCACTGGTAACATCCTTCTCCTCATAGTGAGCTCCATTTACCTGTACTCTGTCGCCTCCCACCCAACCAATTTCTAACCCAAGCAGTAACTTTAGGGTCCATCCCTAGGGGGGATATGATTCAGACCTTTAAATATTTAAAGAGAAATAATGAACAAACAAATCTCTTCCAAAGACAGGGAAGCTGTAAAACTAGAGGGCATAACATGAAGCTGCAAGGGGGTAAATTGAAAGGCAATGTCAGGAAATACTTTTTCACTGAAAGGGTGGTAGATGCTTTGAATGCCCTCCCGATGGAAGTGGTGGGGGGCAAATACAGTGAAAGAATTCAAAATGGCATGGGACAGACAGTGGATCCCTTTTACAGCAACAGGATAAAATCAAAATAAACTTAACTATCTAATTTCTCAACAAACAGGGGTGTCCTACACGGAGTGGTGGGTTCACCCCTTACCAAAGACATGGGGAGGGTTGAGCTGCATGGAACGGCAGGTGCACCTACTCTTGCCATCTTACTGGGCAGACTAGATGGACCATACTGGTCTTTATCTGCCATCATTTACTATGTTACTAAGATAGGACAATACCTCAAAAAGTCATTAATGGAATGGGAACAGCTGGGGGATGTAGAAAAACAATAGGTAAAACTGAAAGGGGATATTTTAAGGGCAACAAACCTTTTTGTTAGGTAAATAAATGTAAAAGGAAAAGGAGGCCGCTATGGTTCTCAAAAGAAGTAGCTGAAAAGGTGAAGAAAAAGAAGGAAACCTTCATAAAATACAAGAGATCACAGAAAGAGGAAGGCAGGCATCTATATTTGGAAAAACCTAGAAAAGCTAGCAAGGTAATCAGGAAAGTAAAGGTACAAAAAGAAGAAGAAATAGCCATTACAATAAAATGTGGGGATAAGACATTTTTGAGATATGTTAATGAGAGGAGGAAGGGCAAAAGTGGTATTGTCAGACTCAAGGGTACAAGACAGGAATATGCAGAAACTGATGAGGATAAAGCAGATTTGCTTAAGAAATATGTATGTTCTGTGTTCACAGACGAAAGTCTAGAAGCAGGACCTCAGAAAACACCCACAAATAGGAACCAAAGCAATGGGGATATCGGACAATTTTTAGAAGGCTGTGTTTGTAAGGAAATTGCTAAACTAAAAGTAGACAAAGCCATGGGTCCGAATGGGATATATCCAAGAATACTGAGGGAACTTGGGGACGTTCTAGCAGCTCCACTGTCTGACCTTTTTAATGCCTCTTTGGAGTCAGGAGTGGTGCCAGAGACTGGAGAAGTCACACGTGGTCCCTTTATACAAAAGCAGACGTAAGGATGACATTGAGAACTACAGGCCGGTTAGTCTCACCTCTGTGGTTGGTAAATTATTGATAAGGCTACTAAGAGAGAATAGTGATGTTTCTGGAATCCAATGGATTGCAGGATCCGAGGCAGCATGGATTCACCAGAGGCAGGTCTTGTCAGACAAATCTGATTGATTTCTTTGACTGGGTGACCAGAGAGTTGGATCGAGGGAGAGCCCTAGATGTGGTGTTTTTACATTTCAGTAAAGCCTTTGTCACGGTTCCACACAGGCAACTTATAAATAAACTGAGCACTCTAGGGATGGACCCTAAAGTTACTGATAGAAACATAGAAACATGATGGCAGAAAAAGACCACATGGCCTATCTAGTCTGTCCTTCCATAACAACAACTACAACAGTCCACTTTTTACCTTTAGAGATCCTCTGTGTTGGTCCCATGCTTTTTAGAATTCAGTTACTGTCCTCATCTCTACCACCTCCACTGGGAGACTATTCCATGGATCCACTACTCTTTGTGTAAAGAAATATTTCCGCATATCACTCCTGAATCTATCTCCCTTCACCCTCATCCCATGTCCCCTCGTAACAGAACTTGCTTTCAATTGAAAGAGGCTCTCTCCCTGAACATTTATGCCACGGAGGTATTTAAACATCTCAATCATATCACCTCTATCCCGCCTTTCCTCTAAGGTGTACATATTAAGATCCTTAAGTCTGTCCTCATATGCTTTATAATGAAGCCCATTAATCATTTTAGTAGCAACCCTCTGCACCGACTCCATCCTGTTCACATCCTTTTGAAGGTGCGGTCTCCAGAATTGCACACCATACTCCAAATGAGGTCGCACCAAAGACTTATACAGAGGCATTATCACCTCCTTTTTTCTGCTAGCCATTCCTCTCCGTGTGCACCCAAGCATCCTTCTAGCTTTTGCCGTCGCCTTTTCTACCTGTTTAGCTACTTTAAGTTCATCAGACACAACCACGCTTAGGTCCCGCTCTTCTTTAGTCGACAGAAGTACTTCACCTCCTATACTGTATTGCTTCCTTGGATTGCTGCAGCCCAAATGCATGACCTTACATTTTTTAACATTAAATACCAGCTGCCAAATTCTAGACCATTCTTCAAGCTTAGCTAGATCCCTCCTCATGTTATCTACACCTTCCTGGGTGTCTACTTTATTGCAGATTTTGGTATCATCCGCAAAGAGTCAAACCTTACCCGACAGCCCTTCCGCTATATCACTAACAAAGATGTTAAAAAGAATCGGACCAAGGACAGATCCCTGGGGCACACCACTGGTAACATCCTTCTCCTCAGAGTGAGCTCCATTTACTTGTACTCTTTGTCGCCTCCCACCCAACCAATTTCTAACCCAAGCAGTAACTTTAGGGTCCATTCCTAGGGTGCTCAGTTTGTTTATAAGTCGCCTGTGAGGAACAGTGTCAAAGGCTTTACTGAAATCTAAATATACCACATCTAGAGCTCTCCCTCGGTCCAACTCCCTGGTCACCCAGTCAAAGAAATCAATCAGATTTGTCTGACAAGACCTGCCTCTGGTGAATCCATGCTGCCTCGGATCCTGTAATCTGCTGGACTCCAGAAACCTCACTATTTTCTCTTTCAGCAGCGTTTCCAATAATTTACTCACCACCGAAGTTAAACTAACCGGCCTGTAGTTTTCAACCACATCCTTACTTCCGCTTTTGTGTAAAGGCACCACATGAGCCTCTCTCCAGTCCTTTGGCACCACTCCCGACTCCAACGAGGCATTGAAAAGGTCAGTCAGTGGAGTTGCTAGAACGTCCCAAGTTCCCTCAGTATTCTAGGGTGTATCCCATCCGGTCCCATCGCTTTGTCTACTTTAAGTTGAGCTAGTTTCTCACGAACACAGTCTTCTGAAAATTGTTCAAGATGTCCCTCGCTTCTGTTCTTATTTGTGGGTGTTTTCTGAGGTCCTGCTCCTGGTTCTTCATCTGTGAACACAGAACAAAACTATTTGTTAAGCAATTCCGCTTTATCCTTATCAGCTTCTACATATTCCCCCCCCCCTGCACCCTTAAATCTGACAATACCACTTTTGCCCTTCCTCTTCTCACTAATATATCTGAAAAATGACTTATCCCCCCATTTTATTGCATTGGCTATTTCCTCCTCCTTTTGAATCTTTGCCTTCTTGACTACTTTGCTAGCTTCTCTAAGTTTTTCCAAATACAGATGCCTGTCTTCCTCTCTCTGTGATCTCTTGTATTTCATGAAGGCCTCCCTCTTTTTCTTCACTTTTTCAGCTACTTCCTTCGAAAACCATAGCGGTCTCCTGTTCCTTTTGCCTTTATTTACCATTTTAACAAAAAGGTTGGTTGCCTTTAAAATACCCCCTTTCAGTTTTGCCTACTGTTTTTCTACATCCCCCAGCTGTTCCCATCCCACTAACGACTCCCTGAGGTATTGGCCCATCTTCGCAAAGTTAGTCTTCCTAAAGTCTATGATCCTCACCTTGGAATGGATTCTAACAGCCCTAGTCCTAATACTGAACCACACCATCTGGTGATCACTGGATGCAAAATGATCTCCCACTACAACATCAGAAACACTTTCACCATTGGTAAGCACCAAGTCCAGTATGGCCCCTTCATGTGTGGGGTCTGTTACCAATTGCCTGAATAGTTCTCCCTGTAGAGAATCCAGGATCTCCTTACTTCTAGATGATACTGCAGCAGGAATGTGCCAATCAACATCTGGCATATTGAAATCTCCTATCAGTAGCACTTCCCCTTTCCTAGCAATGCTGCGTATGTCTTCAATTAACTCTCTGTCCACCTCTTCCTCTTGTGAGGGAGGTCTGTATATCATGCAAATAGATTTCTCTTTCCCTCTTTCTAGTTTAACCCACAATGCCTCCTCTCTCCCTTTTAAGCTCTGTAATTCCAAAGCTTTAATAGTAGTTTTTACATATAGTGCCACTCCTCCTCCCCTTCTTCCTACCCTGTCCTTTCTGAATAAAGTATAGCCAGGTATAGTTACATCCCAGTCATGGTTTTCTGTGAACCATGTTTCTGTAACTGCCACTAAATCCAAGTCAGCCACTCCCACCAAAGCTTCAACTTCAGGGATCTTATTTCCCATGCTACGGGCATTAATACACACTGCTTTCCATATGTTACCCCTGTTACCCATTTCCATAAAGGTATTTAATGTATCACCTACCTGGGGGCTTTCACTTACCTGGGGGCTTTCTTCACCCATCCCCAGCGAATCTAGTTTAAAGCCCTCTTCAGTAGATTAGCCAGTCTACTACCAAAGATACATTGACCTTTCTTGGACAGATGGATGCCATCTCTGCTCTGCAACCCTTGGAACAGCATCCCATGGTCTAGGAAACCAAAACGCTCTCAATGACACCATCCACACAGCCATGCCTTCATCTCCAGGATGCGAGCCTCTCTGCCTTGGCCTTTACCCTCAACAGGGAGGATTGAAGAGAACACCACCTGTGCACCTAACTGCTTCACCCTCTGTCCCAGAGCCATGAAGTCACTTTTGATATGTTCCAAGGTATACCTGGCAGTATCATTTATTCCAACATGGATTAGCAACATTGGGTAATAGTCAGTGGGCTTGATGAGTCTCGGCAAACTCTCCGTAACATCTTGGATTTTTGCACCAGGCAGACAGCATACCTCTCTGGACATCAAGTCTGGTCGGCAGATGGACGCCTCAGTACCCCTCAGAAGAGAGTCTCCAACCACCACTACCCTTCGTTTCCTTCTGGTCACTGATTCCGCAACTTTGGGGTACTTGAACTCTGGTTCTTCCCTTTCCAGGGATGCTTTCACCTCCTCCACTTCCAGGGCTGCATAATGGTTCTTCAATTCAAGGGCTGGAGAAGTTGGATTGGTGATTTTGCAGGCCCTGGTGATGTGTCCAACCATCGACATTCTGTTGGCACCCACCTTCTCCTGTGCTGGAGAGCCTGGTTGCTGCAAGAAGCATCTCATCAATGTACTTCTCACTGTCTTGAATGCTCCTCAGCCTCGCCACCTCCTCTCTGAGTTCCTCCACTTGTTTCCTCAGAGCTTCAGCATGCAGGCACCCTGCACATGGAACCGGTCCTTCAACTGGCATTAGGACCTCTGTCTGGACCGAGGCAGAAGCTGTAACAGGGGCAACAGCTTTAGCAATACGATTTTTCCCAGCCATTGTTCTGTTCGTGGAGCTTAGGTATCTGTTAAAGCAAAAGAGAGAGATCTACCAAGTACCAGCCGGTTTCGCAGCTGTCCTTTCAGAGAAAAAGCATGGGGTTAGATGGGGTTAGACATTGGTTGAGTGGGAGGCGACAAAGGGTACAAGTAAATGGAGCTTACTCTGAGGAGAAGGTGGTTACCAGTGGTGTACGACAGGGATCTGTCCTTGGTCTGAGTCTTTTTAAGATATTTGTTAGTGATATTGTGGAAGGGTAAGGTTTGCCTCTTTACGGATGATACCAAAATCTGCAATAGAGTAGACACCCAGGAAGGAATAGATAACATGATGAGGGATCTAGTTAAGCTTGAAGAATGGTCTAAAATTTGGCAGCTGAATTGCCGTCAATTTTAGGATAAGATTTTATAACAAACCATGTAAAATTATGCACTATCAATGCACATAAATCAAGCATTTTCCATGACTTACCATGCAGAATGGCCTTTACGTGCATACTTTAGTTGGGCGATATTCTATAAGTGCATGCATCAGGCCGATGGCACATACTATTGGTGAGCATGTTGCCAGGGCGCAGTTTAGGAAGAGAGGAAATTTGCACTCAGAGGATATAAAATATTATAACTTATGCACACTCTTTAAAAATTTAGGCATGCACATTTACACCAAGTCTTGGGCTGATATAAGTGCTCACAACTTGGTTTGCCACACATATGACTTATGTCCCTAATTTATAAAGAAAAGTAAGCACTTGTTTTTCTTTAGAAAATAGACATGATTTTACACATATTGTAACGTTGATCTTTATAAAATTACCCTCTTAAAGTGAACAGTTTATAGCTATAGTGCCTTTGATACCGTTCTGCACTGGCGACATAAATAAATTGAGCACCCTAGGAATGGACACTAAAGTCAAGAGCGGCTCTATAATGAGGGTGAGTGAGGCGGTGGCTTCAGGTGGCAGCTTTTTGGGGGTGGCAAAAAATACCCCCAAAAAGGCCGCCTCACTCAACCTTCAAAATTTAAACAAAACAACAAAAAAAAATGGCTGGAGAAGCTGTTGCCACTGCTGCAGCAGCAGAATCAAGTGCAACCTGATTAGGAAAGGGTCTCCCAGTGGTTTTGCATCTGCCCCTGACAGTATCAACACTTCCCCTCTAGGTGGGATAGTATGGACGGTATAAATACTGTGCTATGACATAAATCTGAAGAATTATTTATTGGGTATCATTTGGTATCATAAATTTGATATTTGATCTCAATATTGATCTGTAAAGTTTGTTTATATTCTCATTTATAGTGGAGAAGATAAAACTGAGGGAAAGCAACATTTCTGTCAGGGCAGGTGCCTCCTGTCAGTTATTTTACAGAACTGCTAAAATTTGTCTTGTGACTAGAGACTTTAAGCTGTCAGTTATCTATCTGAATACCGACCTTATGTGAGTCAAGGCTGGAAGATTCAAAATAAGCAACGCATTGCGGGGGGAGGGGGGGTTTATTGTTGTTTGTTTTCCAGACTGGCATATCCATACCTTCTTTTGCAGAAGCAAGGTCTCTGAGAAGGTAGAGAAGGCAGAGAAGGCAGAGAAGGCAGTAGGAGAAGCTGAATAATTTATAGTACTGGAACTGACAACATAAAAATAAAATTCAGCCAAAAATAAATTTTGAGTTGCAGAGAAACACAAAGCTCTGGAACATGCTCCATAGGTTAACACATATGAAGGGACCTGTCACTGTTAGAAGTGAAGTAGAAATTTATGGGGTCCTCATATATTTGGAGGGGTATTTTCAGAGAGTTTCCTTACGCACAGGGATTTCAAATTTAAATCCCTATGCATACCTCAGCAGGCGTGCTCATGCTCTACCCTTCTGAGAAGGAAATTGTCAAAAGTGCTGTCTACCCATGGAAATCCCCCCTCAAAGGCTTTCTTTAAAAAATATTGGGCCCGATTTTTAACTGGGCGGTGCTATGTGCTGCGTCAGCGCATAGCCCACCCCCTTCCACCTAACCTGGTTTTTCAATGCTTGGATCATATGCGGCCCCGGCATTGAAAATCCGGGTCTCGCCACACATCCTAGAAGCTGCAGGAGCTAGCCAGGTAGCACCGATTTTCGATGCTACCCTCTTAGCCCCTACGCCTTAAAGATAGATGAGGAAAAACCTTGTCTATGTTTAAGGCGCAAAGGGCTAAGCAGGTAGCATCAAAAAATCGGTGCTACCTGGTTAGTCCCTTCCTTCTCCCCCGCTTCGCCCCAGAATGCCCCTAACACGCCTCGATGCTAACCATATAGCATCTGGGCACATTAGGGACATATCCAGGATTTTCAAAGGGCACTACTCATGTAGGTGCCCTTCGAAAATCCCAGATAAGGCATTTACGGCCCAACCCTAGACCAGTTACCCGTGTAAATGCCTTAAAAAATCAGGCCCATCTTTCTTGCTGTCATCTCTTATTTTAATTTATTTGGCAGAGATTTACAATAATCACAGACTTGTGTTCAGAAAAGCAATCTTTAACCGCAGGGTGCAGAAACTCTGGTCACATAGGAGGTGATTTTGTAAGGAGCCGTGTAAAGTAACGTGCCATCCAGGGCGGCCCAACCCTTTGGCAAACTAGGCAGTCACCTAGGGAGGCAGCTTCTGGGGATGGCAAAGAGCAAGGCATTCAAAGCTAAAGAATTGATTCTAAAAGCCGAGGGGTGGGACATAAGGCTTAAGGTTTGCCTAGGGCGTAAACACCTTGAACCAACTCTTGGGTTAGCTCTGGTGCCATCAACGTGCATAAGTCATGTGTTCTCAATGACATACTCATGGATGAACCTTGCACATGTACTTTAGGCAGGTACTATTCTGTAGGTGCACATATCCAGCCAATAGCGAGTTCTTCTGATGTGGACATAGACAGGGGCAGAATTTGGGTGGAGCATAGGCATGACACATCAGTTATAAAATACTGGCAGTATTTTATCAGTTATAAAATCTTGGCAGAGTGGCTGTGAGGGACCTGGACAACATTCTCAAGAGCAGAGTTGTCTCTCTCCATACAAAGATTTGACTTGTCCAAGCCATGATATTTTCAATAACATTATATGGATACAAAAGTTGGACAGTGAAAAAGATAGACAGGAAGAAAACTGATGCCTTTGAATTATGGTGCTGGCGATGAATGCTGTGTATATCATGGACTTCCCAGGGAACGGTCCATTTGGTACTAGAGGAGATCAAATCTAGGCTTTCCTTAGAAGCTCAGATGACAAGACTTCGACTTTCATACTTTGGACACATCATGTGAATAGAAAGATCATTAGAGAAAGACATAATGCTTGGAAAGGTAGAAGGTCAACGCAAAAGAGGAAGGCCGGCAACAAGATGGATTGATACATTAACAGCAACTATGGGTGCCACTCTATCAACAATGAGCCGCCTGACTGACGACCAAACACAGTTTAGGTCAACTATCCAGAGGGTTGGCACGAGTTGACACCGACTCGATGGCACTTAACAACAACAACAACATGCACATTCTCTACAAATCTAGGCATGGGCATTTATGTCGAGTAGAGGGTTGGTGTAATTGGTCATGTTTAAACTTGGCATGCATGTCTCACTACTTATGCCCCTATTTTATAAAGTACGGCTGTACTTGACTTTAAAATAAGCATGCCAATACATACATTAACCTAGGCACATCTTATAAAATTATCCTCCTAATGTCTTGCAAGTCTTGGGACCACAAGGCTAGCATGGGAGTTCTCACCCTCCATGGCTCAATCCTACAGTACTGAGAGCCATGTAGTAAAGTCTGTAAAAGAACTTGTGTTTTCAATGTTGGCAGCTGCAGCAATAGCAGACACAAAGGGGAAATGCTGGCTGGCTGTGGGGAAGTGAAAGCTGGATGGCTAAGGAAGGACTTGGGAGGTGGAGGTGGGGGTGAGGGGTTCCTGGCATGGTGAGGAGGAGTACTACTGAGGTGGGGGAGGGGGATGACTTATTGGAGGGTGGAGGGTTGAGACTGGTGGTGTCCAGAGGGTATTGAGGAAGAGGGAGAATGCTGGGGATTGGGGGAATGAGAGAGAAAGAAAGAGAGAGAGACGAGATGGAGGAATGAGAAAAAAGGGAGACTGTTGGGGACAGGGTGGTTAGATACAGTAAGAGTGAGAAAAACTGGGTGAGGACAGTCTGGGAAAAATGAAAGAAGCAAGAGACATAAATGGAGGGTATGAATGCTGAGGATAAAGGCAAGTAAAAAATAGAATCCACTTAAATATGTTCCTAATGTTTAAAATTTCACAATGCTAAAACAAACAGCGATATACAGATATTTAGTACATCTGCACTGTGTAAAACCCTAGAATCAGAGGCTCAAAAGAAAATCTATGGTTCATCTGTATGTTCACCTTTTGCTCTGACCTGCTCTTTTGTTTTAACCAGATGGAAGAAGCTAGTCAAGAACTCTTCAGTTTGATTGGCAACTGTCAGTAAACAGTTGTGCTACTATGTGAAATCTTTCTACGCACAGCACAGTTTACCCCAGGGTGGACTCAGGTGACAGTGTGTCCTGTCCTTGCTTTGTGATATCATTGTGTGACCTTAAAAATATAAAAACCTTGCTACGTTTGTGCTACTATTCTAATATAAAATCTTTCAAGGCACAGCTCAGTATAATTTAATTTGGACTTATACCAATGTGAGAACCTGGCAGGTTGCAAAATGCATAACAAAATTAAAATCTTACAGAATTAAATATCAAATCCAAATATTTTACAATAAATTCAGACTAAAAATAAAAATAGTGTTAAAATAAATCAAACCAGCTAAATCTAACAATAAAGGGGGTTCTTTTAGAAGTCCTATTCACAATTTAAATGTGTACAATTAGCCATATAAATGCGTAAATCGCATCCACATGTAAAAGGACATTTAAAAAGGGTCCAGTTTGCATTTGGATGACCATACAAAGGTGAAAGTGCACTGGGATATGTCAGGCGTGTGGCCTAGGAGCAACCAAAATCTAAACATGCATTCCTCATTTTGTAAAGAGAATGCTCATGCAAACCAAAAATTGTCCACATCCGGAATTACTCCTTCTCTCTGCTCATTTCAGCCATCCCTTTACAGGAGGAATTAAGGGGGCTATTCTTCTTAATTCCCAATTTTTATTTTCCCCTCCAAATTGAAGTAAGGTAAAACTAGCGGCCTTCTTTAGGTGATAGAGAGAGGCTGCATATCTAGATTTGAAGAATGATTGAGACATACATGTGAGTGCTGACATTTAACATGTGAAATGCCAGCCCTTACACATGCAAGTGACTGGGTTTCCTCAATCGATTTTCAAATGTGCAGATTTATGGAATGGCTCCTCCCATTGCACACGGATATCAGTCCCCATGTACTCCTGCATTTCCTTCTGTCCGTAGCCCAACTTTAGCAATCACACCCATTTTGAGGGGCAGAGATATGTCGAAATAACATCACTCTCACCTCTCTTCTAAAGCTGACATAGATTTGCAGATATTTTCACTGCCACATCCCTCCAACCACATAAACAACTAGGACAGAGGCATGGTAGGGGCATGTTTGGGGCATTCTGACAACCTTAGACATTTATGCCTAATTTCAGTAATGGCCAGCACGTCTCTCAACTCGCCCAAGTCTATACCTGCTCCAAGGCACAAATAGGCATCTGAAAAGGGCTCGCTTTGCCAGTAAAGCATCCGGAGGGTCTAGAGGAGATGGTACTCTACTAGCCCCAGTACTGTCCACAGCCATAAAGACAATTGATATGTATTGGGAAACCTGATTTGTGGTTGTCTCACTGCCGAATGTCTCTGCTATCTGACTGGCAGGCTGGGATGCATCCCCTGTCTGGAATATCATTGCGGGGACGTCTATGTAGTCGTCCCTGATGATGTCCATATTGGGTACTTCCACACTTCTGAAATCATGCCTGAACTTGGATGTGCCCATCCTTTTTAGAAACATTTTTACCTGGATGTCCCAGGTGGACCTGGACATTATGTGCCTTCATGTCTTATTTTGCATTCAGATCCTGCCAGGTATTTATGACCTGGATTGGCCACTGTTTGAAACAGGATACTGAGCTTGATGGACCTTTGGTCTGACTCAGTATGATAGTTCTTATGCTCTTTCAGGTCGGTCTGGGCATCTGCAAACATGTGAGCTGAAAATGGAAGTGGATACCAAGAATAACTTTTGACTTGGTGCTGTTTTATCCAGTGACTCTCCTGTTCCTCCTCTACCTGTATAATGGTAGGAGAGTAGCATTCTTTGCTATTCATTTCACTGCCAGCCCATAGTTACACTTCGGTCATTTTTCTGACTCTAAAGACTTTGCAGCCTAGGCCGCTGCCCCTCTCACCCACGCCTGCACCTATCTACCAAAACATGGTTCCTAGACACAGTAATTTCATCCTGTTAGATAGGGGAGCTTGACTCACAGTCACATTGCTTCATTACCTCTGACTCCTATAATAAAGATACCAGTATTTCAGGGTCCAGACATTCAAGAGAAGAGACCAATGGCCTGGTTTGAGGAATTGTATGTGTATCCTCATCCATTGTTCTCCTACGTCAAGCATTGGAAACGGTTTTTGGATGATGTCTTTTTCATATGGACTGGAACCAGAGGGGATTTGGATTCTTTTTTGGTCTCTTTAAACTCTTTCAAACCTAACATACAGTTTACATCTCAGGTGGAGACACAAAAGATTCAATTTTTAGATATCACGGTGGAGTGTACTCCTGCAGGATTCTCAACCTCTCTGTACAGGAAGCCCGTTCAACGTAACAGTTGCTTCGGTTTGACAGTTACCATCCTCCAGCCTTGAAGCGTGGCTTACCATATGGCCAGTTTCTCAGGCTTTGTAGAAATTGCACTGAATTATCGCAATTTAAATTTCATGCACAGGAATTAACCTCCCGTCTTGTATCGAGGGGATATCCATCAAAGGTTGTCTATTTAGCCTATAAAAGGGCATGTAATACTCACCGAGAGTGGCTTTTGACACCTAGAGATTGTACACCTTCCGGAGAAAAAACAACGGGGGTCCTTCCCTTCATGCAGGGGACCACTGCGGTAGTTCGTTTAATGCATCAATTTTGGCCTATTTTAGCCATTCATTCATGTTTTCGAACACCGCTTCAAATTGCCTACTCCCGCGGATCTAATTTACGGGATTTTTTGGTGAAGACTAGGTCTCCTCTAGATCAACCTCCTAAAAGTCATGATCAGGCTGGTCATTTTTCATGTGAAGCTTGCTCATTTTGCTCGGGCACTTTAATGGGTCCTATCTGGATGGACACTCGCACTAACAGGAGTTACTACACTCGGTGGCATACCGATTGTAATACTACTTATATAGTTTACTTAATTGTTTGTCCTTGCCAGTTACCTTATATTGGTAGGACTTCACGGACTTTCAAGCAAAGACTCACTGAGCATGCCTCTCGTGTGCGCACTCATTTACTGACAGCTCCTCTTGTCAGCCACTGCTTAGAACATTCACATGGGTTTGAAGATCTTCGGTGGCGAATTTTAGATTATGTGCCCCCTGATCCCTGTGGTGGCGATCGGATTCAACGCCTGCAGAATTTGGAGCAAAAGTGGATATTTCGACTGAATTCAGTCTCTCCGGATGGTCTTAACCAGCAGGTGGACTGGCATACCATTCATTGAGTTGTTCTTGGACTGAGACATGTTCATTGGATCGGTGATCCCTCCTGCAGATTGGTTCTTTATACTATCTATCAACCTTCCTGATCAGGAGGTGAAATCTGGTTGGTGGTTTCATCCCTCTGTGAGGATTGGTTCCTCTCTAACGAATCACATTGGATAGGCGTGTCCTATTTGGGACTTTAGTTGGCGAGCCCGGGTTATAAAAAAACATTCTTTCAGCTGTGTTTCTAGGGCTGACGTTTTTTACTCAGAGGTCTGACCTGAAGCAGGGGGCTGATGTGTGTACCCCCGAAACGTGACACGTCGTAGTAACGACCTACTGATGTAAAATTGATCTACTGTTGCTAATAACGTTCTTACAGCCTGCTCTTCTTCTATAAAGCTAAGTACCAGCCATTTTTGAATAGAGCTGTTTTAAATTGACTTTCAATTTTGATTAAAAAGGACGGGCCACGGTGGTAGCAGGAAAATTCCTGTTAACTGTGCTGGCCACTCCGACAAAAAAAGTTACATAATCTTGGTTCTTGTGCTGGGTTTTTCAGGGATTCACTGGTTAATATTTACAGCAAAAAGGGAGAACAGAGTTACATATGTATAAGGCATATCGCACGGATCTTAGTGATGAACCAGAGCTAAGCATTTCTGCTGCTTCATCTCCACTCACAAATGCCAAGAGAAAGTCCACTTGCCTCCCAATAGCACAGCATTCTGATTGGAGCCCAGACAGGGTCGGTGCTACCATTAGCAAACTAGACAGTTGTCTAGAGTGCCGACATCCCAGGGGCACCCCATTGCCGCTGCTGCCGTCTTTCTCAAGGACCTGTGTTGTGGTAATGGCATTCAAACCATGACGCAGTGCCCACCTGAACTCTCCAGTTCTGCGTTGTGGTTTCTGCCTTCTATTACTTGCCGCTTCAGTCTGCATGCCATCTACTCAGGTTGCATATGAATAGGTGAACCTGTGCTAAGGATAATATTGACGGCACACGATATGTATCCTCGGACTAAATGCAATGTGCTCACTATGTTACTCTCCACCCTTAACCTGCCCATTTGGCACCTTAATGCATGATTGGCAGTAAGCATAAAACTTGGCATGCGTTTACTGTCATGTCCCTGTGGTAACTGTTACTGCAGATCTAAGCATGCAGTTAACAGGTGTCAAATCACGCATAAATGGGGGCTTTTAAAAGCTCTATTCTTGAGTTGGATGTCTGAAAACTGACACATAGACATGCAAATCATGAAGATGACCCCAGAGTCATTTTAGAAAGCCAAGTATATAGACGTCCCCCAGTGCAGGAATGTCCAGGTAGGACAGAGGCATGGTGGAGGTGTAACCTGGGTGGAACAAGAACGTTAGAAACATAGAAACATGACGGCAGAAAAAGACTACATGGCCTATCTAGTCTGCCCTTCCATATCAACCATTACAACAGTCCCTTTTTCCCTTTAGAGATCCTCTTTGTTTCTCCCATGCTTCTTTGATACTGTCCTCATTTCTACTGCCTCCACTGGGAGACTATTCCACGCATCTACCACTCTTTCTGTAAAGAAATATTTCCGGATATTGCTCCTGAGTCTATCTCCTTTCACCCTCATCCTATGTCCCCTAGTAGCAGAGCTTGCTTTCAATCGAAAGAGGCTCTCCACCTTTGCATTTATGCCACAGAGTTATTTAAACATCTCAATCATAAAACCTCTATCCCGCATTTAGAGTAGTTACTCACCTGTAACAGGTGTTCTCCAGGAGCAGCAGGAATCAGTCCTCACATATGGGTGACGTCGGCGCCGACGGAGCCCTCGTGTGGAGCATTTCCCCAGCTTTCAATAAAAGCCTTTGGGAATTGCAGCACGCATGCGCGGTCCCCTTCCCGCCCAAGGGTGCCATCTTGCTCAGTCTGATGACATAGCTAAAAGACAGCAAAAAATTAGCAAAATAAATCATATGACTGCAACTCCAAGGGGAGGAGGGAGGGTTGTGAGGACTGATTCCTGCTGCTCCTGGAGAACACTTGTTACAGGTGAGTAACTACTCTTTCTCCAGGACCAAGCAGGAAGTCAGTCCTCACATATGGGACTCCCCAGCTTAAGGCTACTGGAGACCTCAAGCCGAAAAAATGAGCTCCCTCTAGCTCGGCAGCACGTAAGGAAGGAATCTTCTCTGAGAACGCCCCCGACCGGTAGCCCAACACCAGAGCCGGAGGGTAGGACTTGCCTAAACCCCAAAGAGATTATGGAGTACTGCCTGTCCGAAAGCACTGTCCTTGCGAGACTCCCTCTCAAGGCAGTAATGGGCCGCAAAAGTCTGGCTTGAAGACCAAGTAGCGGCCCGGCAGATGTCTGCCAATGGAACAGAGAGGAGATGAGCCACTGACGCAGCCTTCGCCCTGACCCGATGAGCCATGACTCGACCCTCCAACGAGAGGCCGGCTGCCCCATAAGCCCAGGCGATACAGTCAGCGACCCATATGGACAAAGTACGCTTGGCGACAGGTAGCCCCAACTTATTGGGGTCAAAAGAAACGAAGAGCTGAACAGCCCTCCGATGCTCCGGCGTACGGTCAAGGTAGAAGGACAACGCCCTCCTACAGTCCAGGGTATGCAGGACCATCTCAGCCCGGTTGGCATGCGGCCTGGGAAAAAAGGTCGGAAGAACCACCTCCTGATTGAGGTGAAAAGGGGAGACAACCTTAGGAAGAAACTTAGGGTGAGTCCGTAAGACTACCCTATTCCTGTAGAACCTAGTGTAAGGGGGATCAGAAACTAGTGCCTGCAGTTCACTCACTCGCCTAGCAGAGGTAAGAGCTACCAAAAACAAGGTTTTCCAGGAGAGAAAACGGAGAGGGCAGGTAGCCATAGCTTCAAAGGGTGGACAAGTAATCCGCTGTAAGATCACATTCAGATCCCACTCAGGGGCTGGTGGACGCAAAGGAGGCTTAAGCAGAAGGAGGCCTCTGAGAAAACGAGCCACCAAAGGGTGGTTGGAAAGAGGCCTGCCGTCCACCGGCGAGTGGTGCGCTGAGAGAGCACTGAGGTGAACCCTGACAGAGTTAGACTTAAGGCCGAGATTCGAGAGGTAAAGCAAATATTGCAATACTACCGCTACCAAGCACGAGAAGGGATTCTCGCTGTGCTGAGCACACCATGCGGAGAATCTACGCCACTTAAGAGCGTAGGATTTCCTGGTGGATTTCCATCTAGAGGCTAAGACTACATCTTCCACCTCTCGAGGCAGTAATAGGGGAGCCAGGACTACCCTTTCAGCAGCCAGGCCATCAGATGAAGGAACTGGAGGTTGGGGTGCAAGAGAGTTCCCTGATCCTGAGACAGGAGATCGTGCTGAAACCCCAGAGGAAGAGGGGTGTCCACCACCAGTTGCAGCAGAAGTGGGAACCACGGTTGCCTCGGCCACCTGGGGGCTATCAGGATCATTGAGGCCCCATCCTTGAGGACTTTGAACAGTGTTCTGGACACTAGTGGTGTGGGAGGAAACGCATACAGTAGGCCTGTGGACCACGAGATCAGAAACGTACCGCTGCTACTGAGAGGATGCGATTGTCTGGAGCAGAATCTCGGGAGTTGCCGGTTCAGAGGACTGGCGAAAAGATCCATGGTGGGGAGGCCCCACCTGAGAAAGATCTGCTGAACCACCTACGGGTTCAATCTCCATTCGTGTGGTTGCAGGATCCTGCTCAGTCTGTCCGCCAGGTAATTCTCTTGACCTGGGAGGTAGACAGCCTTGAGGAGGATTCCGTGATTGACGGCCCAAGAGCACAGCCGTTGTGCCTCCTGACAAAGAAGGAAGGAGCCTGTGTCTCCTTGTTTGTTCACGTAGAACATGGCAACTTGATTGTCCGTCTGGACTAGTACAGACTGGTGAGAGGCGAGATGGGAGAAGGCTCTCAGAGCTAGGCGTATCACCCGTAGCTCCAGGATGTTTATCTGTTGAGCAGCCTCCCAAGGGGTCCAGAGACCCTGAGTACATGTCCCTTGGCAATGTACTCCCCAACCTAGAAGAGAAGCATCTGTCGTCAGCACTTGAGAATGCGGAGGGGATTGAAAAACCACTCCGAGTACCAGATTCGGAAGATGGAGCCACCATTGCAGAGAGGAGACTAGCAGGTCGGATATTCTTACTGAGTCTGCTAGGCTCCCTGAGGCCTGATGCCACTGAGTGCGAAGGCTCCACTGAGCAGGCAGCATGTGCAGGCGGGCATTGGGAGTGACATGAACCGTGGAAGCCATATGGCTGAGTAGTCTCAGGAATTGCCTGGCAGAGACCAGGGAATTGCTGTGAAACTGCCTAGCCAGATCCAACAACCTGTGGGCTCTGTCCAGTGGCAGAAAAGCCTTCGCCTGAAGAGTGTCCAGTCTTGCTCCTATGAATTCTAAGTTCTGGGACGGGAGCAAAGTGGACTTTGCGAAGTTGATGACAAACCCCAAGTGCTGAAGCAGAGCCACAGTGAGAAGGGTGGCTTGATTGGCCTTCTGGGGAGACTGGCCCCTTATGAGCCAGTCGTCCAGGTACGGAAACACAAAAAGACCTTGAAGCCTTAGGTAGGCCGCCACCACTGCCAGGCACTTGGTGAACACCCTGGGAGCGGAGGTCAGGCCAAAGGGTAGTACTCTGTACTGATAGTGGTTTCCTCCCACAACAAATCTGAGATATTGTCTGTGGTCTGGATGAATAAGGATGTGAGTATAAGCATCCTTTAGATCTAAGGAGCATAGCCAATTTCCCTGCTGGAGGTAGGGCAGCAGGATTCCAAGGGTAAGCATCTTGAACATTTCCCTCTCCAGGAACTTGTTGAGGTTGCACAAGTCTAGGATGGGTCTGAGGCCTCCTGTTCTTTTTGGTACCAGAAAGTACCTGGAATAAAAGCCGTGACCTCTCAGGTGGTGGGGCACCGATTCCACAGCCTGTTCCTTTAGTAGACTCGCCAACTCCTGAAGGAGTAGGTCCCTGTGCAGAGGGAGTCTTGGAGGCTCCCCTGGAAAATAGGAGGGAGGTACCTGGTGAAAATGGAGAAGATAGCCCTTTTGGACTATATGGATCACCCAGGTATCTGATGTGACGGCTGACCACCTGTGGGCAAAGTGGGCCAGCCTGCCTCCTGTGCTGATATGAGACAGCTGAGGAGAAGAGGCTATGCTTTCCGAGTCAAAAACCCCCACCCTGCTGAGCAGGGGCCGGTGTTGGTGGCTTGGGGGCCTTCTGCCTATGGGGCCCATGACCCTGCCCCTTGGCCTGCTGACCCTGTTGGGGAGCTGCAGAGGCCTGATAATGAGGATATTGTTTATAGGCAGATGACTTCCTCGGGTAAAAGGTCTTTTTTCCCGAACCCTTCTTCTTCTGAGAAGGGGCAGAGGTTTTTCTGGACAGCCTAGTCCTGGTCAGAGTCTCGGTCTCGGGTTCTGCAGCCATTTCAGCCATGGGCTTGCCAAAGAGGTTTTCACCTCGGCAGGGGACATCAACCAACTTGTCCTGTACCCATGGCTCGAGGTCGGATGACTGTAGCCAAGCCTGTCGGCGGGCACCAATGCCGGCCCCGGCTACTCGGGCCGAAGCCTCGAAGCCATCGTAGGCTGCTCGAGAGATAAACTTCGAGCACTCTCGAATACCAGTGGTCAAGGCCCTGAACCTCTGCAAAGGTTCCTCGGAGAGACCAGCAGAGAACCCGGCAATCTCCTTTGCCAGGTCTCGGAGATACATGCCCATGTAGAGCTGGTATGTCTGGACACGGCAAGCAAGCATAGAGCCCTGGAAGCACTTCTTACCGAGGGCATCCAAATTCCGGGCCTCCCGGCCGGGAGGCACCGAGGAGTGCATCTTCTGACTTTTCAGTCGATGCATGGACGATTCCACAACCATGGAGTGGTGCGGTAATTGTGCCTTTTGGAACCCGGGGCTCTTGCGGACTCGATAGATGGAATCGACCCGCTTGCTTAACACCGGCGTCGAGGCCGGGGTCTCCCACATGCGGAAGAGCAGCCGCTCCAGCATCGGAGGAACCGGTACAGTAAAGGCCTCCTTCAGGGGAGAGTCATACTGGAGGGCCTCGAGCTCCTCGGCTCGAGGCTCCTCCTCGGGATCCGCGGGGAAGGCCAAGGCCTTGGCCATATCCTGCACGAAGTCCGAGAACCGGGTATTCTCTGGTGGGGTTTGTCTCTGAGGTTCGGACTCCGGCGAGTCCGATGGGACACACTGGGTCCGATAGGTGTCGGGTGACTCTTCGTCCTCCGTCTCCCAGCCCGACTACTCGGAGGAGGTGTCGAGCGGCTCCGGTCGGGCGGGCACCGATGCCCTCCGCCCCGACGCTGAGGGTACCAGCGTCGACGACCTCGGTCCCGAACGGGAGGCTGAGGGAGACCATGGCCGAGGATAGACTCGAGCCCGCATGGACTCGAGGATCGGCTCGGCCTCCGGGGTCGACTTGGACGTCGATGTCCCAGTGGTCGGGGCAGATGCACCAGTGAGACCGGCGATCAATGCCCGCTGCTGTTCCATGAAGGCAGCGAGGCTGCTCTCCAAGGCTGTCAACCTGAGTCCGAGCTCAGGAGACCCAGCAGCCCCCGACTCGGGCCCCGACGGCGGCTCCCTTGGAGGAGAGTCCACGAGGACTACAGCACTCACGTGTCCAGGAGACTCCATCTCGAGACGAGGTTGCTTGGCAGGCCTCTCGGACTCCGAAGACCCGGGACGGCTATCGGGGCTATGCGACCTGGCTCTCGGGTTACCAGGAGCGTCCACCGACGCCGCCCTCGCAGGTTTCTTCTTCCTGTGCTGTTCCCGCAAAGGAGACCCCTGCTCAGAGGAACCTCGACGCTGCTCGGGGCCGGAGTCCCGAGACGTCGAGGCCTCCGACGAGGTCCGGGCCCGTCTGGACGCGGAGTCAGAGAAGATCCTATCCTTCTGGTGCTGCCGACTCCTCAACGCCTTCGAGGACATTTTGCCACACGGACCACAAATCATCGGGTCATGATCGGGTCTGAGGCAGCAGAGGCAGCAGTCGTGTGTGTCGGTAAGAGACATAAGTTTCTTACACCGATCACACTTTTTAAACCCGCTGGCAGCCATCGAGGGAAAAAGGGCCCCTGCGAGGTCAAAAGACAGGGCTGCCAGTGAAAAAAGAAAAAATGGCGCGAACACTAGTCACGAAGGACAAAAACCGAAAAAGGAGAGAGTGGGCTCGATACCGGCGTATCAGGCCCAGGCGGGAAAAGGATCCAGCGTCGAACCGAAGGAGAAGAATAAAAAATAGGGAAATCAACTTTTTCCTCGGCAAAAAACGAACTATGTCCGTTGGGCTCCGCGGAAAAAAGAAGACTGAGCAAGATGGTACCCTTGGGCGGGAAGGGGACCGCGCATGCGCGCTGCAATTCCCAAAGGCTTTCTTTGAAAGCTGGGGAAATGCTCCACACGAGGGCTCTGTCGGTGCCGACATCACCCATATGTGAGGACTGACTTCCTGCTTGGTCCTGGAGAATCTCTATATATTAAGATCCTTAAGTCTATCCTCATATGCTTTATAATGAAGACCACTACCAATTTTAGTAGCAACCCTCTGTACCGACTCCAACAAGTTTATATCCTTTTCAAGGTACGGTCTCCAGAATTGCACACAATACTCCAAATGAGGTCACACCAAAGACTTATACAGAGCCACTATCACCTCTACTGGCCATTCCTCTCCCTATGCACCCAAGCATCCTTCTAACTTTCACCGTCGCCCCATCTACGTGCATAGCTATTTTAGGATCATCAGAAACAATCATGCCTAGATCCTGCTCTTCATTTGTGGACAGAAGTACTTCACCCCCTATACTATATCGCTCCCTTGGATTGCTGCAGCTCAAATGAATGGCCTTGCATTTTTTAACATTAAATCTCAGCTGCCAAATTCTAGACAATTCTTCAAGCTTAGCTAGATCCCTCCTCATGTTATCTATACCTTCCTGGGTGTCTTCTCTATTGCAGATTTTGGTATCATCCGCAAAAAGCAAACCTTACCTTTCCACAATATCACTAACAAAGATCTTAAAAAGAATTGGACCAAGGAAAGATCCCTGGGGCACACCACTGGTAACCATCCTCAGAGTGAGCTCCATGTACCTGTACTCTTTGTTGCGTCCCACTCAACCAATTTCTAACCCAAGCAGTACCTTTAGGGTCCATCCCTAGGTTGCTCGCTTTGTTTGTAAGTCATCTGTGAAAAACAGAGTCAAAGACTTTACTGAAATCTAAATATACCACATCTAAGGCTCTCCCTTGATCCAACTCCCTGGCACCCAGTCAAAGAATCAATCAGATTCATCTGACAAAACCTGCCTCTGGTAAATCCATGCTGCCTCTGATCCGATAATCCGTTGGACTCCAGAAACCTCACTATTTTCTCTTTCAGCAGCGCTTCCAAAACTTTACTCACAACCGAGGTTAAACTAACCGGCCTGCAGTTTTCAACCACACACTTATTTCCGCTTTTGTGTAAAGGGACTGCATGTGCCTCTCTCCAGTCCTCTGGCACTACTCCCGACTCCAACGAGGCATTGAAAAGGTCAGTCAGTGGAGCTGCTAGAACATCCCCAGGTTCCCTCATTCTCTGATGTATCCCTTCTGGTCCCTTCACTTTGTCTACTTTAAGTTTAGCAATCTTTTTACAAACACAGTTTTCTGAAATTGTTCAAGATGCCCCTAGCTTCTGTTCCTATTTGTGGGTGTTTTCTGAGGTCCTGTTCCTGGTTCTTCATCTGTGAACACAGAACAGAAATATTTGTTAAGCAATTCCGCTTTATCCTCATCAGCTTCCACATATTCTTCCCCTTCACCCTTGATAATGCCACTTTTGCCCTTCCTCTTCTCACTAACATATCTGAAAAATGTCTTATCCCTCCATTTTATTGCATTGGTTATTTCCTCCTCTTTTTGAATCTTTGCTTTCCTGACTACTTTGCTAGCTTCTCTAAGTTTTTCCAAATATAGATGCCTGTCTTCCTCTCTCTGTGATCTCTTGTATTTCATGAAGGCCTCTCTCTTTTTCTTCACCTTTTCAGCTACTTCTTTTGAAATCCATAGAGGTTTCCTTTTCCTTTTACCGTCATTTACTATTTTAAGAAAAAGGTTGGTTGCCCTTAAAATATCCCCTTTCAGTTTTGCCCACTGTTTTTCTACAACTCCCAGCTGTTCCCATCCGACTAACGACTCCCTGAGGTATTGGCCCATTTTGGCAAACTTAGTTTTCCTAAATTCTAAGATCCTCACTTTTGAATGGATTTTATCAGCCTTAGTCCTAATACTGAACCACACCATCTGGTGATCACTGGATGCAAAATGATCTCCCATTATAACATCATAAACACTTTCACCATTGGTAAGCACCAAGTCCAGTATGGCCCCTTCACATGTGGGTTCTGTTACCAGTTGCCTGAATAGTTCTCCCTGTAGAAAATCCAGGATCTCCTTACTTCTAGATGATACTGCAGCAGTGGTGTGCCAATCAATATCTGGCATATTGAAATCCTCTATCAGTAGCACTTCCCCTTTCATGGCAATGCTTCGTATGTCTTCAATTAACTCTCCGTCCACCTCTTCTCCCTGTAAAGGAGGTCTGAATATTATGCCAATGCAAATAGATTTCTCTTTCCCTCTTTCTAGTTTAACCCACAGTGTCTCCTCTCTCCCTTTTAAGCCCTGTATTTCCATAGCTTTAATACTATTTTTTACATATGGTGCCACTCCTCCACCCCTTCTTCTACCCTGTCCTTTCTGAATAAAGTATAACCTGGTATAGTTACATCCCACTCATGGTTGTCCATGAACCATATCTCTGTTACTGCCACTAAATCCAAGTCAGCCTCTCCCATTGAAGTCGCAACATCTGGGATATTATTTCCCATGCAACAGGCATTTATATACACTGCTTTCCATATGTTGCTCCTTTTACCCATTTCCATAAAAGTCTTTAATGTTTCACTTACCTGGGGGCTTTCACTTACCTGGGGGCTTTCTTCACCCATTCCCAACAAATTTAGTTTAAAGCCCTCTTCAGTAGGTTAGCCAACCCATTACTGAAGACAAGTCAACTCTTCTTGGATAGATGGATGCCATCTCTGCTCTGCAACCCTTGGAACAGCATCCCATGGTCCAAGAAACCAAAATTCTCTTGATGACACCATCCACACAGCCATGCATGCATCTCCAGGATGCGAGCTTCTCTACCTTGACTTTAACCTCAAAGGGGAGAATTGAACAGAACACTACTTGCACCCCTATCTGCTTCACCCTCTGTCCCAGAGCCATGAAGTCACCTTTGATATGCTCAGAGGGATACCTGGCAGTATCATTTGTGCCAACATGAATGAGCAACATCGGGTAATAGTCAGTGTGCTTGATGAATTTCGGCAAACTCTCCGTAACATCTCGAATTTTGGCATCTGGCAGACGGTATACCTCTCTGGACATCAAGTCTGTTCGGCTGATGGACGCCTCAGTACCCCTCAGAAGAGGGTCACCATCCATCACCTCCCTTCGCTTCCTTGTGGTCACTGATTCTGTAACTTTGGGGTGCTCGAGCTCTGGTTCTTCCCTTTCCAGGGGATGCTTTCACCTCCTCCACTTCCAGGGCTGCATAATGGTTCTTCAATTCAAGGGCTGGAGGAGTTGGATTGGTAATTCTGCAGGACCTGGTGACTCGTGTCCAACCTTCATCATTCTGTAGGCTCCCATCTTCTCCTCTGCTGGAGATCTTGGATATATCAAGAAGCATCTCATCAATGTACTTCTCACTGTCTTGAATACTCAGCCTCGCCATCTCTTCTTTGAGCTCTTCCACTTGTTTTCTGAGAGCTTCAGTAATAAGGCATCCTGCACATGGAACCGGGACTTCAACTAGCATTGGGATCTCTGTCTGGACAGAGGCAGAAGCTATAAAGGGGACAACAGCTTTGGTGATACGATTTTTACCAGCCATTGTTCAGTTGGTGGAGTTTAGGTACCTCTTGAAGCAAAAGAGAGAGACCTACCAAAGTACCAGCCTGTTTCCCATCTGTCCTTTCAGAGATAAAGCAGTTAACCTTTTTTAAGTATGTTCTAAATGTGCTGTTCCAAGTCCCTGTGTGCAGCTAATTGGGGGAGGTGCCCTATAAAGCAAGACTGCTCACATGGGGTGGGTGGGAGTTGGGGGGTAGGGAGTTGGGGGGTAGGGAGGGAACTAACACCTGAAGAGGTGTCAGTAGCTTCAAAGAGCTGAGAAAGATACTAAACGCAGAGTTTTAAACCTACACCTCTAAAGAAAATATTTCCCCTTTTGAACTAAAGCACCAGAAAGAATGTAACTTTGTTTAAAAAAATGTACCAAAACCCTTTTAAGAGCTCTCAGGCAGAGAGCTAATAATTTAAAAGCCACATACTCTTACCTTGGCTTGAAATGCAGAGCCCCTGTTCTATGTTGTGATGCAATTTCAGAATGGCAGAAGCACATCAGATCCTGGTTGTTGAGGCATCCATGTCTGTACCTGCTCTTGACCATGAACAAGGTGCAAAAAGTCCTCATTTCATGCCTGCAACGCTTCCAGGAGGAAACGTAAAATGTGCTTACCTTGCCACAGTTAATATTTCCTGCCAGAAGAAACCTGCCCATAAATACACGCTCCAAACATATTACTGGCCCACTGCCACATGTCACAGTATCTGAAATGGCAGGTCAGGATGTGCTAGTCGTTTTACATAGACACCCCTTCTGATCTACCCAGGCCGTGGTGTCCAAGTACCTGGTTCTGCAGGCATGCACTTCAGGGATGTCCACATTTATAAAATAGTCCACATCCATGCATGTACCCGGCCTTGCTATCTACATGGGCCTGTCTCCAGAACTGGTTTCTGAGATGCTTATTTTTTGAGGTGAAGGCAAAGAGATTTCAAAAGGCATGGCTGCCACTCCCTCAGTTTTTGGGTGTTCTGCTCTGGATCTCTCAGATTTTTCCTAGACGTCCCTAGTAAAAGAGCACAAACCAAAACAAAAAACAAATGAGCACCATTGGGAATCTACTTTAACGTTTACCTCGTCAGGTGGGCTTGGATACCATCTGTGTATACAATAAAGCTTTGTATAAGACCAAAGTCTATATTTTTATAAAATCTAACATTTATAAAGAGTGGAGGAGTAGACTAGTGGTTAGAGCAACAGCCTACTACCCAGCCAATCTGGGTTGGATTCCCACTGACACTCCTTGTGGCCTTGGGAAAGTCCTCAAATTTCCTCGGAAGAAAAGGCTTGGCAATTGACTTCCAGTCATACCTTGCCAAGAAAACCCAGGGGCTGCTGGGTCTCCAGGAGTCAGCATTGACTTGAAAGCACTTAAAAAGAAAATAATTATTATGTTTTTTAAATGAAGATCTTTAGGCAAAAAGAACAAAAATGGTACAAAAAGTACCAAAGAAAAGGAGATTAGTAAAGCAATCATATTATCCAATCATAAATATCATCCTAAGATAATAAATGGGAGAGAGCAAGACAGAGAGAAAGATCACCAAGAAAAAAGGAAAGTAAAAAAGAAAAGATTTTGCTAGCATATCAGCTAACTATTCTTTATACTCCTATTCCTCCTCAGTTATCAGAAGTCTCAGTAGGCATTGCCCTCACTTCCTCATTTTTACACAAATCTTCTTCAGACAAAATAAAAGCTTCCAACTGCAAAGGGTCAAAAAACATATATTGCTTCCTGGCATGTCTAATCAGGCACTTCTTAGGAAATTCCAGAAAAAAGTTATACCAAGAGCCAAAACTCTAGATTTAAAATGAAGAAAAGCCCTCCAAAATTTCTGCATTCTCAGAAAGACATCAGGATAAACATATGTAACAGGACTACGGAAGGGTGTTAATCGTTCTTTGAAGAATCCAAATAAAGCTGTTTCCTCTGAGACATTCTGGAAGGTAAACACCATAGTATCTCTATTGGTAAATTCCTGCACAGAGTCTCCACAATAGTTAAGTCCATACTTGTGAGCTAGTGATCACTTCCCACTAGATTTAATAAGCGTTTACAATATTTGGGAGAGAAGTGCAATCCATATGTAAAATATTAATACAATATTGCTTCAGAACTGTATCTCTTTAGCAGATATCATAGAACAAAGACCTTCTTTTCAAGAAATCCTAAAACCAGGCCAGTGCAAGAATTGGAAGCACCCTTGGCAGGGCCTCTCTATCCTGCCCCAGCCACCGCATGGCCCCCCTGCCCCTATTGCTGCCACTGCCACCCTCTTGGGGGCTCGCTACGGCGGCAATAATTCAGAAACCATGAGACAGCACTTACTTTAAGATGCCAGAGCTGCCTCGCGATTTCTGCTCTCGATCCTCGGCCTCTTCCACTACCCTCCAACGCATACTTCCGGTGTTAATGTATCTCATCCTGTCTCATCACTTTGTCTACTTTTAGTTGAGCTAGTTCCTCGTGAACAAAGTCTTCTGAAAATTGTTCAAGATCCATGTCATTTCTGTTCCTATTTGTGGTTATTTTCTAAGGTCCTACTCCAGGCACTTCATTTCTGAACACAGAACAGAAATATTTGTTAAGCAATTCCTCTTTATCCTCATCAGCTTCTACATATTCCTCCCCTTCACGTTTGAGTCTCACAATACCACTTTTGCCTTTCCTCCTCTCACTAGCATATCTGAAAAAGGTCTTATCCCCTCCCATTTTATTGCATTGGCTATTTCTTCTTCTTTTTGTATCTTTGTTTTCCTGACTACTTTGCTAGCTTCTCTAAGTTTTTCCAAATATAGATGTCTGCCTTCATCTCTCTGTGATCTCTTGTATTTCATGAAGGCCTCCTTCTTTTTCTTTACCTTTTCAGCTACTTCTTTCGAAAACCATAGCAGCCTCCTTTTCCTTTTACCTTTATTTACCATTTTAACAAAAAGGTTGATTGAACTTAAAATATCCTCTTTCAGTTTTGCCCACTGTTTTTCTACATCCCCCAGCTGTAACCATCCCACTAAAGATTCTTTGAGATGTTGTCCCATCTTGGCAAAGTTAGTTTTCCTTAAATTTTAAGACCCTTGCTTTTGAATGGATTTTATCAGCCCTATTCCTAATACTGAACCATACCATCTGGTGATCACTGGATGTGATATGATGTCCCACTGTAACATCAGAAACACCTTCCCCATTGGTAAATACTAAGTCCAGTATGGCCTCATCATGTGTTGGTTCTGTTACAAGTTGCCTGAATAGTTCTCTTTGGAGAGAATCCAGGATCTCCTTACTTCTAGATGATATCACAGCAGAGATGTGCCAATCAATATCCGGCATATTGAAGTCACCTATCAGTAGCTCTTCTCCTTTCATGGAATTCTGTGTATGTCTTCTATTAAATCTCTGTCCACATTTTCTCTCTGTGAGGGGGATCCGTATATCACTCCAATGCAAATGGATGTTTCCTTTCCTTTTTTCTAGTTTAACCCACAGTGCCTCCTCTCTCCCTTTTAAACCCTGCAATTCTATAGCTTTAATATTATTTTTTATATATAGTGCCCCTCCTCCTCCCCTTCTTCCTACCCTGGCTTTCCTGAATAAAGTATAGCCTGGAGTCATGGTTTTCCATGAACCATGTCTCCGTGACTGCCACTAAATCCAAGTCAGCCTCTTCCATTAAAGCCTCAACATCTAAGATCTTATTTCCTATGCTATGGGCATTTATACGCACTGCTTTCCAGATGTTGCCCCCTTTACCCATTTCTACAGAGGTTTCTAATCTTTCATTTACCTAGGGGCTTTCTTCAACCATCCCCAATGAATCTAGTTTAAAGCCCTCTTCAGTAGGTTGGCCAGTCTGGTGTGGAAGACACTATGAATCTTCTTGGACAGATAGACGCCATCTCTACTCTGCTCCCTTTGGAACATCATCCCATGGTCCAGGAAACTAAAAATGCTCTTGATGACACTATCCACACAACCACACATTCATCTCCAGGATGTGAGCTTTTCTGCCTTGACCTTTACCCTCAACAGGAAGGATTGAAGAGAACACCACCTGCGCACCTATCTGCTTCACCCTCTGTCCCAGAGCCATGAAGGGGGATACCTAGCAGTATCATTTGTGCCAACATGGATGAGCAACATCGGATAATAGCCAGTAGGCTTGATGAGTCTCAGCAAACTCTCCGTAACATCTCGGATTTTGGAACCTGGCAGACAGCACACCTCTCTGGACGTCAAGTCTGGTCAGCAAATGGACACCTCAATACCCCTCAGAAAAGAATCATCAACCGCCACTATCCTTTGCATCCTTGTGGTCACTGATTCTGCAACTTTGGGGTGCTTGAGATTTGGTTCTTCCCTTTCTTGGGATGCTTTCACCTCCTCCACTTCCAGGGCTACATACTGGTTGTTCAATTCAAGGGCTGGATAAATTGGATTGTTGATTCTGCTCTGGTGACTTGTGTCCAATTCACTTCATTCTGTAGCATCCCATTTTCACCTCTTTCGGAGAGCTTGGATGTTTCAAGAAGCACCTCATCAATGTACTTCTCACTGTCTCAGATGCTTCTCAGCTTTGCCACCTCTTCTCTGAGCTCTTCCATTTGTTTCATGAGAGCTTCAGCTTGTAGGCATCCTGCACATGGAACTGGTCCTTAAACTGGCATCAGGATCTCTGTCTGGACAGAAGCAGAAGCTGTAATGGGGGCAACAACTTTGTCAATACGATTTTTCCCAGCCATTGTTCTGTTGGTGGAGCTTTGGTACCTGTTGAAGTAAAAGAGAGAAACCTACCAAAGTCCCTACCTTTTCCTCAGTTGTCCTTTAAGAGAAAAAGCAGTTAACCTATTTTAAGGGTATTCTAACAGTGCTGTTCTATGTCCCTGTGTGTAGCTAATTGGAGAGTTTCCCTAAAAGCAAGAATGCTCACATAGAGGGGGAGGGGGGTGAGCTAGGGTGGGAAAGGAGGGATCTAACACCTGATGAGGTCAGTGGCTTCAAAGAACTTGCTCTGAATGACAAGCTGATGATATAGTATGAAGAAACCTGCCTATGAACTGTGAAGTGCTCACAATGCTGCCAAGACATTTGACAGCCAGCCAGGTAAGCACTGATCCAGGGGCACATAGTTTAATGATCATGCTGATCACTGAGCCGAGAAACATTTTAGAAGGCAAAAAATGGCTACTTTGCAACAAAACTATTTTGATATCAAAACTTTTGAAATGTGTTAGCACAGGTAAAGCAGTGAAGCAAATTAGGGGTAGCAGATTATTTAACCAAAGATTGCTTTGCTTTAGAGAACACTGAACTCATAAGCCCAATCCCTAAAAAGAATCCTTGCTTCCAATTCTTCCAAGAGGAACTCCTGAAAGGTAGTGATTATAAAAGTCAGGTTAGAAAACATCCACAGAAAGGCAACCAAAATAGTCTGTAACAAAAGCCATGTGAGTAAACTATTAGGGGGTAGCTTTATAAACCTCTCCTGTGCATAAAAAAAGATATTATAAAATTATCCCAAGAGTCAACCACAGTGACAAGAAAAGGTGTAAAGTATGCACGCATGTGAGTATTTATAACATGCTAACATTTATACCTATTCCAGAGCAGACATAAATTTCCATGGCTTCAATCTAGCTGTGAGTTTTGCCGGTTTACACCAGCAGTTTATCATCACACATAGGTGCCTATGCGTCTATATAAAATAAGCTACAATAGGTGCCTACTTGTCGTCTTAATCTAGGTGACCTGTTATAAAAATTACCCCCTTAAAGACCTATATAGTTAGATAGATCCTAAAAGAGAGAAGAGATGGGAGGAAATACGAGAGAGATATTTAAAAATCTAAACAGTAAACCTTTTTCAATGGAAAGGAAGTTGAACTAGCTGCCATGATATGAAGCTCCAAGGGCGGGTGGGGGAAAGGGCAATCAGGAACAATATCAGGGAATATTTTTTCACTGAAAGGTTGGTGGATATCTGGAATGTTCTACCACATGAGGTGGTGGAGACAAGAATAATAACAGAATTCTAAAGCACTGTCATAAAGCACTGGAGTGTTGGGTCAGCCCAAAACAGCAGCAATGCGACAGCATTGTGCTTCCAAGAAGGCATTGGGGAAACTTGCACAGAATGGCAGCTGCAACCTAAAATGCAACAGAACAACAATGAGCTTCCAAGAAGGTTGGGAAAATCTGCATAAAAGGACCATGGTTGTGATCTTCATGGAGGAACTATGGTTGAAAGCCCAAACCTCAGTGAGCAAGGGGAAGCCAGATTATTTTGCAAATTTCGTTAACTTGGTGATCTTGAGATTATTGCAGAACTTGATAATAAGACATGTAAAGGGTAATTTTATAAAGTCCGGTTGCTAATGCGGATTAGTCTGTGCATATTTCATGCATATTTTATGAAGTCAAGTATGTGCATGTTAAATCTAGGTGCAATCTATGTCCAATATTCCCTGATATTGGAGTGGAGGAGTGGCCAAGTGGTTGGGGCAAGGTACTTCAGGCTGGAAGGTCAGGGGTTCAAATCCCACTAGAGGACAGCAACCTTGGGCTGGAAGGACTGGGGTTTCTAGTCCCACAGGTGCCCCTTGTGGTCTTGGGCAAGCCACTTAACCCTCCATAGCCCATGTTCCCTGTAAAATAGTTATCTCCAAGTTATAATGCCCTGTTCAATGTAATTTCAGTTTGTTCAATGTAAATCACACTGATGCAGAATAGCACAGTATATAAGAGAATGTAAATAAATAAATAAAATAAATTGCTTACAGCAGCCCCAGGGCTCAAGAAAATGCTTGCAATTAGATTTGTCAGGAATATGCACAAATTATAGTATTTTATAATTTATGTATGTACTTGTGTGCACCACCATGTGCAAGCCCACATTGAAAATACACAATATCAGTCCTTTGCATACACTTATAGATAGCCATCCGCTAAAGTACACAGCACTGCGTATGCCTTGTAGCGCTATATAAATGATAGGTAGTAGTAGTAGAACATACAAATGCCCATTTATGTGCGTAATTCACTAAAATACCATGACTTACGCATGCTGATGTCACATAACTTTAGGAAGCTCCTTATAAAATTACTCACGTTGAAGAATCTGGGTGTTTGGATTAAGGTTTGTTTTTATAAAGAAGCTCATGTATCTAAGCACACGTGTATCCAAAGTGTGGAGGCAAAGAGTTAATTATTGAGAACATTTCTGTAACAGCAATTGCAAGTTGAATGCTGAACGAAACCTCTCTTCTTACATGCTAGAGTCAAGAATCAAGAATGTTGCAAAGACTTTTATGAAAGTACAGGAGTTTCTATTTCTGAGATAAACCTAAATAAAGAGATTTTGAGTAGTGGGAACCTAAAGATTGGTGCTACCATTAGTTGAACAAGATGGTCACCTTTAGGGTTGCCAACCGGCCGGTTTTCAGCCGGCCTGCCCAGTTTTTCAATGGCCAGGCCGGCTGCTGGCAAAGATGTAAAACCAGCCCTTGAAAAGCCGGGTTTTTTTGCTCTAGCCGCGAGATCAGGAGCGGCCAGAGCAAAAAACCTGCTTTACTCCCGACTCTCACGGCGCGAACATGATTGATCCTCCGTGCAGCCGCTGCTTCTGCTTTTCACAGAGCAGCGGCTGCAAATTGCAATAAAGTTAATTTCAAAAGGAAGAAACCTGTGAGAAGCCCGCCCCCTCTGACATCACTTCCTCTGGGGCTGCAGAAGGACGACCGGAGGGCTGGGCTTCTCACAGGTTGTCTTTTCTTTTCAAATTAAGTTTATTGCAGCCGCTGCTCTGTGAAAAGCAGAAGCAGTTGCTGCATGGGGGGGGATTGAAGCAGCACTAGGAGGGAGGGGGGTTGAAGCAGAACTAAGGGGGGGTTGAAGCAGCACTAGGGGGCTTAAAGAAGCAATAAGGGGGGGTAGTGAAGCAACACTAAGGGGGTAAAGCAACACTGGGGGGTGAAGCAACACTAAAGGGTGAAGCAGCACTAAGGGGGGTGGTGAAGCAGCACTAACGGGGGTGGTGAAGCAACACTAAAGGGGGTGGTGAAGCAACACTAAAGGGGGGTGAAGCAACACTAAGTGGTGAAGCAGCACTAAGGGAGGGGGTGAAGCAGCACAAGGGAAGCAGCACTAAGGGGGGTGAAGCAGCACAAGGGAAGCAGCAATATGGGGGGAAAGCAGCACTAAGGGGTGAAGCAGCACTAAGGGGCCGATGAAGCAGCACTAAAGGGGGATGAAGCAACACTAAGGGGTGAAGCAGCACTAAGGGGGGGGGTGAAGCAGCACAAGGGAAGCAGCATTAAGGGGTGAAGCAGCACTAAGGGGGGTGAAGCAGCATTAAGGGGGGGTGAAGCAGCAGCGGCAGTGGCTGCAAGGGGAAGGAGGTGGCAGAAGGAACTGACAGGTGGAAGGTGAGTGCTGGAAGAGAGCTGAAAGAGGGGGGGAAGGAGGTGGCAAGAAGGAACTAACAGGGTGAAGGAGGTTGCTGGAAGAGAGCTGAAAGGGGGGGAGGAGGTGCTGGAAAGGGGCTGACAGAGGAGGTAAGGAGGGGGTTCAAAGGGAGCTGACACCTGGGAATGGTAGTGGTAAGTGACTGGGTAATGGGGAGGAGGCACTGGGACTGTAAATAGGCTGATGGAAGGAAGTGAAGAAAAGAAAAGAAGAGACAAGAAATGGCAGATGGATTATAGACCATAGAAAACGAGCTAAGAGAAGACGAGAAAACGGAAGCCTCAGATTGGAACCAGCATGATCAGAGAATAAAATGGTCAGACAACAAAGGTAGAAAAAATAATTTTATTTTCAATTGAATGATTGGACCTTGTATTACCTTTATATTTTACACAGTATGGGGAACTGCATCTCTTATTAATCTGATATTGCACTGCATGCAGAGTCTGTCTTCTTGGGGTTTCAGTTTAATTTTTGTCTCTATATTTCTCTTTTTGTTTTGTGCTCATTTATTGATGAAGACCTGTTTGTACTGTGTGTGTACAACCAATGCTACATTTTATGTCAGTATAGAATTTCTGCTTAAGAATTTGTAGAAGTCTTGCTTGTTCAGTTTGCACATTGCCCTCTCTGCAATTTTTTTGGGGACAGGAGGTGGAGTAGGGGTGGGGGCGGGGCAGGAGTGGGGGTGGGGGCGGGGAAGGGGCGGGGTGGGGTGGGGCAGGTGGTTGGGCAGGGGCGGGGAAGGGGCGGGGCAGGGCGGAGTGTGAATAGCCATAGGTGGCGGGTTTTTCTCTTTCAGAAAGTTGGCAACCCTAGTCACCTTTAGCACTGGCAAACCGGGGGTGCCCATTGCTGCCACTGCTACCTCCCTCCTGGGCCTGCAGCGGCAGCAATGACTTTGCATAAGAACATAAGACATGCCATACTGGGTCAGACCAAGGTCCATCAAGCCCAGTATTCTGTTTCCAACAATGGCCAATCCAGGTCACAAGTACCTGTTAGGTTCCCAAAAAGGTACATAGATTCCACGTTGTTTATCCCGGGGTAAGCAGTAGATTTCCCTGGTCCTCTTTAGTAATGATTAATGGACTTTTCCTCCAGGAACTTGTCCAAAACCCAGCTACACTAACAACTTTTACTACATCCTCCGGTAACGAATTCCAGAGTTTGATTACATGTTGAGTGGAAAAATATTTTCTCTGCTTAGTCTTAAATGGGCTACATTGTAGCTTCATTATGTGTCCCCTTGTGTCTCTACTTTTTGAAAGAGTAAACAACAAATCTACATTTATTCATTCTACTCCTTTTATTATTTATAGATACAGCACTCACCTAAAGCCTTGGGCGCTGCATCACTGTTCATCGCTGCTAGGACCTGCCGCTTCCGTCTCCTTCTGATGCAGACTTCCAATTTGCATAAACCAGAAGTTGCATCTGGGGCAGGGTCAGTGCAACCATTAGATGAACCGGAAAACAGCATAGAGCACTAATGGTCCAGGTGCAGCCCATTGCCGCTGCTGCCACCCCTCTCTGGGATCTGCAGCGGCGGCAATGGTCTCTCATAGCCCCACAGGGCTTATCTTAAACCTCCAGAGCTGCGAGGCTATTTAACTTCCGCACCTGCCAAGGCCCAATGCTGACTTCCTATTTTCAAAAAAGCATGCTATATTTTATAAAGTCAAGTACACATATGGCATGGCATGAGTGGAACTAGAACCTACATGCACATGCTCTAAAATAATGCACAAAGGATGCAAAAGTTACTAGAACTGTTGGGCGGACCTCAGAACAGGTGTAACAGACCTTTCTGGGAATGGAATTTTACAAGTTCCTTTTATAAAAGAGGCATAACTTATGCATATATCTGCCACACAGATTAGACGTATAGAGGTGTTTCCATGTCTTTATAAAATAAGCAACAATAGGTACCTACTTGCCCCCTTAACCTAGATGACCTGTTATAAAAATTACCCCCTTAAAGGGCTGCAGTTATCTAAGGGAGCAATGTAGTATAGGGGGTGAAGTACTTTTGTCCATTAAAGAAGAGCTGGACATAGGCGTGATTGTGTCTGATGATCTTAAAGTAGCTAGACAGGTAGAAAAGGCGACAGCAAAAGCTAGAAGGATGCTTGGGTGCATAGGGAGAGGAATGGCCAGCAGAAGAAAGGAGGTGATAGTGCCTCTGTATAAGTTTTTGGTGCGGCCTCATTTGAAGTATTGTTTGCAATAGTGGAGACCGCATCTTCAAAAGGATATAAACAGGCTGGAGTCGGTACAGAGGGTGGCTACTAAAATGGTTAGTGGTCTTCATTATAAAGCATATGAGGAAAGACTTAAGAATCATAATATGAATACCTTAGAGGAAAGACGGGATAGAGGTGATAAATGTTTAAATACCTCCATGGCATAAATGCACAGGAGGAGAGCCTCATTCGATTGAAAGCAAGCTCTGCTACAAGGGAACATGGGATGAGGGTGAAAGGGGATAGATTCAGGAGTGATATACGAAAATATTTCTTTACGGAAAGAGTGGTGGATCTGTGGAATAGTCTCCCAGTGGAGGTGGCAGAGATGAGGACAGTATCTGAATTCAAAGAAGCATGGGACAAACACAGAGGATCTCTAAAGGAAAAAAGGGGACTGTTGTAGTGGTTGATATGGAAAGACAGACTAGATAGGCCATGTGGTCTTTTTCTGTCATCATGTTTCTATGTTTCTATATAGATAGATAGATAGATCTGATTTGCACATGGAAAGAGTAGTTACTCACCTGTAACAGGTGTTCTCCAGGAGCAGCAGGAATCAGTCTTCACATATGGGTGACGTCAGCGCCGACGGAGCCCTCGTGCAGAGCATTTCCCCAGCTTTCAAAGAAAGCCTTTGGGAATTGCAGCGCGCATGCGCGGTCCTCTTCCTGCCCAAGGGTGCCATCTTGCTCAGTCTGATGCCATAGCTAAAAGACAACAAAAAATTAGCAAAAATAAATCATATGACTGCAACTCCAAGGGGAGGAAGAAGGGTTGTGAGGACTGATTCCTGCTGCTCCTGGAGAACACCTGTTACAGGTGAGTAACTACTCTTTCTCCAGGACCAAGCAGGAAGTCAATCCTCACATATGGGACTCCCTAGCTTAAGGCTACCTGAGACCTCAAGCAGAAAAATGAGCTCCCTCTAGCTCGTCAGCACAGAAGGAAGGAATCTTCTCTGAGAACGCCCCCGACCAGTAGCCCAACACCAGGGCCGGAGGGTAGGAGTTGCCTAAACCCCAAAGAGATTATGGAGTACTGCCTGTCCGAAAGCACTGTCCCTGCGGGACTCCCTCTCAAGGCAGTAATGGGCTGCAAAAGTCTGGCTTGAAGACCAAGTAGCGGCCCGGCAGATGTCTGCCAACGGAACAGAGCGGAGATGAGCCACTGACGCAGCCTTCGCCCTGACACGATGAGCCGTGACTCGACACTCCAACGAGAGGCCGGCTGCCCCATAAGCCCAGGCGATACAGTCAGCGACCCATATGGACAGCGTACGCTTGGAGACAGGGAGCCCCAACTTATTGGGGTCAAAAGAAACGAAAAGCTGAACAGCCTTCCGATGCTCCCGCGTACGGTCAAGGTAGAAGGATAATGCCCTCCTACAGTCCAGGGTATGCAAGACCATCTCAGCCCGGTTGGCATGCGGCCTGGGAAAGAAGATCGGAAGAACCACCTCCTGATTGAGGTGAAAAGGTGAGACAACCTTAGGAAGAAACTTAGGGTGAGTCCGTAAGACTACCCTATTCCTGTAGAACCTAGTATAAGGAGGATCAGACACTAGAGCCTGCAGTTCACTCACTCGCCTAGCAGAGGTGAGAGCTACCAGAAATAAAGTTTTCCAGGAGAGAAAACGGAGAGGGCAGGTAGCCATAGGTTCAAAAGGCGGACAAGTAAGCCGCTGCAATACCACATTCAGATCCCACTCAGGGGCCAGTGGACGCAAAGGAGGCTTAAGCAGAAGGAGGCCTCTGAGGAAACGAGCCACCAAAGGGTGGTTGGAAAGTGGCCTGCCGTCCACCAGGGAGTGGTGAGCTGAGAGAGCACTCAGGTGAACTCTGACAGAGTTAGACTTAAGGCCTAGATTGGAGAGGTAAAGCAAATATTGCAATACCACCGCTACGAAGCACGAGAAAGGATTCTCGTCGTGCTGAGCACACCATGTGGAGAATCTACGCCATTTAAGAGCGTAGGATTTCCTAGTGGATTGCCGTCTAGAAGCTAAGAAGACATCTTCCACCTCTCGAGGCAGCAGTAGGGGAGCCAGGACTACCCTTTCAGCAGCCAGGCCATCAGATGAAGGGACTGGAGGTTGGGGTGCAAGAGAGTCCCCTGATCTTGAGACAGGAGATCGTGTTGAAACCCCAGAGGCAGAGGGGTGTCCACCGCCAGCTGTAGCAGAAGCGGGAACCACGGTTGCCTCGGCCACTTGGGGGCAATGAGAATCAATGAAGCCCCGTCCTTGAGGACTTTGAACAGCGTTCTGGACACTAGTGGTGTGGGAGGAAACGCATACAGTAGGCCTGTGGACCACGAGATCAGAAACGCATCCGCTGCTACTCTGAGGGGATGCGGTTGTCTGGAGCAAAATCTCAGGAGTTGCCGGTTCAGAGGACTGGGGAAAAGATCCAAGGTGGGGAGTCCCCACCTGAGAAAGATCTGCTGAACCACCAATGGGTTCAATCTCCATTCGTGTGGTTGCAGGATCCTGCTCAGTTTGTCTGCCAGGTAATTTTCCTGACCTGGGAGGTAGACAGCCTTGAGAAGGATCCCGTGAGTGACAGCCCAAGAGCACAGCCGTTGAGCTTCCTGACAAAGAAGGAAGGAGCCTGTGCCTCCTTGTTTGTTCACATAGAACATGGCAACTTGATTGTCCGTCTGAACCAGTACAGACTGGTGAGAGGCGAGGTGGGAGAAGGCTCTCAGAGCTAAGCGTATCGTCCGTAGCTCCAGGAGATTTATCTGTTGAGAAGCCTCCCAAGGGGTCAAGAGACCCTGAGTACATGTCACTTGGCAATGTGCTCCCCAACCGAGAAGAGAAGCATCTGTTGTGAGCACTTGAGAAGGTGGAGGGGATTGAAAATCCACTCCGAGCACCAGATTCGGAAGATGAAGCCACCAATGCAGACAGGAGACCAGTAGGTCGGATATCGTTATGGAGTCCGCCAGGCTCCCTGTGGCCTGAAGCCATTGAGTGCGAAGGCACCACTGAGCAGGCCACATGTGCAGGCGGGCATTGGGGGTGACATGAACCGTGGAAGCCATATGGCCGAGTAGTCTCAGGAATTGCCTGGCAGAGACCAGGGAATTGCTGCGAAACTGGCTGGCCAGATCCATTAGCCCGTGGGCCCTGTCCAGAGGCAGAAAAGCTTTTGCTTGAAGAGTGTCGAGCCTGGCCCCTATGAACTCCAAGTTCTGGGAAGGGAGCAAAGTGGACTTTGCGAAGTTTATGACAAACCCCAAGTGCTGAAGCAGAGCCACAGTGCGAAGGGTGGCTTGGTTGGCCTCCTGGGAAGATTGGCCCCTTATGAGCCAGTCGTCCAGGTATGGAAACACAAAAAGACCCTGAAGCCTCAGGTAGGCCGCCACCACTGCCAGGCACTTGGTGAACACCCTGGGAGCGGATGACAGGCCAAAGGGTAGTACTCTGTAATGATAGTGGTTTCCTCCCACAAGAAACCTGAGATATTGTCTGTGGTCTGGATGAATAAGGATGTGAGTATACGCATCCTTTAGATCTAAGGAGCATAGCCAATCTCCCTGCTGGAGGTAGGGCAGCAGGATTCCAAGGGTAAGCATCTTGAACTTTTCCCTCTCCAGGAACTTGTTGAGGTTTCGCAAGTCTAGGATGGGTCTGAGGCCTCCTGTTCTTTTTGGTACCAGAAAGTACCTGGAATAAAAGCCTTGACCTCTCAGGTGGTGGGGCACCGGTTCCACAGCCTGATCCTTTAGCAGACCTGTCAACTCCTGAAGGAGTAGGTCCCTGTGCAGAGGAGGTCTTGGAGGCTCCCCTGGAAAATAGGAGGGAGGTACCTGGTGAAAATGGAGAAGATATCCCTTTTGGACTATATGAAGAACCCAGGTATCTGATGTGACGGCTGACCACCTGTGGGCAAAGTGGGCCAGCCGGCCTCCCGTGCTGAGAGAAGCCAGCTGAGAAGAGGCTATGCTGTTTGAGTCAAAACCCCCCACCCTGCTGAGCAGGGGCCAGTGTTGGTGGCTTGGGGGCCTTCTGCCTACAGGGCCCTTGACCCTGCCCCTTGGCCTGCTGACCCTGTTGGGGAGCTGCAGAGGCCTGATAATGAGGGTATTGTTTGTAGGCAGATGACTTCCTTGGGTAAAGGGTCTTTTTTCCCGAGCCCTTCTTTTTCTGAGAAGGGGCAGAGGTTTTCCTGGAAAGCCTAGTCCTGGTCAAAGTCTTGGTCTCGAGTTCTGCAGCCTTTTCAGCCATGGGCTTGCCAAAGAGGTTTTCACCTCGGCAGGGGACATCGACCAACTTGTCCTGGACCCATGGCTCGAGGTCGGATGACTGTAGCCAAGCCTGTCGGCGGGCACCGATGCCGGTCCCGGCTACTCGGGCCGAAGCCTCGAAGCCATCGTAGGCTGCTCGAGAGATAAACTTTGAGCACTCTCAGATACCGCTGGACAAGGCCTCGAACCTCTGCAAAGGTTCCTCGGAGAGACCAGCAGAGAACCCAGCAATCTCCTTTGCCAGGTCTCGGAGGTACATGCCCATGTAGAGCTGGTATGTCTGGACACGGCAAGCAAGCATAGAGCCCTGGAAGCACTTCTTACCGAGGGCATCCAGGTTCCGGGCCTCCCGGCTGGGAGGCACCGAGGAGTGCATCTTCTGACTTTTCAGTCGATGCATGGCCGATTCCACAACCATGGAGTGGTGCAGTAATTGTGCCTTTTGGAACCCGGGGCTCTTGCGGACTCGATAAATGGAATTGACCCGCTTGCTTAACACCGGCGTCGAGGCCGGGGCCTCCCACATGTGGAAGAGCAGCCGCTCCAGCATCGGAGGAACCGGAACAGTAAAGGCCTCCTTCGGGGGAGAGTCATACTGGAGGGCCTCAAGCTCCTCAGCTTGAGGCTCCTCCTCGGGATCCACGGGGAAGGCCAAGGCCTTGGCCATATCCCGCACGAAGTCCGAGAACCTTGTATCCTCCGGTGGGGACCATCTCCGAGGTTCGGACTCGGACGAGTCCGATGGGACACACCGAGTCCGATGGCTGTCGGGTGACTCTTCGTCCTCCGTCTTCCAGCCCGACTCCTCGGAGGAATCGAGCGGCTCTTGTCGGGCGGGCACCGATGCCCTCCACCCTGACGCCGAGGGTATCGGCGTCGACGACCTCGGCCCCGAACGGGAGGTCGAGGGAGACCGTGGCTGAGGATCGACTCGAGCCCGCATGGACTCAAGGATCGGCTCGGACTCTGGGGTCGACTTGGATGTCGAGGTCCCGGTGGTCGGGGCAGATGCACTGGTGAGACCGGTGATCAATGCCCGCTGCTGTTCCATGAAGGCAGCAAAGCTGCTCTCCAAGGCCATCAAACTGAGTCCGAGCTCAGGAGACCCAGCAGCCCCCGACTCGGGCCCCGACGGCGTCGGGCCCGACGTTGGCTCCCTTGGAGGAGAGTCAACGAGGACAACAGCACTCACGTGTCCAGGAGACTCCATCTCGATACGAGGTTGCTTGGCAGGCCTCTCCGACTCCGAAGACCCGGGACGGCTATCGGGGCTATGCAACCTGGCCCTCGAGGAACCAGGAGCGTCCACCGACGACGCCCTCGCAGGTTTCTTCTTCCTGCGATGTTCCCGCGAAGGAGACCCCCGCTCAGAGGAACCCCGACGCTGCTCGGGGCCGGAGTCCCGAGACGTCGAGGCCTCTGACGAGGTCCGGGCCCGGCCGGACGCGGAGTCAGAAAAAATTCTATCCCTCTGGTGCTGCCGACTCCTCAACGCTTTCGAGGACATTTTGCCACACGGACCACAGATCATCGGGTCATGATCGGGTCCGAGGCAACGGAGGCAGCAGTCATGTGTGTCGGTAAGAGACATAAGTTTCTTACACCAATCACATTTCTTAAACCCACTGGCAGCCATCGGGGGAAAAAGGGCCCCTGCTAGGTCAAAAGACCGGTCTGCCAGGGAAAAAAGAAAAAAGGCACGAACGCCAGTCACAAAGGACAAAAACCGAAAAAGAGAGAAAAGGACTCGATACCGGCGTATCGGTCCGAGCGGGAAAAGGATCCGGCGTCGAACCGGAGAAAAAAAGAGAAAATCAACTTTTTCCTCAGGGAAAAACTAACTACGTCCGTCGGGCTCCGCGGAAAATAGAAGACTGAGCAAGATGGCACCCTTGGGCGGGAAGAGGACCGCGCATGTGCGCTGCAATTCCCAAAGGCTTTCTTTGAAAGCTGGGGAAATGCTCCGCACGAGGGCTCCATCGGCGCCGACGTCACCCATATGTGAGGACTGACTTCCTGCTTGGTCCTGGAAAAAAGGTCTTTCCTAAGATGGCATGGTGGTATATGTATGTGCAAGTACACATGGTGATAAAATAGCATGTACTTTTACCCATGCCATGTGTAGGTATGCCTGCGGGTTTAGCTTGGGCTGAGCAGGGGTGCCATTGCAATATACACAAGTACAGGGCTGAAGCACAAGCAGACACACCAGCTTCGGAGCCTTGTCATTTCTACACTTCTGGGGCTGATTCTGGGGGCCCGTTTTATAAAGTCATAGTGCCTCCTATGTTGCCTTTACAAAGGATGATCATGAGGCAGATGTTCATTACTTAAAAAGATAATTACAAGAATTTTCCTGCAGCCTTTAATTGCAGCAGTAACTTTAACATCTAGTGGTTCATGGCAATGGCGCTTGTGTATAAGACGATAATGTGTCTGCTACAAGTCATACAATAAAAGAACAGGAAACTTTGATGAAGCAAGGAATGAAAATGAGCAGTAATTGTGGCTAAGTTTGTTATACCATCTCAATACGGTTTTTGATACCTCTTTTTTAAGTATATAAAGTTTAAAAAAAGCTTGAGGTGATTATCATTAGGGGAGATTTCTGTTATTCCTCTAACCAGAGGTTTTTATAAAGTAAACTTAAAATAGGTTGCCTCATAAATTAGGCCCTTCATGCACAAATGTAAATGTATATAGTCCCAAAACTTCTCCCTTCTTCTCCCCACCCAATCCACAGAGAAAATCTTTTTTATTTTGCCCTAAATAAATAATAAATGCATATAATTTTAGGCAGCTGTTAATCTATTTCAGCACATTCAGTCAAACCATATATATGTAATGCCATATTGTACATGTATAGGTCCCACTTACATTTTTTACGTTTATTCCATACTAAGTAGCAAAACAATATTACTAAACCTTTGCTGTTTTCATCTCATGCATGAGTCTTAAATGCATATAATTACAATATTGAACAGATTGTTGATGACAGAAAATCATTAAGAATATTCCCAGCTGTTTTCAACATACATTTTTCTTCTTGCCTCTTGGCCAGGTATAGAGCTGTAATCTGGGCAAGCTGTCATTTTCCAAGCTAAGTATTTATTACTATGATATTCATTAGGGAATACATTTGTGGGCAGGAATTTTTAAATAGTCCAAGTTGTCAAAGTTATTTAGAAGTAAGGAGAAAAATAAAAAGACGGCAAAGAACAAGAAATTACATCTTGAGGTGAGAATTCTGTAAAAGCCAGCAACCAAGTCAAACATAGAAACACAGAATGTGATGGCAGCTATAGACTATAAGGTCCATCTGGTCTGGCCAATTTCATTTGTGGTGCAATGTCAAACAAAACAGTTTGAAGTGATCTACGACATATTACTAACAATGCACAAAAAAGGAATGAAATAAAAAGTTGAAACCCATATGGCGAGGAATGGGGCAGAAACATAGCAGGTAGAAATAAATTAGAAATGAATTACAATGGAAGTGTGGGTCTATTGACATTTTTAATATGGCATGCTACTATATATTCTGTAACACATCAAACTAAATTGAATTGAAAGCAAAGCCCTGAATAAAAATCTGCCATTAACCCATGTCACTTTTGAGCTGGCCTTTTTACAGGCCCTCAAGACAGTATGTTGAGCATCAAGCTGTGACACCTCTCTCGCCTTCCTTCTCTTCCCTCTCGTTGGTCACCTCTATTGTATTTCTGTTTCTTTTTCTTAACTCATGTTTTCATTGTAAATCCCTCCACTGACCTTGCCATTTTAAAGGTATTATAGTAATTCCTGGGAATGAATGAATAAATAAATAAATAGAGTAAGCAGTGGATAACCCAAAAAGCAATACTTTTAGCTCCTTATCTATTGTTTTCCATTTTTAATTGTTTTTTGTTTCATCCATTTATTTTATTTTATTTAACAGAGTTTTTATACTGCTTTATCATATCAGTCAAGACGGTTGTATGCTGTTAGTATTTTGTGGGGGTTTTTTAATTTATAGTTTATTGGTATTTTTTCATCATTTACAACTTATACATAGAATATCCCTCACATCCACCACTCTTTCCAGCATTAAACTTCAAAATTCTTCTTTCCCCCCTCCCCCTTCCTTCAAGGTGCATCCTTATGCTCCTTAATCTATATCACATAATCCCCTAGTACAAGAGCACAAGTCTAACAATTTAATAATCTTCACTGTAATAGTGGTTATATGAGTAGTATTATCTCTCATACTACTGATATACTTAACATATCATAGCAACTTAACATATCAAAGAAACTTAACATATAACACAGACTCCCCCCTTTAACATCCCTCGTCCCCTTTGCTTCTTCCACCTCCACCATATTATAATCTGCCCCTCCCACCCACCCTCCCCCCTCTACCCCCCCTTCCCCTCTACCCCCCCTTCCCCTCTACCCCATCCTCATCCCTAATTCTCTATCCCCGTCCTACCTTCCCTCCCCTCTAAACATTATATCCAGCCCTCTACCCTTCTAGACCCTCAATCATTCCCCCCCCTCAGCCCCCTCCGCTTTCCAGACTCGCTCCACTCCCTTTCTCCTCCAGATTTCATACCAGTGCCACACCTTTTTATGTTTTCCTACTTGATGCTTTCTGTAAGCTTCCATCATGCATAAGCCCCAAATCTGTTCCAGCTTACCCACTACCTCTCTCAGCGGAGGCACTTCTACATTCTTCCACCATCTTAGGAGGCACATACGTGCTGCTATTATTCCATGGCCCAAAAAGGTTGCCAAATCTCCCTCTCCCTCGCTCATTCCTTCATTAAGCACTTGGTGTTAACTTTATTGGCACTCCCGTTATATCCCCATATAGCCTTCCCACTTTACCCCAATACCCCTGCACCTTTTGGCACTGTCATACCATTCCCCCTGTACCCCACATTTCTTCCAGCAGTCACTCGAACTATCTGGAAATATTGCTCGTAACCTCACTGGTGTCCAATACATCCGAAACCTCAACTTCAAAATATTTTCTAGCATTGGAGTCCCCCTTGCCAATTTGTATGTTTTCTCATATATTTCTGCCCACCTACTCTGATCCCAAGGGCCCGGAATGTCTTCTTCCCACCTCTGTTGCCACTTCCCCTTCTCCCTCCCCTTCTGGAGAAGCATTTTGTAAATTTTTGATATTACCCCCTCTCTGTGACCATTGCTTCCCCATCATCTCTTCAAATTGTGAAGGCTTCCGCTCCATATCCGATTTGACCTCCTTTCTATGCATGAAATACCACAATTGCACATATGCATATTGATCCTTTCTATTCAACTGATATTCTTGCTGGAGTTCCTCAAATGTTCCAAGTCCCCCCCCCCCTTTCCATAGGAGTTGACCTAACCTCTCTAACCCTTTACCACCCCACCCCTTAAACACCTGATAGTTCCCTCCCAGCCCCATTTCACTCACCGCTCTGATAAGTGTATACCTTGAATATACTTTCCCCTCCATAAGATGCCCCCTCCATTTTCTCCAAATCTGGAACATAAGTTCCCTAAATGGATTGCCCTTCCCTTCTTTATCTCGCCACCCTCCAGGGTCCCATATTCTCTCCTCCTTGGATTCCTCTTCCCCTGACTCTATTTGTACCCAACTCAAGATATCTGCCCCCTCCCTCCATGCCAGAAGCGCCCTCAATTGTGCAACTTCATAATATTTTGTCAAACATGGCGCCCCCAACCCTCCTTCTGACCGCATCTGAAACCAGGTCCCCCTTGCCATCTTTGGGTGTTTCCCTTCCCAAATAAAGAGTAGTTACTCACCTGTAACAGGTGTTCTCCAGGAGCAGCAGGAATCAGTCCTCACATATGGGTGACGGCGGCGCCGACGGAGCCCCCGTGCGGAGCATTTCCCCAGCTTTCAAAGAAAGCCTTTGGGAATGCAGCACGCATGCGCGGTCCCCTTCCCGCCCAAGGGTGCCATCTTGCTCAGTCTGATGCCATAGCTAAGAGACAGCAAAAAAACAAAATAAATCATATGACCGCAACTCCAAGGGGAGGAGGGAGGGTTGTGAGGACTGATTCCTGCTGCTCCTGGAGAACACCTGTTACAGGTGAGTAACTACTCTTTCTCCAGGACCAAGCAGGAAGTCAGTCCTCACATATGGGACTCCCCAGCTTAAGGCTACCGGAGACCCAAGCTGTAAAAAGGAGCTCCCTCTAGGGCCTCAGCATGCAAGAAAAGAATCTTTTCTGATAACGCCCCCGAACAGTAGCCCAACACCAGGGCCGGAGGGTAGGAGTTGCCTAAACCCCAAAGAGATTATGAAATACCGCCTGCCCGAAAGCACTATCCCTGCGGGGCTCCCTCTCAAGGCAGTAGTGGGCCGCAAACGTCTGGCTTGAAGACCAAGTAGCGGCCCGGCAGATGTCTGCCAACAGAACAGAGCGTAGATGAGCCACTGACGCAGCCTTCGCCCTGACACGGTGAGCCGTAACTCGACCCTGCAAGGAGAGGCCAGCTGCCCTGTAAGCCCAGGCGATACAGTCAGCTACTCATATGGACAAAGTACGCTTGGAGACAGCTAAACCCAACTTATTGGGGTCAAAAGAGACGAAGAGCTGAACAGCCCTCCAGTGCTCCCGCGTACGGTCAAGGTAGAAGGACAACGCCCTCCTACAGTCCAGGGTATGCAAGACCATCTCAGCCCGGCTGGCATGGGGCCTGGGAAAGAAAGTTGGAAGAACCACCACCTGATTGAGGTGGAAGGAGGAGACAACTTTTGGAAGGAACTTAGGGTAAGTCCGTAAGACTACTCTGTTTCTATAGAACCTGGTATATGGTGCATCTGATACTAGGTGCATCTGAACAAACTGAAATTTTATTTTTATTTATTTTTTATTTATTTAACAGTTTTTATATACCGCACTATTCATCATCAGTGCGGTTTACATTAAACAACAAAATACCTATCAATATATAACTGATCTAGGTGTACAGATAACAGGGAAGGTAAACTGGGAGTGAACCGGGGATAACTATATACAATTAAATATGTTACATCAAGGTTTGGTATTTGCAGGGATGCAGTATTTTCCACATTTTGAACCTTTGTACTGGGTTGTTGTTACGTGTAAATGTTAGATGAGCAGGCGGAAGGTAATTCTAGGGCATGTATGGTAGATTGAAGTGCAGGGGTGAATAAATAGTGCTTGATGGACTTTCTGAATTGGGTGATGTCCCTGATTGATCTGATGCTGGGAGGTAGTTTGTTCCAGCACTTGGGAGCATAAGACACAAAAGCTCTGTTAGTGGTTTGTTGTGTCCATTTTGTGGAGATACTGGGAATAACTAGAGTGTTTTCTGCTACTAGTCTCCTGGATCTATTGTTCGGTGCGTGGGTGAGGAGATTTGAAATCGATGCAGGGGATATTTTATTAATGGCCTTGAATGTGATGAGGAGGGTTTTATATATTATTCTGCAGTTTATCGGGAGCCAGTGTAAATCGATCAGTATTGGTGTTATATGATCTCTTTTTGAAGCTCCGGATAGGATGCGGGCTGCCGCGTTCATCGCCAGTTGAAGTGGGCTTAGTGTATTCTTGGGGAGGCCATGAAGGATGATATTCGCATAGTCAAAGTCCGGTGTGACTATTGCTTGGAAAATTGTACGGAAATCCTTGGTCTCCAGCATTGGTTTCAGGTGACGCAGTGTTTTTAGTTTGTAGTAGATTGTCCTTACGGTGTTCTTTATGTGCTCCTTAAGACTGAGTTGTTGATCGAGTATCACACCGAGGTACTTTATGGAGGCCTTGATCGGGAGTTCTGCATCTCTTACTCTGAGGGTGGTTGGTGGAGAAAATTGCTTGTTTCTTGTGGCTATGAGTACTTCGGTTTTCTTGAAATTTATTCTCATGTTCTGATTGAGAAGCCAGTCGGTTATTGCATTGAAGCAGTTGATTAGTGCAGAGTAGTCAGGATTTGATATATTGATCGGTATGAAAATTAGCACATCATCTGCATATAATAGGCAGGATATACCGAAGTCTCTGGTGATTTGGCAGATTGGCTGCATGTATATGTTAAAAAGCAGCGCAGATAGAGATGAGCCTTGGGGTACTCCTTGTTTCTGTTGGAAGGGTTCAGATGTAATGTTGCCTATACGGACCTGTTGCCAACGCTCTTCTAGGTATGATTTGCACCAGTCCCAGGCAAGGTTATGGATGCCTTTTTCGTGGAGTCTAGCTAGCATAATCTTGTGGTCAACTGAGTCAAATGCCGCTGATATGTCGAGGAAAATCATTGCAATGGCCATGTGAATATTGTCAATCCCGCAAATGAGTTTGTTGAGTAGTGAAGTCATGAGTGTTTCAGTTCCATGAGCTTCTCGGAATCCGTGTTGGCATGGGTCCAACGGGGCTGCTGTGTCTATGTGTTGTTGGATCTGCCTCTGAGTTTCCTTCTCAAGTATCTTGGCTAGATAGAGAATACTGGAAATTGGGCGGTAAGACTCTTCCTTCTTTGGGTCCATCTGGTTATTTTTTAGCAGTGGGCGAATTGATGTTTGTTTAAGGGCAGTAGGGAAAATCCCAGTTAGGTAGGAGAGATTTGCGATCTTAGCTATGTAAGGGCTAAGCTCGGCATGTAAGGTTTTGATCCAGTGTGCTGGACATGGGTCATTTGGTGCCGTGGTGGTGTTTATGTTGGCGATAATATCTTTGATGGTTTTTCTTGATGGAGGCGAAAATATTTATTTATTTATTTTATTTATTTAACGTTTCTTATATACCGCGCTCTTTAGCATCAGCGCGGTTTACATGGAACAAAACATTCTCAATACATTTGAAAACACGTATGAGTTACATATAACAGGTAAATAAACTTGGGAAAACAAGGATAACTATCTACAAAAACGAATAACTATTTACATAAATTCAACTAGTATAGAGATTTTAGTGAGCAGCGGAATTACAACAGAATTTTAGTTCAAGAAGGTATGTCTTATGGAGTAGTTATGCATATGAGTTTGTCTTATGACATCTTATATTAGGATTACGGTGGCTGGAAGTACTCAGTGAATAGATAATGCTTGATAGCCTTCCTGAACTGCTTCATGTCTCGTATTGCTCTGATATCTGGAGGAAGTTTATTCCAGCATCTAGGAGCATAAGATTTAAATGCTCTGTTGATCGTAGTTTGGGACCAATTTGTGGATTCACTGGGAATGACTAGCGTATTTTCAGCGAGTGGTCTCCTGGTTCTTGTCTCGGGAGGTAGACTGATGAGGTCTGAAGTCGTTGCTGGTGATAGATTATTTAAGGCCTTGAATGTAATGAGAATAGCTTTGTACCTAATTCTACATTCTATAGGGAGCCAGTGAAGGTCCCTAAGGATTGGCGTGATATGGTCTCTCTTAGATGCTCCAACTAGGATACGGGCCGCAGCATTCATTGCTAGTTGCAGGGGGTTAATGGTGTTCTTCGGCAGACCTTGTAGTACAATATTCGCATAGTCAAAGTGTGGAGTGACTACTGCTTGGAATATTGAGCGGAAGTCGCTGTATTCTAGCATGGGTCTTAGGTGGCGTAATGTTTTTATCTTGAAGTAAATAGTTTTTACCGTGTTTTTTATGTGAGCGGTAAAATCAAGTCGTTGATCAAGGATCACACCTAGGTAACGGATTGAATTCTTGATTGGGAGCTCGGCATCCCGTACCTTGAGGAATGCAGGGGGGGAGAATAGCTTGTTTCTTGTGACAATTAAAACTTCAGTCTTTTTAAAGTTGATTCGCATGTTTTGATCTAGAAGCCAATCTGCTATTGCATTGAAACAGTTGGTTAAGTTTGTGTAATTTGGATTAGTTATATCAATCGGGGTGAAAATAAGCACATCATCAGCGTAAATGAGGCAGGAAACATTAAAAGATTTGGTGATTTGGCAGATAGGCTGCATATGTTATGTCACCACCAGGGGGCAGACCGCTTCCAATCCAGCAAGCCTGCGCCTGATGGCGAAGAAATAGTTGTGCAACTCGAGTGGTAAAGCAAAAATGAGGTTTTATTCCCCTCCCGGGGTTGGATTGTTCAAACAGGTAAATAGAACACAAGCACTTAAACAAAAGTATCCATATCTTTTGGCAAACACAAAGAACATAAGGGCAATATCTTCTTGCTTCAAAGTGAGAAACACGGTTATATATTTATCTGTAGCACACAGCCTTTCTGTGTGAAACCAACACGTAGTGTTTTTCTGTAACACTAGGTTTTAGCTCTGGCTAGCATAAAGACATTTTCTCAGATGAAATCAATGTACAGTCCATCGGGTCATAGGTGGATGAACATTCACTGAGGGTGTCCACTAACATTGGTTCTTCTTCACATTCAAAACCCTCTTTGTTAAAGAATGCTTGGATATTTCCCCGTGGCGTGCCCTCGCGGTAAGTCTCTTTATTTCTATCCTCTGGTTGGGATAGATGGTATCTTTGTTCCCTCTTGCTACCAAGCTTTAGCCTGCAGGGTTTTCTTTGGGGTTTAGAGATTCCTACCAGGTCCTCATCTGACATGCATACGTCCTCTGGTAAATCTCTCTGCTTCTCTGAAGGCAGTGAATGCTCTCTGCTGAAACGACTAGGTTGGGAGTTGCTGCCCTGCCCCCACCTTAGGCTTCCTGTATAAGGCTGCTCTACATTCACACGATAAGAACTTTTGTCCTTCTTAACTTTTAACTGCCCACATTCATTCCCCAAGTCCCAGCTTCTTGGTACATACTGTTTTGACACTGGCTTGCATTCACTCCTGCTAGAACGTAGCCTCCATGCTCCAACGTCTCTGTAATCAGCAGGGCATGCACACCTGGCTTCTGCACAAGTAAACTGCTTCCTCTTGGTGGATTCTGGGTAGCTATGTGGGTGAATCCTTCCCGGTTCTGATTCTGAGTCACTTCCTAGGTTAAAGTGAGAGACTCTTCCTGGTTCTTCCCAACCAGCTGCTGTAGGTAAGACAGGCTGTCTTCTTTGCCTACACTGCTCACGCTGTTCCAGGTCTCTTACACTCAAGTCTTGTTCCAAGTCTGACTCCTCTAACAACTTCTCTCCTCGTGGCAGCTCCCTGGAGGTGTTGCTCTTGTAATGACCCTCCTCTGTGTTCCCTGCACTGTCCTTATAAGGGCTGTAAGTACTTCTACCTCCCAGGTGTGTGCTATCAGGAACTAGGGCGTTTCTCTTTGCTAAATGTTTTCTCAGACCTCGTGGCTGCCTTTGTTGTCGTTGTCCCTGACAACAGCTGCCCACAGGGTCTGTTCTCCCGTCAGCTTTAGAACTGAAATGCTGTGAGTTTTGCATTTTTAAAGTAGAAATTGGGGCTTCTTCATCACATATCCCCCCCCTTAAAACCTTACGTGCCGCTGACGTCCTCGTCTGACAGCACGTAAGCTGAGGGTGACTAACCCCTCGCCTCTCTCTTTTGACCAGCTGTACTGACGCCGATCGTTCTTGCCAGGGTTTTAATAAATTCAAGTGGTATACCTGTTGACGCCTCCCTTCATGCTCAACTTTATAGGAGACTGGGCCTACTCTGGCTACCACTGTGCAGGGTCCCTTCCACCTAGATTCAAATTTTGGACCTACAGCTGGCACCAGGACCAACACCTTGTCTCCTATGCTCAATTGCCGTTCTTTGGTCCCCCGGTCATAGTACCGTTTTTGCCGGCGTTGGCTCGCCTGTAAATGTTCCATGGAAACCCGGGAAGTCCTTTCCAGGCGGTTCCTGAGATCCCTGAGAAACTGGAGATCCCCTACTTCCTCTGCCTCAGGCTCGCTCCATTGCTCTCTCAGGATATCCAAAATCCCCCTCGGAGCTCGGCCAAATAGTAACTCGTAAGGCGATGCCCCTAAAGATGACTGCCTACGCTCTCGGCAAGCGTACAGTACAAAGGGAAGTAAATTATCCCACTCCCCCATCTGTCCCTCCAATCCGCGTCGCAACATTTGTTTAATTGACTGGTTTAGTCTTTCAACCAGTCCGTTAGACTGCGGGTGATAGGCGGAGGTCCGGATGTGCCTTATCCCAAAGGCATCCCACACTAAGGCTAAATATTTTGAGGTAAAATTGCTCCCTTGGTCCGTTAGGATCTCTTGTGGGAAACCTATTTCACAAAATAATTTTATTATTTCTAAGGACATTGACCTAGCGGAAATATTCCGTAGCGGAATGGCCCACGGAAATCTAGTGGCAACATCTACAATCACCAATAGGTACTGGAAGCCCCTTGGCGTCCTAATTAAGGATCCTACAATGTCCATAGCTAGGCGTCGGACTGGCGTGGCAATAGTGGGTGTGCTAATCATGGGCACCGGTTTCGGTTTTGTGGCAGTGACCTTCTGGCACGCGGGACAAGACTGGCAATAGCGGGTGGTCTCCTTAAAGACGCCCGGCCGGTAAAATCGGGCCAATATCTGGTCTATTGTGCCTTGTATGCCTTTGTGGCTACCCACGGGATGATCGTGTGCCAATCGCATTACTATTGTTTTAAAGGTGGTTGGCACCACTACCTGCTTGCGGATGGCCCCAGTATACGGGTCTGTACTTTCCCGGTATAACAGCTCACCCTCTAGCAAGAATCGAGGCAAGACGGCCCTACCCACCTGAGCAAACTCGAAAGCTCTTTTTAGAGCAGGATCTGCCCTCTGCTCCTTTGGGAAGGATGGGAACTTTTGGACTAATTCGGCAGGGACCCATGGCAAATCTTCCCCTGCTACCAGCCCTGCTCTCCCTTGGGACCTATTTCTTTGCTCCCGACGTCTCTCTGCCTTCCCCTTTCTTTCTTTGGAAGGAAGGTTTATCAAATCATCATGTGTGGGGAGTATATCTACTAGCTCCTCTCCTTGGCCTTCCTCTTCGTCTGGGGTTTCTTCCTTATCAGCGGGGTCTACCCCTATCTCGGAGGCTTTGGCCTGGGATCTGGTAGAAACTAAAGTAGTTTTCCTACCTAGGCCCTCTTTAAGACCTTGGTTAAACGGTGGCCAATCACGGCCTAAAACAAGCTTATAAGGGAGATGAGGAACTACAGCTATCTGTATCTTCTCCTGAGTGTTCATTCCTGTCACAGACACTCCATATCGTGGGTAAAATATAGATGTACCATGCACACATCTTACTTTGATTTTGTCCCTTGCTTGCTTTTGTGTGAAAGGGTTACGGGCGGTAATGGTCTGCCACATTTCCTGTGAGACCATGCTTTGGCTAGCTCCAGAATCCAGGAGTGCCAAAGCTTTTACGCCTTCTATCTGAACCTCTACCTGAATGCCCTTCTCTAGGGGGTTCTGTCCTCCCACAACTAGAGCATTACGTGCATTACACTTTCTATACCCATGTCCAGGCTGGCCACAGTTAAAACATTTCATTTGAACCATTTTCCCCATACTGTTACCAGACATCTTGACATTACATGCATTATCACCATATGCACTGCTTTTAAAAGGCTTTCTCACACCATGCATTCTATTAATGCCAGCCACTTTTAAAACACTGCCTCCGGAGGTACTGGCTAATTCAGCCTCAAAATAGTTCTCCGTAAGGATGGCTGCGTCATTGGTAGAATTGCATTTTTGTAATAATATAAATGCTTTTATCTCCTGTGGAATGGCCTCCAAATACTGTTCCAGGAGGACGGTATCAAATAAGGACTCGACCGTCGCCCTTTCTGGAACGAGCCATTTGGTCGCTAGACCTTTTAATCTTTGTAATAAGGCTTTAGGCATTTCCTTATCTAGGAGTTTTGCCTCTCTAAAGAGCCTTCTATAATGCATGGGTGTTAAACCCAGCCTATCCCTGATAGCTATTTTTATATCTGGGTAACTGGAAGACAGACCAGCGGGCATGGTTTTGTATGCGACTAGCGCCTCACCAGACAAGGTCATGGCGAATCTTACTGCCCACTGATCGGTCGGCCATTTAGCCGCTGCTGCAATCCGCTCAAACGCATCGGTGAAGTCATCGAAGTTATCATATGACTTCAATTGTCCCAGTGATAAAGCACTATATTCATGGAGTCCTACCGCCCTTGGTTCTGCAGGCTTAATGTCTGCTGCGGTAGCAGTTCTCTTGATAAGAGTCTCCAATAACTCCAATAGTGGCTGCTGCTGCTCTGTCATTGCGTTGATCATTCGCTCTTGGCTTTGCCGGGCCAGCTCTCCTTGGGCTTTCCATTGGACCTCCATCCAGTCCTTTATTTGCTGGGGATCCATCTCTTACTGCGTCACGCACCTGTAAAGAAAGAGAAAAGACAAGCCCACCAAGTGCAGCACAAAACAAGGTGTTTTCTCTATATGTAAAATTTTTTTTTTTTCTCTTTCACTTGCTGCTCCTAGCACCACAGCTCCCCCTTTCTCTGATCCTAATCACCCCGTGCCTTCCTACCTTTACCTCAGCACGGTGAAGGATCGTGCGTTGAGAAAGCTGTAGGTTGCTGCACTCCAGGTCAGGAACTGAGAAAATCCGCTCTGGTTTTTCTTTTCCTCCGTCAGCAAATTTTTCCTCTTTTCAGCAAGGTAAATCCTTAGGTATCTTCGGTGCTGTGCTGTGTTTTTTTTTTCCCGCTTGAAAAAAATCCGAAGAACTACACCAGGTTATGTCACCACCAGGGTACAGACCGCTTCCAATCCAGCAAGCCTGCGCCTGATGGCGAAGAAATAGTTGTGCAACTCGAGTGGTAAAGCAAAAATGAGGTTTTATTCCCCTCCCGGGGTTGGATTGTTCAAACAGGTAAATAGAACACAAGCACTTAAAACAAAAGTATCCATATCTTTTGGCAAACACAAAGAACATAAGGGCAATATCTTCTTGCTTCAAAGTGAGAAACACGGTTATATATTTATCTGTAGCACACAGCCTTTCTGTGTGAACCATCACGTAGTGTTTTTCTGTAACACTAGGTTTTAGCTCTGGCTAGCATAAAGACATTTTCTCAGATGAAATCAATGTACAGTCCATCGGGTCATAGGTGGATGAACATTCACTGAGGGTGTCCACTAACATTGGTTCTTCTTCACATTCAAAACCCTCTTTGTTAAAGAATGCTTGGATATTTCCCCGTGGCGTGCCCTCGCGGTAAGTCTCTTTATTTCTATCCTCTGGTTGGGATAGATGGTATCTTTGTTCCCTCTTGCTACCAAGCTTTAGCCTGCAGGGTTTTCTTTGGGGTTTAGAGATTCCTACCAGGTCCTCATCTGACATGCATACGTCCTCTGGTAAATCTCTCTGCTTCTCTGAAGGCAGTGAATGCTCTCTGCTTAAACGACTAGGTTGGGAGTTGCTGCCCTGCCCCCACCTTAGGCTTCCTGTATAAGGCTGCTCTACATTCACACGATAAGAACTTTTGTCCTTCTTAACTTTTAACTGCCCACATTCATTCCCCAAGTCCCAGCTTCTTGGTACATACTGTTTTGACACTGGCTTGCATTCACTCCTGCTAGAACGTAGCCTCCATGCTCCAACGTCTCTGTAATCAGCAGGGCATGCACACCTGGCTTCTGCACAAGTAAACTGCTTCCTCTTGGTGGATTCTGGGTAGCTATGTGGGTGAATCCTTCCTGGTTCTGATTCTGAGTCACTTCCTAGGTTAAAGTGAGAGACTCTTCCTGGTTCTTCCCAACCAGCTGCTGTAGGTAAGACAGGCTGTCTTCTTTGCCTACACTGCTCACGCTGTTCCAGGTCTCTTACACTCAAGTCTTGTTCCAAGTCTGACTCCTCTTCCTCGTGGCAGCTCCCTGGAGGTGTTGCTCTTGTAATGACCCTCCTCTGTGTTCCCTGCACTGTCCTTATAAGGGCTGTAAGTACTTCTACCTCCCAGGCGCGAAGCTTTAACTGTTGAAGAGCTGCCCCGATTGGGCAGTGCTGCTCCGGAGGCCCCTCCCGCTGCTGGTTGCTCGATCCCCGGGAAGGGGAGAGCTTCTGGTGGTGGCGGGGGCTTGAAAGGGCCTGCGCCCGATGGCGCGAAGCTTTAACTGTTGAAGAGCTGCCCCGATTGGGCAGTGCTGCTCCGGAGGCCCCTCCCGCTGCTGGTTGCTCGATCCCCGGGAAGGGGAGAGCTTCTGGTGGTGAAGCTTGACCTTGGGGGAGTTGGATTAGTACTTGTGATGCAGTTGTATTCGCCTTGACCAATTTGGATTGGATGAAGTTGGCATATAATTGTGGTTGTATGGATTCTTGTTGCGGTGGCGATGGTTCTTTGGTTAACGTTTTTACTAAATTGAAGAGATCACATGGTCTGTTTAGTGCTTTGCTGAGTAGATCGGAGTGGAATTCTTTCCTTGTGGACCAAGTTAGTTTGCGATGATTTTTGAGGTGAGTAAGATACTCTTCTTGATCCTGGCTGTTGTGGGTGTGTCTCCATTTTCTTTCTAACTTCCTCAGTTGAAGTAGAGATGTACGTAGTTCTGGAGAGAACCATGGGGCATCCTGTTTTTTATTGGAACGATTCTTGATTGGGAGTTTCTTGTTCCTGGTTGGTTGGTGGGCATACTGATAGAGAGTGTCGTTCCAATTAGAGATCAAATCGTTCAGGTTGTCCGTTGGCTTGGATAGTTTTGGCAGCGCTTGTTTAGTGAGGATCTCTATGTCTAACGGCTTAAATTACCCAGAGCTTGCTGTTGAAGTGGCTGGCTGGGTGAGTGTGTTTGGATTTGTTGGTATCTGGAATGTGATCAGGCTATGGTCTGACCAAGGGACTGGGATAATAGATAGTTGGGTATGATTATATAAGCTCGTGACTGCTGGTGGAACGAATATCATATCAAGGACGTTCCCCTGTTTGTGTGTGGGATTGTGCACGATTTGCTTGTATCCAAGGTCTGTCATTGCGTCTAGGAAGGTACTAGATAAGTCGTGATGTAGAGAGGCAAGGTTAAAATCACCTAACAACCAGTTTGTTTTGTTGGGGTTATCAGGGTTGCAGGCCAAGTTGATTATATCTGAGAAATCATCTGATACTGCGTTTGGTGCTGAGTAAATGAGATTGATAGAGTTGCTTCTATTTGTGATAGTTATAGTGTCTAGGTGCTGGGAGCTCCTGGTTAGGGACACTCGGTATTGCAGCTCGGACTTTGCTATTATGAAGACTCCTCCACCTCTTCTGTTATCTCTGTTACAAGCGAAGAGTGAGAAATTAGGGGGAGTGATTTGGTTAATTAGGGCAGTGTCTGAGTCAGAGAGCCATGACTCAGTGACCATTAGAAGGTCTAAATTGTAGTTGGATATTAGGTCTGTGATGGCTGGCCATTTGTTGCGCACAGACCGTGCGCAACAAATTACATTGAACAGGGCATTATAACTTGGAGATAACTATTTTACAGGGAACATGGGCTATGGAGGGTTAAGTGGCTTGCCCAAGACCACAAGGAGCACCTGTGGGACTAGAAACCCCAGAAGTTATAAGAACATAAGATATTCCATGCTGGGTCAGACCAAGGTCCATCAAGCCCAGTATCCTGTTTCCAACAGTGGCCAATCTAGGTCATACGTACCTAGCAGTTTCCCCAAAAGACACAGGTTCCACAATGCTTGTACTGGATCACCATGAGTTCACCATGGCCAGTTACTGTATGCTACAACATGCATTTACCGATTAGCGCACTTAATAAAAAGAGCCCCTTAATAATTTACTGCATTTCTTTTGAGAAAGAAATAGGTGTATAGATGTTCCATCTGTAGCTGTTAATTTCACTTTGCATGGAGCACTAACTAACAACAAGCAAAGCTTTGAAGTCTGCTAGAAAAAGAGATTACTTTCAAGGTCACATCTTTCCCACTTTTCATCACATTCCTTTACCCTCCCCAAGGAAACAGAGAGCTAAGAAACAATAAAACAAACCATCAATGGGAAAGTTATTTAGAAACCTTTCCATCTTACTCTTTATATACATGCACATTCAAAACTATGGGCCCAATATTCAAAGCTTTTATCAAGTTGACCAGTTAGCGGCGCTCACCGTGATATTTAGAGTCACTGTCCAGAAAATGATGCTGAATATCTCCAGCCCATTCCTATACTGTCTAATTAGTGCTGATGCAATCTGTGGGTGTTGTTCATGCTAACTGAATAAATGGAAACTTTATCCAGTTAGCCCAGTATTCAGCTGGCACTAATCCACCCAACTTAGGCTGTTCCAAAAACAGGTTTAAGTTGCAAAGCAGATAAGTAAAAATGCAATGTGTGCCTTTGAGTCAATGCTGACTCCTGATAACCCAGAAGCTCCTGGGTTTTCTTGGCAATGTGACCAGAAGTAGATTGCCAGGCCTTTCTTCCGAGGCAATGGAGGGTTAAGTGACTTACCCAAGGCCACAAGGAGTGCTAGTGGAAATTGAACCCTGGTTTCTTGCTTATCAAGCCAGTATTCTGGCCACTAGGCTACTCCTCCACTCCAAGCAGATAAGTACTGGTTGAAAATTGATGTTAACTGGATGTCACCATTTATCCAGTTAGCGCCGCTCAGTCTTCAGCAGCAACTCCAATTTGCATACTGCCACTGAATATCCCACCAATATTTCAGCTCCACGACTGAGCACCATGGTGTTTAAATATCAGCTGATTTGAAAATCAACCTATGTGCTTTTAACATCATCACCAGACACAGCTTCATGTTGTCAGAGGAGGTTACTTCCTTTGGGGTCTCACATTGCCTCTATGCCCTGGAGATAGTAAGTGATATTATCAGTGCTCCTATCTGATGTAAAGTCCAGCTTAAAATGCCCCTCACACTCAGTCTAATGCAGGCTTGCAGGTTTTCCTCTGTAGGTTTTCATTTTATGGAAAATGTTTTTTTTCCTGGTACTTTATTGAAGTTCGCTAGATAATTCAATGTTTGGATTATAACCCCCCTTTACCCTTCTTTCTTCTAGAGAGTACCTGTATGTGGCTTATACTGCAGGCCATGCACCATTTTGGTTGCCCTTCTTTAAAATACTCTGGTTGGCTTGTATGGGAATGGGTTTTCATTTATTATATATATTTGTTTATTTTACTGTTATATGCCACTGTGGACATGTTTCAAAATAGGAAAGTGGGATAGTGTTCTAAATACATAAATATATTGTGACAGAGACACCCATCTTGAACCCATGAGCATAGAAAAGGACATGGAATTGGACTTAGGGGAGAGCCCAGTTGTGTATTTCAAGGGTAACCTGAATCCTGCGTACACCGATACCCACGAAATCCCTGCCTGGCCTGGATCTCAGGCCCCGCGAAGGGAGAGAAAGAAGAGAGAGAGAAAGCCCAGGGTGCCACACCCAGACTCCTATGAGGTCCCTGCAGGCATGAGAAGAGATTATTATCACCTGGGAAGGGCCGGAAGGGAGGAGGAGGGGCTGGAATCCTGGAGGTGGAAATATAAACCCCTGCTAAGGCAAAGAGGGGAGGCTGGAGAAACAAGGGGAGCTGGAGAAACAAGAGGCTCAGGAGAGCCAAGAGAAGCTGGAGACACAGCGGAGCCATAGAGGAGATGGGCCGAAGGCTGAAGGTACTGACCGGCTGTCTCAGGTAGGTCTGGGAACAGGAGTGACTCTAGGACCCAAGGGGGAGCTGTTTACTGAGCACTGCTTTGAGAATTCAGAACGGGACACTGCTCCAACAATTGAAGATATGCAAGTCGATACTGCTGAGGATGACTTAAGGACTATGGATATTCCTATGGACTGTACTTTATGCCAAGCCAAGTGCGTTGAACCATTATGCTGAGGGCTAACACTTTCTGAGAAGGTCTCCTAAAGCTGGAAATAACAAGACCCAGAGAACTGACAGTAGGCCGGGGATACCTTTGCTAGCACCCAGAGGTTTGTGACGCAGCCAGGAAAACTTGCAGGGAAGCTAAAAAGCTTGATGAATATTTGCTGCCCGTGTCTCCCATATTTTGGTTTAAACTTAATCCGGGCAGGGAGTTAAGAAGAAGCTTTTGTTCCAGTGGGACTAAGTTTTATTTTTGCTATTAATTGTTTTACAAGGCAAGGCTAAAAAGAGGCATTTTTACCCTTGCTAAAGAAGTGCTGTTTTTCAGGGCTGAGAAACGTTTGAAGCAGCTGTGTGTGTTTGAAGCTTGTGAAGCAGTTATGCTGTTCTAGTGCTGTATTACCAATAATCCTGCATAAGAAGGAGTCCTGTGTACAGGATACTTGAACTTTTGCGTAAGAAATAAAGTTCTGTCACTTTGCCTTACCTCCGGACCATGACTACAACTTCTTCTTGAAGCCATTTTTGAAGGCAAACTACATATCCCAAGATACTCCTGGGGAAAGTTAGTTTGCCCAAGCCAATCGAGAGAAGTTCCTCCGATACCACGCCCCTCTAGGCTAGAGGCGGGTGATGAGGGTGTGACAATATATTGCCCCCATCTTAAGCCTCTGCCCCTTAGGAGTACATCCTAAAGTCTTCAGGTAAAGATCTGCCTTTTGTTGCTATTCATGTGGACTTTTGCCCATATATAAGATGAGCAATAACCAAAGCCCTTTCCTCTGAAAATTGATCTTTCACAGTATTCGAAAGACAAGATTACTGCTTGAAACCCATAGGAGAAAGGCTGCAGACACCTTCATGATGCTGGAGGTTTTGGGGTGGTGCACACCAGTATTAAATATTCTATTTTGTTTGAAATATAATCCCTGGTCCTTTTAACAATTCTCTGTGCTCTCCAACAGGGTAAATCTGTGATTCTCCAATGCAGTTAATGCAAGACCTCACAATTTTGCTAAATCCCTGCCAAGTTCTATATTTAGAAAAGTAAAGTTCTATCCTGAATTTCTTCCTTTATTCTGGGAAATAGAACTGAAATTTATACCGGTTACCTTTGGATAGCAGTTCCACTTGTATACTAGTTAGTCTCTGGTAGTGCTGATCTCAGCCTAACTCAAAGAGCCTTTGGGTTGCAGTGCTGCAAGCAAATGCTTAATCTTAGTCTTGGTCTTTTTTCTGACCCAGAGCTACGGTAGAGCAATGCTTTTTTTTTAGTTGGAGTACAAGTACCTTGGAGCTCTTAATGGAAGCTTTAGTCCAACTGTCCTTCACCTCCTGTCTCTCAACTGTGTCTGCCCCAATAGCCAGCCAATAGCTAACTGACTGAATTTAGAAAACTCAGGCTGCTCAAGCTTATCCCAGGAGGGTTGCTCAAACCAAGAGTTAACCCTTTTGTTGCTGACAGAAAACATAGACAGTCTAGCACTTCATGTGCATTCTTCACGGTTTAATCATTGTAATCCACTCTTGTGTTTTGCTGTTAGGAGAGCTCAAAACTCACAGAAAGCTATCTTAGCAGAGCCATTTCTAAAATGGGACTGTCTGACCCCTAATGGTACATTCCCTTTATATCAAAAAATATAACCCAAGCTTCAAACCTCCGTGTATATCATTAAAACCCAAAAGTGCAATTCTTTTTCTTTTTGTCGGAGTAGCCGATCAGAGGATGCGGGAACTGTCACCCATCCCCCGCCACGGTCACTCCATTTTAATCATTAAATGCTTGAAAAAACTTTACAGCTTTACTTATCTTGCTTGACTTCAGCCAATGAGGAATTCAAAAGACACAACGTGCCACGTTTCGAGCCCTCCAACAGTCACCGGCTCTGCATCAGGTGAAAAGCTAGAATCCCTTAAAAATGGGTAAAAGCCATTTTTAAGGGATTCTAGCTTTTCACCTGATGCAGAGCCGGTGACTGTTGGAGGGCTCGAAACGTGGCACGTTGTGTCTTTTGAATTCCTCATTGGCTGAAGTCAAGCAAGATAAGTAAAGCTGTAAAGTTTTTTCAAGCATTTAATGATTAAAATGGAGTGACCGTGGCGGGGGATGGGTGACAGTTCCCGCATCCTCTGATCGGCTACTCCGACAAAAAGAAAAAGAATTGCACTTTTGGGTTTTAATGATATACACGGAGGTTTGAAGCTTGGGTTATATTTTTTGATTTGGCATTCCCTTTATATGACAGCCTAACCCCTAGAGCAGAGGTTCCCAACTCCAGTCCTGGAGGGCCAAACACCATTCAGGTTTTCAGGCTGTCCCTAATAAATATGCATGAGATGTATTTGCATGCACTGCCCCATTGTATGCAAATGTATCTCATGCATATTCATTAGAGACGGCCTGAAAACCTGAATGGTGTTTGGCCCTCCAGGACTGGAGTTGGGAACCTCTGCCCTAGAGGTATATTCTGACATTTATTTATTTATTTTATTTATTTATTTTCATTTCTTATATACCGTGCTCTTTTAATCAGTGCGGTGTACATATGAACAAAAAACAAACACAATGTACAAGGCAACATTGGTTTTTACAATGAACAGGGTAAACTAACATGGAGATAACTGGGGGAACTATATACATGATATGATAATTAATTACATGGTTGTAGTAAATACATTACGAGTGCAAGCGCTGTATATCAAAAGGGGTAAAAACAGGGCGTGGTGAGTGTAAGGGTCGTGTCGATTAACCGTTTTCTGAAGGGGTCATAGAAATGGAGTCGCCTGGGGAGCAGTGCTCACTGGGTGTAGATTCCGAATAATATATTAGAAACAGGTGGTATTTAAGAGCTTTCCTGAATGACATTATGTTTGTGATGGCTCTGATTTCAGGTGGGAGGGCATTCCAGGCTCTGGGTGCGAAAAGGGAGAATGCTCTGCAGGCTGTTGTTTTAGAGCATTTCGTCAGCAATCTTGGAAGATCAATGGTGTTCAAAGAAGAGGGCCTCCTGGTTCTATTAGCTGGAGTGACATGTATAAGATTACTGATGGGCGAGAGGGGTTGGATCCTTGAGGCCTTGAATGTCATGACTAGAGCTTTATAGAGAGTTCTGGCCTGTAGAGGTAACCAGTGTAGGCTCTTCAAGACTGGCATTATGTGGTCGGAACGTGATACTCCTACAAGAACTCTCGCGGCTGAGTTCATGGCCAGACGGAGAGGGTTCAGTGTTGATTGTGGGAGCCCGTGTAGGATGATATTGGCAAAGTCTAGATGTGGGATTACCAAGGCTTGGAAGATTGATCGGTAATCGGAGAAGTCAAGTAATGGGCGGAGATGTCGAAGTGATCGGATCTTATGGTATATTGCTTTGGTGGAGTTCTTAATGTGCGCTGACATGTTGAGCCGCTGATCTAGCGTAATACCTAGATATTGGATTGTGGATTGTGCCTTCAGTTCCATCCTGTTGACTTGTAGTGAAGATGGTGGTTTGAAGCTTGGACTCCTTGTGACAAACAGGATGTCTGTTTTGTTGTGGTTTATACATAGGTTTTGTGTGAGGAGCCAGTTCGCTACAGCTTCAAAGCATCTTACTATTGGTGCGAAGTCTGGCTGGTGAATCTTGACATATTGCTAGGGTCATTTTGGAAATGGCACCACCAGCGCAGGAAGACCTATGTCTCACTCATGGTCCTACTAGACCCACAGGGATATTGAAGTAAGTGTCAGGAGGAGGGAGGGCCTCTTCCATTCTTTTACAAGTGGACAGGGTCAAGGCCAGCCCCCAACCATTACACAAAATAGGCAGCCACCTAGGTCAGCATATTCCGGGGGGCCTCCAGGAGCAGGGGTGTAGAGTTTAAGATTTGCCCAGAGCACCAACATCTTAAACCAATTCTGAGGCTGGCCCTATGGGATGGGTGGACATGGGGCATTGGTTAAAAGTGCAGGAAGGGGGGACATGAGTCGTACCATTGCCTCTGTATCATTCCATGGTGTGACCGCAACTTCAATATTGTGTGCAATTTTGCTTGCCATATCTTAAAAAGGATATAACGGGATTACAAAAGATACAGAGAAGAGCCACCAAAATGGTAAAGGGGATGGAAAGATATCCCTATGAGAAAAGACTTAAAAGGTTAAGGCTTTTCAATTTGGAAAAGAGTCAGCTGAGAGGAGATATAATAGAGGTCTATAAATTAATGAATGGAACAGGTAAATGTAGATCGGTTGTTTACTCCATCAAAAAGTAGAAAGACTAGGGGACATGCAATGAAGCTACACTATAACCCATTTAAGAATAATAAAAGAAAATATTTTTTCACTCAACATGTAATCAAACTCTGGAATTCGTTACCGGAGGATGTAGTAAAAGCTGTTAGTGTAGCTGGGTTTAAAAAAGGTTTGGACAAGTTCCTGGAGGAAAGATCCATAAATTATTAAAGAGGACCCGGGAAATCTACTGCTTGTCCCAGGACAAGCATTGTGGAACCTGTATGTCTTTTTGGGAACTTGCCTTGTACTTGTGACCTGGATTGTCCACTGTTGGAAACAGGATACTGGGCTTGATGGACCTTGGTCTGACTCAGTATGGCATTTCTTATGTGCTTATGTAATATTAGGCCAGCAAAGATTTCTCTGTTACACAGGTGGAAAGGAGTAGGCTTTTCATTTTTCTTGATGACTCTAGCCCATTAAGATAGTCTTTGGGAAACTTGGCTCTTGTTTTAATGAACTCCCAGGAAGAAAAATATCACTACCTTCCCTTCAGTTAGCAATGAATAGTAAAAAGTTTAACAAAAACTGCGTTAACTCTTTTACATTATAATGAGCTGATTTGCATTCAACAAAACTCATTATTTTTACTGCACCTTGATCCTGCTTAAATTTGCTGATGCAGATAAACATATATCATGGGCTATCACATGTTATGCAACTTAGTAAGTAGGGGCCTGATATTCGAAGGTCTTACATGGGTAACTTCGAAAATCTCGGCTAAGTCCCTAACACGCCCAGATGCTATCCGCATAGCACTGGGGCATGTTAGGGGCGATCTGGGGCAGAGGAAGGGACTACACGGGTAGCAACGCTTGCCTATCTTTAAGATGCAGAGGCTATGCGAGTAACTTCGAAAATTGTTGCTACCCGTGTAGCCTCTGCGGCTGTCGTGATGTCCAAGCTAACCTGGATTTTCACTTCAGCTGGTGCGGAAGTGAAAATATGGGTTACAGGGGTTGGCGGACAGGCTATGCGCCGCCACGGCGCATAGCCTGCCCAACTCAATATCGGGCCCTAGGTGCCTAAGTATGTTAACTTAACCTATTTTCTATGAAGTAGATGCTGTGTTGATCTGTTTGTGGTGTTTAATATTTTTCAGGAGTTGATACAAACTTTTGTACATTGCAGGAAAATCAGCAGAAGATAATGAAGACATTTTTTCAGAGCTATGGGGCCCTTTTACTAAATTGTAGTAAAACTTTGCAGTAACCACTCGGTAATAGTTCAAATTACCCCACAATAAAGGCAAAGCCACTGCTTTAACTGTTGGGGGTGTTCCCAGCATCTGCCCATGCACTTAATGCAGAGAAGCAACCCTTAGGGATGCAAAGAGACCACTAGGTGTGCAGCCTTTATGTATCAAGACTGTAAAGGGCATGTTTACTAAGCTAGGCTGTTAGCATGGTTATTTGTAACTAGGTCCCATTGAATAACATGGGACCTAGTTACAAATAGCCCATGCTAACCATTACCCATCTTAGTAAATATGTCCCTAAGTTGTGGAAAGCACTACTACGAGCATTGTGAGCGGATTTAAGAAAGAAGCTGAAATCTTGATTATTTGTACAGTAGGCCTGGACAATGAGTATTGTCACGCGGTTGCCGGTGACACAAAGATTATACGCCACTAGGTAGCGCTGTTAAAGAACAAAGAGTCCGAGTGTAGGGTAATAAAGGCTTTTATTCCCCGTTTAAAGCAAGGTTCAACTAAGAGATATTTTAGATAACAGAAACAGTCCTTTGTTTCAAAAGGTACCAATATTCACTGGCTAGTTAACTGTTACTTCACAGTTTAAAGCAGGTTTTCTTCAAAGTAATATTCAGTATGATAAACATCAAATTATACTTCATTTATTCTTCTGTGGAGCATGCACACTTTGGAGCATAGGCAGTGCACCAATCACATTCCATTTCCTCAGGCAAAGGTGTGGGAATAGTACTGGGAGAATCCACTTCCATCAAATCCTCTCCCCTATACTGATTCAAAGGGCTTTTACTGTCCCTGTCTATTTCAGCATGGTCATCTACAACTTGGGAGTTTGGCTTCACATAAGCAGGGACTCTTAAGGCTGGCGGTAGTTTAGTGAACCAATCTTGACTCTTGTTTCGCTTAGGAGGAATACTTCTTTTAGCATAGCTTTTAACAGTACAATCATTACAGTTAATCTTCAATGCCTCATACCTTGGCTCACTGAGTAAAAACTTCCGTTGCTTATAAAACTGCTTTTCCCTCTGAATAGGTAAAACTGGGCAATGATCCTCTAGAGATAAGCTTCTGTCAGAACCTCCCTCTCTGGTTCTTAGCTTTCTTCTCTCTATGTTACAAACAGGCAGAGTATAGGAACTAGGCGTGGCAGAGCCTCTCACCTTGGAGCAACTTCCACCAAACTCCCCTTGCACAACAGGTCCAGTTTGGGCTTTCTGACTTCCCACCTTGTGAGGTCTGTTTCTCCTCCAGCTTTCAGCTTGGCTTCTTTCACAGCAATCAGGCTTATGTCCTTGATAGCCTCCAGGCTCCTCTGCTGTTTCTCCTTCTAGTCCAGCTCCAGTTCCTTCTTCCTCTTTCTCCTCCTTCCTCAGCTCCTGCTGTGTCCACTGCTGCTTATGCCACTCCTTATGCGACTGCTCTCTCTGCTTTCCAGAAGCATTCTGCTCTGGCTTATAAAGTGAACCGTTACTGCTGACTTCCTGGTTCCCTTTCAGCTGCAGGTCATCAGTGAGATTAGGTTCATTAAAACCAGTATGTCTGTTCGTGCTCCCTCTAGCTGTGCCTGGAGGTAACTGCACATCTAGTTCTTCTAAAACAGGATTTCTTTTCTTAAAACCAACTTTATTAGTGCCCGCATCATGACAGTATATTGGGGGTATTTTTATAAAGAGCCACCTAGATTTAGGTGGCAAGAATTCATGCAAATGGGACATTTTAGTCATTAATCTGGTAAGTGATCATTTATATGTGCAAAGAAGTACACTCACACTGTGCTCCATTCTGTAACTATGCCCATAAACATGATGGTGCACAGTTTCATTATGGGCATGCATAGGGGTGGAGTTTAGGCAAAGCATGGATGAGATGCAAAGTTATGCATGCAAATCATAATTTATGCCATTTTTAGAAATCTAGGTACAGGGATTTACGCCATTTCTAGGGCTAATGTGAGCATACCTCAACTGTATGCATGTTTAACCACTTACATTAGTATTTTATAAATTGCACCCCAGGAGGTATAAAGAAGTAGGCCCCTTCTTATAAAATGATTCTCGGTACACTGTGGATTAATGTATGATAGGGGAGGGTGGGCATACAGAGTAGTAGGAATATTGTATTTTAATTGTGATTATTGTACCTCACTGTGAGAGTTTATAATGAAATATGTAAGAAAATAATGAAATTGAAATAACTAAGTACACTGCAGATAACACAGATGTACTTAATGGTACCTATTGAGGTGGCATTAATTGTTTTGTTATCTACCAAGTTAACAACGCACTTGAAGTTGCCATGCATTACCTGCTATGCCCATTTTCTACCCATTCCCCATCCCTACATAGTTCTCCAGAGTTAAAAGTTAAAAGTTTTAATTGTTAATGTATATAGTTCACGCTATGTTCATTGTAAAAACAGAACTGTCTTTCTGTTCCCCTAATCTGTTATATGTAAACCGCACCTGATCACTGGAAGGTCGCGGTATATAAAAGTTTGTTAAATAAAATAAATAAAATAAAATCCCTGTGCAGTTAATGTGGGAATTAGCATGGGCTAAGTGTCAGCCTTATTTCTTTATTGAAAGACTTGATAAACTGTAATACTTTGGATACATTTAAGTATTGAGTTGAACCTAAAAGCGCCACCTCAATCCATTGAGAACCACATTTTTTGTGCAATGAAAAGTCAATGCTAAATTACATGAGAGGTGATTAAATTGAGCTTTAATGGGTTGGAAAATAGGAAATCAGGATGTTGACTTGTAATAAATTGTCTTAAAAAGGAAACTTTATTATGCTAATGAGTAAGGTACTTAATTTCACAAGCATATTTGCAAGTCAAAGTAATCATAATGCTTTGGAAATTTTAATTAAAAGGTCTAAAAGATATAGCACCCCAGAATAACATTACACTTTCTTGATCTTAGCACAGGCCTTAACAAGCTAGGAATGTTTTTTTTAATCAAAAACATTAAACATTTCAGTTAATTAGCTTTCTCTCTCTCTTTCCTAGGGTTGTCAACCAGCTCCATTTCTGCTGGTCAGCTGCTTCAGCCTCAGTTTTACCCTTCCATATGCACCCTACTGAACTTCTGATTTCCTTAAGCCATGACAACCTTTCTCTGTTCTTAATTAAATGGTGCATTCCATAAAGAAGGCGTTCTATGGGGCCCTTTTACTAAAGGTTATCTCGTGTTAATGACATTAATGTGCGTCAAGTGTCACTGCATCCATTGAAAACAAAGGGCATTAAATGTGCATTAAAACTTTTAGTAAAAAGGCCCCTTTGTGTGCATTCAGTGCTGAGTAAGCCTAAAAACTCTATAGAAATGTTAAGTAGAAGTATTTTTAACCTTAGACATTTTGGCTGCATTTTAAAGGTCCAGTGCCTCTCTGAGAGAGGTAATACAAACTTTATTTATGTATTTGTGTTTTCATTGTGGCACTCTATTCAGGACACATCACAGCAATTTAAGACAAATATAAACTTTACAGTGTACAATAAAATATAGAGACCAAATGATAAAAACTAAACTGAGCAAATTAGGTACTTGCAAAGACCAGTTTGAAAAGATGAAGATTGAGTTTTAACTAAAAATTTGTTAAGATAGAGGCTGCTTGGAAATATGATTAGTAGCAATTGCCCTTAAAAGATTGACCCCTGGCGGTAGGGTTATAGCTACCATTTTGAACCTTGGCATCTCTGGACAGGAACAGAGCGGGACTGCTCTTGCCCCAATATCCACAGGGAGCCACAAGCAGCAGTAATTTAGTACATGTGTACACAGACCACAGTAGGACCCCCTGTGTCCGATGAAACCAGCACTCCGGTAGCCTGAACACAGAAGGGTCGGAGGGTAGGAGTTTCCTAAACCCCGAAAAGGTTACAGAGCACAGCCTGGCCAAAGGCACTGTCCTGTCGAGACTCTCTTTCCAGGCAGTAATGGGCGCAAAGGTATGGACTGAAAACCAGGTGGCGGCCTGGCAGATGTCCATCATAAGGACAGAGCACAAGTTTGCCACCGAGGCCACCATGGCCCTGACACGGTGCGCCATGACACAGCCTTCCAGCGGGAGCCTCGCCTGGTCATAAGCAAGGGCGATACAGTCCGCCACCCATGTGGACAGCATACACTTGGTCACTGCCTTCCCCAGCCTACTGGGGTCGAAGGAGATGAAAAGCTAAGAAGCATGGCGGTGGCCCTGAGTGAGCTGGATATTGAAGGACAAAGCCCTCTTACAGTCCAAGGTGTGAAAGACCATCTCCGCCCAACTGGAGTGAGGTCTTGGAAAGAAGGTAGGGAGCACCACTTCCTGGTTGAGATGGAAGGGCGATACTACCTTTGGCAGGAATTTGGGGTGCGTGCGAAGCACCACACTGCTCTTGTAGAATCTGGTATAGGGCACCTCTGCCATAAAAACCTGAAGCTCGCTAACTCTGCGAGCAGATGTAAGTGCAACCAGGAAAGCCACCTTCCAAGAGAGGTAGTGAAGGTGGCAGATAGCCAGAGGCTCGAAGGGGGGGGGGGGGGGCAAGTGAGCTTCCCCAACACTATATTGAGGTCCCATTCGGTTGCCGGAGGGTGAACCGGGGGTTTCAATAAGAACAGGCCCCAAAGAAAACGGGTCACCAACGGTTGCACCGAGAGGGGCTTACCATCCACCAGATGGTGGTGTGACGCTAGGGCACTCAGATGCACTCGGACGGAGTTAGACTAAAGCCCGGATTGAGAGAGATGAAGAAGGCACCATAACACCAGTGCCACCGGGCAGGAGAAAGGGTCAGCCCCATGTTCAGTGCACCAAACCAAGAACCTGTGCCATTTGAGGGCGTAAGCCTTTCTAGTAGAGGCCTTGAGAGAGGACAGCAGAATGTCTTCCACCTCAACCGGAAGGTTGAAAGGGGCCAGAGTCACCCTTTCAGCAGCCACGCTGTCGGCGACAGGGACCCCAGGTTGGGGTGCAGGAAAGAGCCCCCCTCTTGAAATAGGAGTCCTGGGACGGTCCCCAAGCGAATGGGGCTCTCCACCGTTAACTGGAGGAGCAGCGGGAACCACAGTTGCCTGGGTCACCGAGGAGCTATCAGGATGAGCGAGGCCCTGTCACGGAGGGTCCTGAACAAGGTCTTGGCAATCAGCGGCATAGAAGGGAAGGCGAACATGAGGCCTTCCGACCATGAGACAAGGCACACGTCCGCTGCCACTCTGGAAGGGTGGGCCTGCCGGGAACAGAAGCAGGGCAACTGAAAGTTGTCTGGGCTGGCAAACAGGTCCATCATGTGTTTCCCCCAGAGCCGGAAAGCCAACTGGCTACCCTGGGGTCCAGCTTCCACATGTGTGGCTGGAGGACTCTGCTTAGCCTGTCGGCCAGCAGGTTGTCCTGGCCTGGCAAGTACACTGCCCGCAGGAAGATACGCTGTTGGATTGTGTACAAGCAGAGGACCAGTGCCTCCTGACAAAAGGGTATGAGACCCCGTGCCCCCCTGCTTGTTCATGTAGAACATTGCCACCTGGTTGTCTGTCTGGACCAGCACCGGTTGGTGACGCAGGTGGTGACAGAAGACTCGCAGGGCTAAGTGTATGGCTCGGAGCTCAGGAAGTAGATCTGCTGGGTGCTCTCATCTGGTGACCAGTTGCACTGGGTGCAGAAATCTCCGCAGTGGGCTCCCCAGCTGAGCAGGGAGGCATTCGTGGTGAGGACCCTTGAGGGGCTTGGGGACTGAAAAGGCATGCCCGCCTCGAGATGCTGGAGAGACTGTCACCAGACCAGGGAGTCTGCCAGTTGGCAGGTCACAGAAAGTCTGTCTCGGAGGTGACCCCTGGCCTGAGACCAGTGGTCCCGGAGACACTACTGCACCACCCTCATGTGGAGGCGAGCGTTGGGAGTGATGTGGACCGTGGAGGCCATGTGCCCAAGGAGGCACAGACGAAGCTGAGCGGGCACCGAGGGACGGTACTGAATGTCCTGAGCCAGAGTCCTGAGATGTTTGGCCTGGGCAAGAATGCTTTCGACTGAAGAGTGTCGATCTTTGCCCCAATGAACGCCAAACACTGTGTCGGGAGGAGGTGAGACTTGGGGTAGTTTAGGACTGCATGCACAAACATTGAAACAAAATGGTGCCATCAAAATAAAAATAACCTAAAAAACACATACCTTTAAAAAATCGCAGCCATACCAACCAAACACACCACACACTCCCATTAAAAAACGCACCACATAAAAAAAACCCACAGCGCCAAGCACTCCACCTAAAACAAAAGCAAAAACCCGAGACCAAACTCACAAGCAGACATTCAAATCCACCTGCATGTGGTGGTCCACTGCACCTCTGAGGCCGTGCCTCCCTTTGAGTCAGTCGTTCAGATAGAGAAAGACGAAGACCCCCTGGAGACAGAGGAAGGCGGCCACGACTGCCAAGCATTTTGTGAAGACTCTTGGGGCAGAGGCCAAGCCAAAGGGGAGCACCCTGTACTGAAAATGCCTGCCTCCCACAGGGAAAAAAAATACATTGGTAGAGTGATTTAAAAACTTTTTGTTTGGTCCATGAAGGCAGACAAACTGCGCTCCAGGGCTGCCATTCTGGACTTCAGACCATAAGGCTCCACAGCTTTCAGCACGGGCACCGAAGGACTCGGGCCCAATGCCGGCTCCCCTGAAGGGGAATCCTCAACGAAGATGGTGTCTGGGGACCGAGGCCGGTCCGCAGTTGGATCCTTTTGGGGGACCTTCGCAGGCTGCTCCCTCTCCGACACCTCGGACAAACATCTCGGACTGCGGGACCGGGGCCAGGGAGCACCCAGCTGGTCGGAACCTTCCAAGGACGCCGCTTTCAAGGGTTTCTTCTTCTTCCTGGGTTCCCTCAAGGGAGACCCACTTTCTGAGGACCCACGACGAGGCTTGTATTCGGGAGGCTCCGCCCAAGACATCAGGGCCTCAGACAGGGCCCTGGCCTTCGGAGGCACTGGGGACTCGGGGGAAAACTAATTGTGCTGCTGCTGGCCACTCTTGAGAGCCTTATTGGACATCCTTTTTCAGAGACTTCAGGCTGCCAGGTCGTGGTCTGGCCCAAGGCAGAGGAGACAGCAGTCATGTGTGCCAGTCAAAGACATAATTTTAGAGTACCGATCACAAAGTACCTCAGCGAGGTCAAAGACCCTCCAGGCTGCCAGTGGGAGAAAAAAGGTGTGAAGACGCCAGGAAAAGAAAAGAACGAAAACTACAAAAATAGATTGAACTCAACGCCAAGGCAACGAGATCAGTGGCGGGAAGAGTACCGGTGCGATACCGGAGGTGAATATGAAACTTGGAGAGAAAAATCTAATTTTTCTGGGGACAAGCCAGACAAACGTCTGAAGGACTCCGCGGAAAAAAGGAGACTGATCAAGATGGCACCCTTGGGTGGGAAGGAGACCACGCATGCATGGTGGCATCTCCCAAAGGCTTTTCTTTGAAAGCTGGGGGGATGCTTCCACAAGGGCTCCGTTGGTGCCAACGTCACCCATATGTGAGGACTGACTTCCTGCTTGTTGCCGGAGAATGGCATTTTATCGCACAGGCTTTGCACTTACTGCAAATTATGTTTTGTACTTAAGGTGTGGTAAGTGCACAATCTTACTATACTTTAGTAAACATGCCTTATAGTAAAATACACCCCAGAGCTAGAAAATCAAAAAAGTCCTAAAAGACTTATAGACTCTATTATTGGAGGATAAATTATTGAAAATACTATTCCTTGCTTCCACAATTTCCCATCCAAAATGCAACAAAAACTGTGAAATTTTTGTTTCATGTTGTGTCTTTTAGCATTTCCTAACATATTTTATGCACACTAAATTTTTTTTTAGTTTATATTTTATTATTACATTCATATAACACCTCACTTCACAGATCCAATGCAATTTACAACATAAAAATATCATTGATCTTTTTTTGTAAAAAGATAATCTAAACATAAACCTCATAAATCATCCCAAGACAAAATCCCTCCTAGGTTCCATTCCTCCCATTGGCTCCTTAAAAGTCAAACAGAATAGCCATGTTTTCAAACTCTGTTTAAAAATCACTAAAATCTTTATTGTGTCTCAAATCACTAATCCACAAAACCAAGGCTATGATAGACAAGGCCAGTTGGTGTGAATTCTTCAGCCATAGGCATCAGGAAGGGGTGAGCCACACAAGCCCTGGCCCTACCAAAAATTATCTATCGTGATCGCAGCAAAGACTTTTCTTGTCTACTCACAGCCTTATTCAGAGGCAGAGTTAGGGTGGAGCTAGGCAGAGTTGGGGCGGATCTAGGCAGAGTTGGGGCAGAGCTTGGGGGCTCCCCAGAAGAAAAAGACATTCCACCACCCTTGTCTTCAACCACCTACCTTTTTTATGTGTCACATATAGAAATACTTTCTGTTATGAGCTAAGTGAATTTGCTGGTGAACAGTGGCCTAAGATCAGGGACGGTTCTATCATTAGGCCAACTGAGGCGGTGGTTTCAAGCGGCAGTTTCTAGGGGGCGGCACTCTGCCTATATTTACTTCTGATTTTGCCATCTCTGGGCTGCCACTGCCTTCCCACTGCTCTTTTTCCTGCTTAAGCTCATCTGAACAAGAAAAAAAGCAGTGGGAAGGCAGTGGCAGGCCAGAGGTGGCAAAATCAGAAATAAATACAACCGCGACTTCTGGCGGGGATTCCAAGCGTCGCAGTCGCTGTTGGATGATGCCATCAGTCTAGACCTTCTAGTTCTCCTGGCCGCTGATCCTAGAGCATGCTGAAGTTTTTCTCTCTTTCCTTTACTGTGGCACTCCCCCCCCCCCCATCGCCCCTACTCGAACCTAGGGCCACATTCAGAAGCAGGATGGTACGGAAGCTCAAATTTCAGCGTTTCATCCCACTGTCAGCGTCAGCAGATGCAGGCCTCCATCACAAGGTCTTGTATTTTATATTTAATTTTTTAGTAAATAATTCTAATAATATTATATATATTTGTAATCTTGTAAAGCTATCAGAGAGGTTCTTCAGGGATTCAAGGAATATAATATATATCTGAATCACTTACGGCTGGATACTTATGAAACCTTTTACTTTCTGATAAGCATTATGTCAAAGTTTCAATGTTAGTACAGCTAAGCAGGACACTTTCTCACTTATTACATTGCTCCAACCTCTATTCTAGTTATATTCTTTATTTGTGTTCAGAGGAGAATGGAGGTGAGGTGAGATTCTGCACTTTCTAGTAATCTATGAGTCTTGGAAGTTTATGCTTAGCACAAAAGACAAAATAGCTTAGCACAAAAGGCAAAACAGGGTCAGTACTCTTTGAGCAACAAATAAAGTCTTCTAGAGACCTTTACAAAGAGGCCTTCTACCTAGTGGGCAAGAGACCTGTGAAACCTTTTTCCATAGGTGTTAATACCAGGTGGTAGGTCAAAAGACCATTTTGAAAGACTCCTTCTATCCAAGCAAGGACTGTTAATCACCCAGGAAGTTGGTCACAGCTTACCTCAGCAGCACAGGCATAAATAGCTCAACCAGAACTCTGTGATCCTCAGTCTTGAAGGACTAGAAAAGGGGACTGTTCCTTCTGGAGAGAGATCTGCAATTGTGAGTATATACTTCTGGGAATTTTCTGAAAGGAATTCTTTGTATTAAAGCTAATTAATCTGTGAACCCACTATTTTTTGTTAAATCAGTCAGGGCCTAGTAGCAGCAGTTTAAGTTTAAATTTAAAACACAGAAGAGAACTTTCTGGTTACATTTCATACCCAGCAGAGAGCTTGTAGTTTAAATTTAATAGTCACTCAGGTCCTAGCATCAGCAAAATACTTTTAGTTTAAATTTAAAACACAGAGAGCTTTCTGGTTAAATTTAGAACCCAGCAGAGAGCTTGTAGTTTAAATTTAATAGTCACTCAGGTCCTAGCATCAGCAAAATACTTTTAGTTTAAATTTAAAACACAGAGAGCTTTCTGGTTAAATTTAGAACCCAGCAGAGAGCTTGTAGTTTAAATTTAATAGTCACTCAGGTCCTAGCATCAGCAAAATACTTTTAGTTTAAATTTAAAACACAGAGAGCTTTCTGGTTAAATTTAGAACCCAGCAGAGAGCTTGTAGTTTAAATTTAATAGTCACTCAGGGCCTAGCATCTGCAAAGCGTAGTTACTCACCTGTAACGGGTGATCTCCGGGAACAGCAGGAATTTAGTCTTCACATATGGGTATCGTCGGTACCGACGGAGCCTGCACAGGAAAGCTCCCCAGCGTCCAATAGGAACGCTTTTGGGAGCATCCCTCAGCACATGCGTGTTGCCTTCCCGCCTTTCCAACTGTCCCTCTTCAGTTAAGTTTGTAGCTGAGTGAAAGGATAGAGGGAGAGAGGAAAGAGACAAAGAGAGAGAGAGAGAGACAACTCCTAGTGGAGGTGGGTGGGTTGTGAAGACTAAATTCCTGTACCGAGGGCCAGGTGGCTGCTCGACAAATGTCATCAATAGGCACAGAGTGGAGATTAGCCATAGAAGCTGCCATGGCTCTCACATTATGAGCTGTGACATGGTCCTGAAGAGGAAGACCCTTACTTCATAAGTAAAGGATATGCATTGGGCAATCCATTTAGATAAAGTTCTTTTGGAGACTAGAAGTCCCAAATGACTAGGGTCAAAAGCTATAAAAAGTTGTGAGGACTTTCTATGTTGCTGTGTTCTCTGTAGGTAAAAGGCTAAGGCTCTTTTACAATCCAGAGTATGAAGGTTTCTTTCTGCATTAGAGGCATGAGGCCTTGGAAAAATACAGGAAGATAAATCGATTGGTTTAAATGAAAAGGTGAAACCACCTTTGGCATAAAGTGTGAGTGAGTCCGAAGAACAACCTTATCATGATGAAACCTAGTATAAGGAGGATCAGCCACTAAAGCTTGCAATTCACTAATGCGAAGGGCAGAGGTGATTGCAATTAGGAAGATGACCTTCCAGGTCAAAAACTTAAGGGCTGTAGTGGCCAAAGGTTCAAAAGGCGGCTTCATGAGCTGCCCGAGAACTAGATTTAGATCCCATGCCACCAGTGGTGGCTTGATGGGAGGTTTAGTTAATAAAAGGCCTCTCATAAATCTTGATAGGAGTGGATGAGAGGAAATTGGTTGTCCATTTAGAGCAGGGGTTCTCAACCCTGTCCTCGGGACCCACCTAGCCAGTCGGGTTTTCAGGATAACCACAATGAATATGTATGAGAGAGATTTGCATACACTGCCTCCATTATATGCAAATGTCTCCCATGCATATTCATTGTGGTTATCCTGAAAACCCGACTGGCTAGGTGGGTCCCAAGGACAGGGTTGAGAACCCCTGATTTAGAGGCTTATAAGAAGCTGCAATTGCACTAAGATGGACTCTTTCCGAATTGGTCTTTAAACCAGAATTCGATAAGAGAGCAAATAGAATGCTAGGTATGATAAGGAAAGGAATGGAAAATAAAACAAAAGATATTATAATGCCTCTATATCGTTCCATGGTGAGACCGCACCTTGAATATTGTGTGCAATTCTGGTCGCCGTATCTTAAAAAGGATATAGCAATTTTAGAAAAGGTTCAGAGAAGAGCCACCAAAATGGTAAAGGGGATGGAAGGATACTCCTATGAAGAAAGGCTAAAAAGGTTAGGGCTCTTTAACCTGGAAAAGAGACGGCTGAGGGGAGATATGATAGAAGTCTATAAATTAATGAACGGAGTGGAACGGGTAAACGTAGATCGATTGTTTACCTTATCAGAATATAGAAAGACTAGGGGACATGCAATGAAGCTACAGGGTAAACTATTTAAGACTAATAAAAGAAAATATTTTTTCACTCAACGTGTAATCAAACTCTGGAATTTGTTACCGGAGGATGTAGTAAAGGCTGTTAGTGTAGCTGGGTTTAAAAAGGTTTGGACAAGTTCCTGGAGGAAAGGTCCATAAACCATTATTAAGAAGGGACCCAGGATATCAATGCGTGAACCAATACAAGCATTGTGGAACCTGTGTCCCTTGGGGAAACTGCTAGGTACATATGACCTAGATTGGCCACTGTTGGAAACAGAATACTGGGCTTGATGGACCTTGGTCTGACCCAGTATGGCATATCTTATGTTCTTATGTTCTTAAGTGAAGGAGATACTCTAGTATCGATTCTAAGGGTATGACCAGGGGGTTTAATCCCTTCTTGGAGCACCATATAGTAAAACGTTTCCACTTGAAGGCATAAGATCTTCTTGTGTAAAGTTTTCTAGAAGCCTGAAGAATATCCTTTACCTGCTGGGACAGGTTGAAATCTTGGAGGTCTAAGCCTTCAGCAACCAGGCCATGAGGTGCAGGGACTGGGGATTCGGGTGCCATAGTGTCCCGTTCTCCTGAGAAAGGAGATCTGGAGCATGCCCTAACTCCAGAGGTGCCACTTGAGAGAGATGTAGAAGCAGGGAATACCACGTTTGGCGTGACCATAGTGGCGCTTTGAGAATCATGTGACTCCTGTCTCTCTGAAGCTTGAAGAGTGTTTTGGGGATGAGGGGAATGGGTGGGAAGGCATAAAGGAAGTCCTGACCCCAGTGAAGGAGGAAAGCATCCTTTGCCTGACAGTTGTGAGCCGGAATCCTGAAACAGAACCGGGGAAGTTTGGCATTCAGTGGACTTGAAAAGAGGTCTATGTCTGGAGTACCCCAAAGATGAAATATCTTTGCCACCTGGTCTAGGTGGCGGGACCACTCGTGAGGCAGCAGTACTCGACTGAGTTTGTCTGCCCAAAGGTTTTGAATGCCTGGAAGATATACCACTAGAAGGTGAATTTGATGCTCTCTGGCAAGGGCCCACAGTCGTAAAGCTTTGTTGCATAACGACAGAGATCCTGTTCCGCCCTGCTTGTTCACATAGAACATGGCTACTTGATTGTCCGTCTGGACTAGGACTGTCTTGTAGCTGAGCTGGGCATGGAACACTTCAAGAGCTAAATAGATTGCTCTTAATTCCAGGAGGTTTATGTGTAAACCAACCTCCTGTGGAGTCCAGGTGCCCTGGGTAGAGAGATGATTCAGGTGTGCTCCCCAACCCACCTGTGATGCATCTGTCATTAGGGTGGCCTGAAAGAGGGGTTGATGGAAAGGAGACCCCACTGTCAGATTTTTTAGTGATTGCCACCATTGGAGGGACAAACTAGTCATTGAGAGAGTGTTAGTTTGTCCGACAAATGACCCGTGGCCTGTGTCCACTGTGTGGAAAGGGTCCACTGAGCTGCTCGCATGTGGAGGCGAGCATATGGGACTACATGAACTGTGGATGCCATATGTCCCAGTAACTGCAGTAGCTCTCGAGCACTGAGGGAGATTTGCTTGCAGCTTGAGAAGATAGTTGCATTATGCGAAGACACTGGGCTTGTGGAAGGAAAGACCTTGCCTGTCTGGTATCCAGACAGGCTCCTATAAATTCTAGGCATTGGGAAGGAACTAGTTGAGATTTTGGGAAGTTTATTACCAATCCCAAGTATTGGAGGATTTGCATTGTATGGGACAGTGCAGTGCTGGCCTCTGCAACTGTAGGGGCTTGAATGAGCCAGTCATCTAAGTAGGGGAAGACGAAAATCCCCAGGGTTCGTAGAAATGCAGCTACTACTGCCATGTATTTCATGAATACCCTTGGTGCTGAAGCCAGACCAAAAGGAAGAACCCTGTACTGGAAATGTTTTCCCCTGAAAATATTTTGTGATCTGGATGGTGAGAATGTGAGTGTATGCATCCTTTAAATCTAGAGAGCAAAGCCAATCCTGTCTTTGAAGGTATGGCAGAAGAGTTCCTAGAGAAATCATTTTGAATTTCTCTCGAAACAGATATTTGTTCAATTCTCTGAGGTCTAGAATGGGTCTGTGTCCTCCTGTTTTCTTTGGAATAAGAAAATAGGGGGAGTAGAACCCTGCACCCTGTTGAAGAATGGGTACTTCCTCTATTGACCCTTTGTCAAGCAGTGTGGAGACCTCGTGCTCTAGCAGATTGTCTGCAGAGGTTTGTGAATTGAATTGCTTTAGAATTGTAGGAGGGGGCATGCTGTGAAAATGAAGCTTGTACCCCTCTCCTACAATGGACAAAGTCCAATCTTCTGCTGTTATCTGATGCCATCTGTTGACAAAGTGGCATAACCTGCCCGGAATATTGTGGGGTTGGGGACCCCTCAGAGGCAGGGAGGCAAAGCTCTCTAGGAAGGAGTCAAAGCCCTTGAGGGGGCTGAACCTGGAGAGCTGGTTGGGCTCTCGGGCCTTTTGGCTTCTTTTGCTGTCTAGGTTGTCCCTTTTGGGCAACCTGACCTGGAGTTTGACTCTGCTGGGCATAGGAAGGATAAAACTTCCTCTTTTTGCTAAAAGAGGGTTTTTTATAAGGCTTCCTTTTGGCTGGAATGTCTGTAGACTTTGACAATCTATCTAAGGTAGAATTGTCAGCATCTAACTCGTTAGCCTTTTCCTGCCAGTTCTTGCCGAAGAGATTTTCCCCCGTGCAAGGAATGTTGACTAACTTGTCCTGTACCCAAGTCTCCAATTCTGATGCCTGTAGCCAGGCAATCCGTCGTGCGCCAATGGCAATAGCAGAGGTTCTGCTGATGCATTCGAAGCAGTCAAAGGCTGCACGATTGACAAACTTGGAGACATCTTGAGCATGCTTAACTAGAGCAAGAAAATCTTGTCTCATCACCAGGGAGAAAAGGGCTCATAAGTTCCAAGTCTCCTGTGACTTCCTTGAGGAACATTCCCATATATAGGATATATGAACTGATCCTAGCTGAAAGCATAGAAGCTTGAAATGTCCTGGGTCCAAAAGCATCCAGAGTCCTGCATTCACGACCTGGAGGATTGGATGCATGTCTTTTTGCATTCTTCATCCTACACATGGCTGATTCCACCACCATTGAATGGTGTGGCAGCTGAGTTTTCTGAAATCCAGGACATGGCGGAACTCGATACATAGTATCAAGTCTCCTAGAGTGAGGAGAAGTAGTCAGAGGTGTCTCCCACATTCTGAGCATCAAGCTATGCAGAATTTCATGAATAGGCAGAGTTTCCAATTCCTTTGCTCTGGGTTCGTCTTCAGGAGCTACTGCGATTGAGAGAACTTTGGCCATATCACGGATGAAATCCTGAAATGACATGTCCTCTGGAGGTGACATTCTGCGTTGGGGAGAAGAGGGGTCTTCTAGAAGAAACCCTCTAGTGCCAGCAGAAGTGTCAGTCTTCGGAATCGGAGGAATCGAAGTATTCCTGATCCCGATGCTCTTGCAAAGCGCGATCCCAGTACCGATCGAAGTCGGTACCAAACTGAGCTGGTACCGCTTTGTCAATTCCAGCCAGAGATGACATGGGAAGAGTTCCCACTGGGGCCGGTACCGTTGGTACCGAAATCGTCAGCGTCGGTACCGGTGTCGGTACTGGCATCAGTGTCGATGTCGGAACCAGTGCCCGTTGGACCACCGGTACCACAGCTGAAAGGAGAGCTGTGATGCTGCACTTGATAGTAAGGAACCTCTGGTCTAACGACGCTGCCGATGCCTGGGTGTCGGTACCGGTAAGGACGGCTGGAACCCCTGAGCATGGCACAGGTAGTTCTTGCGAGGTTGAGGCCTCGAGAATCCTGAAGCCCCATCGATGCTTTGGAAGCCGAAGCCTCCCGCTGAGGCTGTTTTGCCGGTGTGGTTCCCTCAAGGGCAATGCCAATGGCCTCTCAATGCTTAGCAGGAGAGCTACCCTTTGAGGACCGGCTTTTATGTTTAGTTACCTGAGATCCTTGACGATGTTGATGCAATGGATCTGGCATCTGAAGAAAAGAGGGTAACAAGCTTTGCAGCCCGGTTCTGTCTTCCTCTTTTAGTCATCCCCATGCAGGAGAGACATTCAGTTGGAGAATGTTCAGGTCCTAAACATTTCAGACACCAATCATGGGTGTCAGTGACGGAAATGGTACCGGCACACTTAGTACATTTCTTAAAACCACTAGTTGGCTTTTCCATGATTTAGAAATATGGGGCCTAGTGCCCAAAATGGCGCCTAGCACCAAGAGAAAAGTTTCTGAAAAGAAACAGTCTAAGTCTAAGGTTTTTTTGGGGGGGTTTTGTATGAAAAGAAAAGAAAAGAACCGGCGGTACCGGTAGGCGTCATGCGGTAGGCTAGCGCGACCACAAGAAAAGAAATTTAAAGACGGAATTTTCTGTGGTGACAGGGAATAGACCCGGTCGGCTCCACGGAAAACGAAGAACTGAAGAGGGACAGTTGTAAAGGCAGGAAGGCAGCACACATGTGCTGAGGGATGCTCCCAAAAGAGTTCCTTTTGGACGCTGGGGAGCGTTCCTGCGCAAGCTCCGTCGGTACCGATGATACCCATATGGGAAGACTACATTCCTGCTTATTCCTGGAGATAGTAATTTTAGTTTAAATTTAAAACACAGAAGAGAGCTTTCTGGTTAAATTTGGAACCCAGCAGAGAGCTTGTAGTTTAACTTTCATAATAAGTTAGAGCCTAGCAACAGCAAAGAGCTATAATTTAAATCAAATCAGAATATAGCTCAGCAGAAAAGGCAAAACAGGGTCAGTACTCTTTGAGCAACAAATAAAGTCTTCTAGAGACCTTTACAAAGAGGCCTGTGAAACTTTTTCAATAGGTGTTAACACCAGGTGGCAAGTCAAAAGGCCATTTTGAAAGACTTCTTCTATCCAAGCAAGGACTGTTAATCACCCAGGAAATTGGTCACAGCTTACCTCAGCAGCACAGGCATAAATAGCTCAACCAGAGCTCTGTGATCCTTAGTCTTGAAGGACTAGAAAAGGGGACTGTTATTTCTGGAGAGAGATCTGCAATTGTGAGTATTGTGACGCTGCAGCAGTACCTGAAGCCATGGAAATAAATACTGACCCGGTGGCAAGACCTGGTATTGCAGGAAGAGGCAGTAAAATTCCTTCCCAGCACAGATCACAAGGGAACAATCAGTCAGATCAGCCTAACCCGGGGGAAGGGAGGAGCGAGGTCACTGATTGGGCGCACCCTGCTAGGAGGCGGGCTTCCCAGGACAGACGTACCCTGTATAACAGGAAGAAGGAAAATGAAAGCAGGGGCAGAGGAGGAAGGAGGAGAAACAGAGACCGAGAGAGCAGCAAAGACAGAGAAAGCCAGAAGGCAGCTGGAAAAGCAACAGAGGCGTATGGGGAGAAGAGTTGGAATGAAAATCCCAAGGAGAGAAAGAACCAGAGGACAAGCTGGTTAGAGAAACAGAACTGGTTGAGAAGCCAGCCAAAGGAACCACAGAGCAGAGGGGAGCATTTACCAAACCAGGATACAGATACCAGAGAGGCTCAGTGCAGCAGGAAACCTTCCAGGACTCAGAGGAGGGCGTGGCACAGAGAGACCCAGGTGGGAAGCCTAACGGTTTGGAACCAGAAGCTCAGCCGTGGAAATACTGGCAGCCGGTTGAAGAATCTCCCTGCATTCCTCATCAAGGTACTTTTAACTGCAATAAGAGTTTTTATGACAAGCCAAACTGTGTTATTGGTAGTTCTGAAACCCAGGGAAGGCATAGGATCTATCCAGACAGTTGGCTACAGCCAGAACCTCCAGCAATTAAACCTTGTGTCTCTTTTAAAACTCCTGAAGAAAGCAGTAAAGAAGCTAGCCTTAGAAATACTGCAGATATCTTTACCAGAGATATTTACCAGAGGATTTTAGAAGCATCCAAAGGGGAATTGCCAAAGGAAAACCCTCTGCCTGCCTATGATGTAAGATTTCCAGCACTTGCTGATAGAGACAAGTGGGGGAAGGGTAATTACAGCACCGTGCCTAAAGAGAGTGTGTGTAACGGTAGAATAGCTGTGAATGAAGCAAAGCCTCCCAGTCTCTGTATACCACAAGGAGAAGCAGTTTCCTCACCTGCTCCTCACAGCCAGCAAGCTCAAGTATTATTAAGAGGGCTTCACGCTTTCTTAGAAAAGCATCTTGTTCCTGAGCAGACAGTGTCAAGCCCAAACCCACAAGCAACGCTGTTAAATCCTTTGCCTATGTTAGACCAGCCCATGGACTGCTCGACCTGCCTCATAGACAAGGTTTAAAGGGAAGCAAGAGCTTGTGTAGTGATCTGCTATAAGAAGTGCTATAGTACATGTTTGGAGTGCATGAACCCAAGAGCTTATGTGGATAAGAAAATAAGCTGAATGTTTTCACTCAATTGCACTGCATGAACTTTATAATTTCCTGTTTGTAGCTGGATAAAATATAAGACCCACATGCCAGGAATGTGGCTGTCTTGAATATAAGTTTAAGTTGGACATTATTGAAGAAGCAGTTTCTTTTCAACTTTCTGTTTGGCTATAAAATATTATCCTTCAAAACCTGTACAAAGTCCTATCTTTGGAGCGGGAGAAATAAACCCTAATAAAGAAATAAATTTTCTCTATTCGTGCCTTGCCTGTTCACTCGGTCACCCACAACTACAAGATGACCTCCAGGCTAGCCCTACCTTAAACCCTCAAGGTCAAGGTACGGGCACTAGGGGCGCTACATAGAGTGGCGTAGTTTTAGGATTCTCCTACAGGCGAAAAGGTGCCACTGCAGAAGAACTTATTTCCCTCTGGACCCCGGCCGAAGAGCTGACAAGCCCAGCTGAGGAGAAAACGACTGCGGAAAGGCTACAGGAGCCAATCCTGAAGTGCTTCATATACACCATCACCAGGTAAAGGGTATCCGCCCCGGGTGGTGGAGGATACTAGAAGGAGAGGTCCCCTAGTGGTAATAGGGGAAAGTGAAAAAAAAAAAAGGGAGAAAAGTCCTGTTTTTTTTTTTTAAAACACATAGAAGTGTTGAGATATCGCACTTGGGTCCTGTGTTTTTGTTTTCCTTACAGGAATTTTCAAAATGGAATTGAATCCGAAAGAAATTTTCGCCTGGATGGCGACACAGTGGGAGCGCCAGTCTGACCTTTCTCTGGAGGCACAGCAGAGAGCCGCCGACCAGTTAAAGGAACAGCAGCAGCCCCTTCTGACTTTATTGGAGGAGTATTTACGTGAAAGAAAACAAGCTACTGTACCAGTTCCTAATACAGGTTTACCTTTGAATACAAATGAGCTGCCTGTGAGCACAGGAGTCTTATTTAACTTTGGACAACTTACCAGCCAAGATGACATTGATGACTACCTGGAAAGTTTTGAAAGGGTAGCACGGCTAAGTTTATGGCCAAAGAGCAATGGGCCTTAAGGCTAGCCGCTTGTCTCACTGGGGAAGCCATGGCGGCCTATCGTGCCATGCCAGCTGACTTGGCTGGGAGTTTTGAAGAGGTGAAAAGGGCAATTAGGGAGAGACTAGGTCTCACTCCCCTGATATACCGCTCTCGTCTGAGGAGTGTGAGGCTCAGACAGAGTGAGACGCCAAAGTCCTTATATCATAGGATAAGGGGTTTATTATATAAATGGCTGAATCCAGAAAGGAGATCCATGGACTCCCTTCTGGACGAGCTAATCCTAGAACAGTATATGGAGGCACTACCCTCAGAGATCCGTACCTTCTTGGTCCTCCAAAATTGTAGAACAACCCAGGAGGCCGTGTCTCTCTCGGAGAGATTTGTAGAGGCCGAGTTAACTGCCCGGAGAGGGGGCACCCCTTTCAAGGTTTGGAGTCAAGGAGGATCCGAAAGGACAAGGAAGGTACAGGAGGATCCTCTCGGTATTTGCATGCCTCTTAGGAAAGATATAGCATGTAGAGTAAAATGTTATAAATGTGGACAGCTAGGTCATATACAAAAGTTTTGTCGTATGAAAACTGCGTTTGTGGCAGATAGCTGTTCAGAGAATAGACCGGGATTTCTGTTGCCTGTGTCAATACAGGGGGTCACTACACAAGCATTGCTGGATTCTGGGGCAGAACTAAGTATGATCTCGGAGGAATTCTGGAGAACTATAGAGGACCAACAAGCCCCGGAAAGAATTCCTCCTGCTGATGAAGTAAAGATTAGGTGTGTGCATGGAGGAACGTCCTCCTATCCGGTATACAACCTATCTATAGCAGGCATAGGAACCCTAAGAACTATCCAGCTAGCAGTAGTCCCACGTCTCCCGCACGCTGTCATCCTAGGCAGGAACTGGCCTCATTTCTATAGAGAAATTAAAAGAGAATTGCAGGAGAAAGGAGCAATGGTCTCTACACGAGCCCAGACCGCAGCTTTAGAATGTCAACCATCCACATCAGAGGATCTCGGTGACATCCTCCCCTCGGATGACGCCTTAGTGGTCCCTTCTGACCCTAAAGAAAAGAAGGGGAAGGCAGAAAAGCGCAGGGAGCAGGCAGCCCGTACAAAGAGTAAGGCTGAAGTGCAAGCAGGGCAGGAGCTTCCTTGGATACCTCAGGAGCTGATAAATAAGTTCCCCACGTTCCCCAAGGAACAGCAGGCGGACCCTGCTCTCACTCATGCATTTAAGTGGGCTCAAGACCCCAAGGATACGCTACCCAGGTTTTTCCTCAGGTCAGGGATATTATACCGAGAAAGTAAGAATCCTTTTACAGGAGATTCGAGGACACAGTTGGTAGTACCCACTACTTTTAAGAATCTTGTGCTGCGGTTAGCGCATGATCACCCGGTAGGGGGGCATAAAGGCAGTCAAGGGACCCTCGACCAAATTTTAGCTAGGTTTTACTGGCCCGGTGTTTTTAGAGAAACAAGCCGGTTCTGCGAGGCCTGTCATACCTGCCAACGGGTCTCCGCCACTCATCCAAAAGGAGTCCCGATGATACCATCTCCAGTAATCAAAAACCCACTCCACAGGATAGGCATTGATATAGTGGGGCCACTGATTAAAACGCCAAGAGGATTTCGCTACATCTTGGTGGTAGTGGACCACGCGACCCCCGATTTCCGTGGGCCATGCCACTCCGCTCTACCTCAGCAAAAGTGATAGCTAATGAGCTTATCAAGCTTTTCTGTGAGGTTGGGTTCCCAAAGGAAGTCCTCACGGACAGAGGGAGTAACTTCCTTTCAAAATACCTTGGGCAAGTCTGGGATGCCTTCGGGATCCAGCACATTAAAACAGCGGCTTATCACCCCCAGACTAACGGGCTTGTTGAGAGACAAAATCAGACACTCAAGAGGATGCTGCGAAGAAGTCTGGAAGGGGAGATGGACCATTGGGATATGATGCTCCCATTCGTTCTTTACGCCTGCCGAGAGAGGAAACAGGCATCATTGGGAACGGCACCATACGAGCTGTTGTATGGTAGAGCACCCCGGGGAATCTTGGATATTTTGAAGGAACGGTGGGTGGAACCAGACGACCAGGAGGTAGAAGTGCCAGAGTTCCTACGGGATTTAAAGGCAAGGCTACACCGTACCTCACAAGTGGCGGTCGAAAACCTGGAACGTAGTCAACAAAAACAGAAAACCTATTATGATAGGAACACTAAGCACCGGCAACTGACTAATGGAGACAAAGTGATTATAATGGTGGCGGGGACGGAACCAAAGTTCGAGAGCCACTGGAAAGGCCCCTGCCGAGTGGTACGTCCGGTAGGTCCTGTCTCCTATCTGGTGGAGAACAAGAGAGGCCGTAGGCAGGTCTACCATATCAATTTACTAAAGCCATGGCAGGACAGGGTAGCATTGGCCCAGGTAGCCACCTTGGTCTCTCCAAAGTCGCTATATGCAGTACAGTCCCCTAGCCCAGGGCCTAGGAGTAGAATCACGTGCTGGCCGGATTCTCCTAAACCAGCCCGTGATATCTTAAGGGGGGGGATCTGTGACGCTGCAGCAGTACCTGAAGCCATGGCAATAAATACTGACCCGGTGGCAAGACCTGGTATTGCAGGAAGAGGCAGTAAAATTCCTTCCCAGCACAGATCACAAGGGAACAATCAGTCAGATCAGCCTAACCCGGGGGAAGGGAGGAGCGAGGTCACTGATTGGGCGCACCCTGCTAGGAGGCGGGCTTCCCAGGACAGACGTACCCTGTATAACAGGAAGAAGGAAAATGAAAGCAGGGGCAGAGGAGGAAGGAGGAGAAACAGAGACCGAGAGAGCAGCAAAGACAGAGAAAGCCAGAAGGCAGCTGGAAAAGCAACAGAGGCGTATGGGGAGAAGAGTTGGAATGAAAATCCCAAGGAGAGAAAGAACCAGAGGACAAGCTGGTTAGAGAAACAGAACTGGTTGAGAAGCCAGCCAAAGGAACCACAGAGGGGAGCATTTACCAAACCAGGATACAGATACCAGAGAGGCTCAGTGCAGCAGGAAACCTTCCAGGACTCAGAGGAGGGCGTGGCACAGAGAGACCCAGGTGGGAAGCCTAACGGTTTGGAACCAGAAGCTCAGCCGTGGAAATACTGGCAGCCGGTTGAAGAATCTCCCTGCATTCCTCATCAAGGTACTTTTAACTGCAATAAGAGTTTTTATGACAAGCCAAACTGTGTTATTGGTAGTTCTGAAACCCAGGGAAGGCATAGGATCTATCCAGACAGTTGGCTACAGCCAGAACCTCCAGCAATTAAACCTTGTGTCTCTTTTAAAACTCCTGAAGAAAGCAGTAAAGAAGCTAGCCTTAGAAATACTGCAGATATCTTTACCAGAGATATTTACCAGAGGATTTTAGAAGCATCCAAAGGGGAATTGCCAAAGGAAAACCCTCTGCCTGCCTATGATGTAAGATTTCCAGCACTTGCTGATAGAGACAAGTGGGGGAAGGGTAATTACAGCACCGTGCCTAAAGAGAGTGTGTGTAACGGTAGAATAGCTGTGAATGAAGCAAAGCCTCCCAGTCTCTGTATACCACAAGGAGAAGCAGTTTCCTCACCTGCTCCTCACAGCCAGCAAGCTCAAGTATTATTAAGAGGGCTTCACGCTTTCTTAGAAAAGCATCTTGTTCCTGAGCAGACAGTGTCAAGCCCAAACCCACAAGCAACGCTGTTAAATCCTTTGCCTATGTTAGACCAGCCCATGGACTGCTCGACCTGCCTCATAGACAAGGTTTAAAGGGAAGCAAGAGCTTGTGTAGTGATCTGCTATAAGAAGTGCTATAGTACATGTTTGGAGTGCATGAACCCAAGAGCTTATGTGGATAAGAAAATAAGCTGAATGTTTTCACTCAATTGTACTGCATGAACTTTATAATTTCCTGTTTGTAGCTGGATAAAATATAAGACCCACATGCCAGGAATGTGGCTGTCTTGAATATAAGTTTAAGTTGGACATTATTGAAGAAGCAGTTTCTTTTCAACTTTCTGTTTGGCTATAAAATATTATCCTTCAAAACCTGTACAAAGTCCTATCTTTGGAGCGGGAGAAATAAACCCTAATAAAGAAATAAATTTTCTCTATTCGTGCCTTGCCTGTTCACTCGGTCACCCACAACTACAAGATGACCTCCAGGCTAGCCCTACCTTAAACCCTCAAGGTCAAGGTACGGGCACTAGGGGCGCTACAGTATATACTTCTGGGAATTTTCTGAAAGGAATTCTTTGTATTAAAGCTAATTAATCGGTGAACCCACTATTTTTTGTTAAATCAGTCAGGGCCTAGTAGCAGCAGTTTAAGTTTAAATTTAAAACACAGAAGAGAACTTTCTGGTTACATTTCATACCCAGCAGAGAGCTTGTAGTTTAAATTTAATAGTCACTCAGGGCCTAGCATCAGCAAAGTATTTTTAGTTTAAATTTAAAACACAGAAGATAGCTTTCTGGTTAAATTTAGAACCCAGCAGAGAGCTTGTAGTTTAAATTTCATAATAAGTTAGAGCCTAGCAGCAGCAAAGAGCTATAATTTAAATCAAATCAGAATATAGCTTACCTCAGCAGCATAGGACAGGGTACTGTGTAGCAGCCCTCTTTTAATAAGTGTTATTTCCCTCCTTCCCTCACCAACAGCCACCCACCCATGGGATAATCGTAGCTTTATATGTACTTACACATCTTAAAAGACAGGAGGTGCTCTCAGGTGAAGCTTGTTACCCAAATCAGTCATACACTAAGGACCTGAGATTAATTAAGCTTCAGGTGAACAAGGTATATTAAATGAATTAGGTACAGTTTTATTAGTACAAATATCCATAGCAACCCTTAGTAAGTAAAGAACTTAAAGATCTAAACACAAGCTTAAAACTAAGATGCAGACAGCAGTCCAGCAGTGAGATGGGGGATTTCCAGTCTTTTGCATTGAGTGTCACATGTATGATTTTCTCCCAGTTGATGAGAGGTCTTACGTGTGCACTAGGTGCAAGGAGCTCTTTGCTCTCAGGGAACGAGTCCGTTCTCTAGAGGCTAGAGTAGCATACTTGGAAAACATAAGAAAGACAGAGAGGTACATAGATGAGACCTATAGGGATATAGTCCTGAATTCCCAACTCCAGTCTGGCAGCATCCCTGTTGCCATGGAGGAGAGAGGTCACGTGACAGGAGAGCATCACCCTGGTGTAGCAGGAAGTGATCCTGTAACTAGGACCTGTCCTCCAGGTGATGTAAAACCCTCTCGCACCGAGGAAGTTTCTCCAGGGCCATGTGCCCATGAGGGAAGGGTTAGGATAGCCGTTATAGTTGGTGATTCGATCATTAGGCATGTAGATAGCTGGGTGGCTGGTGGACGTGAGGATAGCCTAGTAATATGCCTGCCTGGTGCGAAGGTAGCGGACCTCACGCACCACCTAGATAAGGTCTTAGATAATACTGGGGAGGAGTCTGCTGTCTTGGTACATGTCGGTACCAATGACATAGGAAAATGTGGTAGGGAGGTTCTGGAGGCTAAATTTAGGCTTCTAGGTAGGAAGTTGAAATCCAGAACTTCCAGGGTAGCATTCTCCGAAATGCTTTCCGTTCCACAAACAAGACCAAAAAGGCAGGCAGAGCTCCGGAGTCTCAATCCGTGGATGAGACAATGGTGCAGAGATGAGGGTTTTGGATTTGTTAGGAACTGGGGAACATTCTGGGGAAAGGAGGGGCTCTTCCGAAGGGATGGGCTTCACCTTAACTGGGATGGAACCAGGCTGCTGGTATTAACCTTTAAAAAGGAGATAGAGCAGCTTTTAAACTAGGGGAAAGCCGACAGTCGCCCAAGAGCGGATGGTTCGGAAGAATTTATCCTTGAAGGATACTACCAAAAGTAGAGAGGTTCCAAAAAAGAGTAAAGTAGTCCAAATGCCCTCGAGTATGGAGCAGACAGAGCTTAAAGATCCCAAATTACCCATGTCTACCAATAGCCAAATTAATATGAATAAAATACAGTCTCTAAAATGCTTGTATGCAAATGCTACAAGTCTAAAAAATAAGATGGGAGAGTTAGAATATATAGCACTAAATGAGAATTTAGATATGATTGGAATATCAGAGACATGGTGGAAGGAGGACAACCAGTGAGACACTGTGATACCTGGGTACAAACTATATCGTAATAATAGAGCTGATCAAATTGGTGGAGGGGTTGCGCTCTGTTAGAGAGGGCATTGAGTCAGAAAGGATTAAAGTTTTGCAGGAAACAAAATTTGCTGTAGAATCTCTATGGATTGAAATCCCATGTAAAAGGGGGAAGGCGATGACAGTGGGGGTGTACTATCGACCACCTGGCCTGAATGAACAAATGGATGATGAAATGCTCAAAGAAATCAAGGAAGCTAACAAAAGTTACAGTGCAGTAATAATAATGGGTGATTTCAATTACCCCGGTATCGACTGGGTCAGTGTCACGGCAGGACATGCTAGGGAGATAAAGTTCCTAGATGAAATAAACGACTGCTTCTTGGAGCAGCTGGTTCATGAACCGACCAGAGGGGAAGCCATATTAGACCTAGTCCTTAGTGGAACACCAGATCTAGTGCAAGAGATAAGGGTGTTGGGGCCACTTGGCAATAGTGATCATAGCATGATCGCCTTTGATTTAATTAGTAGAGGAGGGATAGTAAGGAAATCCACAGTACTACCTTTTAACTTTCGAAAGGGAGATTATGATAAAATGAGGAAAATAGTTAAGAGAAAACTCAAAGGAGCAGTTTCAAAGGTTAAAGACTTACATCAAGCTTGGGTGTTCTTGAAAAATACTATCTTGGAAGCCCAGACCAGCTGTATTCCACACTTTAAGAAAAGTGGAAGGAATTCCAAAAAACTGCCAGCATGGTTTAAAGGTGAGGTCAGAGAGGCTTTTGCCAAAAAAGCATTTTTCAGGAAATGGAAAAAAAGAGCCAAACGACGAAACCTGGAAACAGCACAAGCACTGGCAAGTCAAATGCAAGGCACTGATAAGGCAGGCAAAGGGAGATTTTGAGAAGAAGCTTGCTGTGGAAGCAAAAACGCAAAATAAAGACTTTTTCAAGTACATTCGTTGCAAAAAACCTGTGACAGGGTCAGATGGTCCATTAGATGATAGAGGGGTTAAAGGGGCACTAAGAGGCGACAAGGCGATAGCGGAGAGACTGAATGAATTCTTTGCTTCGGTCTTTACTGAGGAAGATGTAGGGATGTTACCCATGACTTAAGTGGTATTTAGAGGTGAGGAAGATTTGAAAGAAATATCGATACATCGGGAAGATGTATTACAGCTATTAGATAAACTGAAGAGTAGCAAATCACCTGGGCCGGATGGTATACATCCAAGGGTGTTGAAAGAGCTGAAATATGAGATTGCAGAACTGCTATTAGTTCACAGATTACTATCATTAAAATCATCTCTAATACCTGAAGATTGGAGGATCACCAATGTAACACCAATTTTTAAAAAGGGTTCCAGGGGTGATCCGGGAAACTACTGACCGGTGAGCCTGTTGTCAGTACTGGGAAAAATGGTAGAAACCATCATAAAGAATAAAATTACTCAGCATGTAAATAGACATGGCCTAATGGGAGACAGCCAACATGGCTTTAGACAAGGAAGATCTTGTCTTACTAATCTGTAATGTTTTTTTGAAGGAGTGAATAAACAGGTAGACAAAGGTGAGTCGGTTGATATAGTGTATCTGGACTTTCAGAAAGCCTTTTGCCAAAAGTCTCTGATGAGGGACCTTGTCAAACTAAAGAGTCATGGGATAGGAGGCAGTGTACTACTGTGGATCAGGAACTGGTTAAAAGAGATAGAAAGCAGAGGGTTGGGCTAAACGGCCAATTTTCCCAATGGAGAAAGGTGAATAGTGGTGTACCCCAGGGATCGGTGCTGGGTCCGCTGCTTTTTGACATATTCATAAATGACCTGGAAAGTGGAATAACGAATAAGGTTATCAAATTTGCAGATGACTCAAAACTATTTAAAGTTGTTAAAACCCAAGAGGATTGTGGAAAATTGCAAGAAGATCTTGATAAATTGAAAGACTGGGCATCCAAATGGCAGATGAATGTTTTTTATTATTTTTTTATTTCTCAATTATAATAATTTTACATCCAAGAAACAAAGCATTGAATGATACAGAAATGAGCGTAATTACACAAAGGAAATCTATACATAAATTGAACAAACCACCCCCAAACGAGGCAGTAAGCAAAAAAGAAAAAAAAAACCAAAAAGAGTAATCAACGCTCATTTAACTATAGACCTCAAAGAAAAGGAAATATGGGGAGGTGCTAGGAAAAAAAAAACTACAGAAAGTAAAGGGCTGAACAGACCTAAACTATCATAATCAAAATTACTATTATTGCAACAGGTAAAGACTTAAGCGTCAGCCGATACAGGAGGCCCAGACAATTCAACACTTACAACTTCCCTAGCCTCAAGGAACTTCAGTAATTGCCTAGGGTCAAAAAACAAAAAAAACTTTTTGTTTAAATACCACGTAACATTTTGCAGGAAATTTAAGCTGGAAGGTGGCTCCTAGTGCTAGAATCTGATAAGTTCTTTATCCTCAGATTGTATTTTAGGAACCTTAATGAGGGTTTTTCTAGGGTCTAAAATACGTATTTTTCCTGATATATCCCAAAATACGCAGCAGAGAAGGAGGGATTTCCTGGTGCTTCGCCCTAGGGTTCTAGCACTAGGAGCCACCTTCCGGCAGATGAATTTTAATGTGGACAAATGAAAAGTTATGCACCTAGGGAAGAACGACCCAAACTATGGTTACACGATGCAAGGTTCCACATTAGGAACCACCACCTAGAAAAGGATTTAGGCGTCATTGTGGATAACATGTTAAAATCTTCGGCCCAGTGTGCAGCGGCGGCTAAGAGAGCAAATAGAATGCTAGGTATCATAAGGAAAGGAATGGAAAATAAAACAAAAGATACTATAATGCCTCTATATCGTTCCATGGTGAGACCGCACCTTGAATATTGTGTGCAGTTCTGGTCGCCGTATCTTAAAAAGGGTATAGCGTTATCAGAAAAGGTTCAGAGAAGAGCCACCAAAAAGGTAAAGGGGATGGAAGGATACTCCTTTGAAGAAAGGCTAAAAAGGTTAGGGCTCTTTAACCTGGAAAAATGACGGCTGAGGGGAGATATGATAGAAGTCTATAAATTAATGAACGGAGTGGAACGGGTAAATGTAGATCGATTGTTTACGTTATCAGAATATAGAAAGACTAGGGGACATGCAATGAAGCTACAGGGTAAACTATTTAAGACTAATAAAAGAAAATATTTTTTCACTCAACGTGTAATCAAACTCTGGAATTTGTTACCGGAGGATGTAATAAAGGCTGTTAGTGTAGCTGGGTTTAAAAAAGGTTTGGACAAGTTCCTGGAGGAAAGGTCCATAAACCATTATTAAGAAGGGACCCAAGATATCAATGCTTGACCCAGTACAAGCATTGTGGAACCTGTGTCTTTTGGGGAAACTGCTAGGTACGTATGACCTAGATTGGCCCTTGTTGGAAACAGGATACTGGGCTTGATGGACCTTGGTCTGACCCAGTATGGCATATCTTATGTTCTTATGCTGGTATGTGGTAGGGTAGATATGGCCTTTTAGATCTTCGGTGACTTTTGTAGGGTTTTACAAGTTACTTCTCAATATGCCTGGTACTGGAGAATGTTTGTTGTTGTGAGATGACAGAATCAGATTTTTTTTTAAATATATTGAGTTCTGTGGGTGAATGTCCTACCTCTGCTCTGCATCCATTGTTGAGGAGGGGGTTCTGTGAATACAAAATATATGTTCAAAAACAAAAAGCAAGCATCATAACACAGCTTAAAACAAAATACAAATGAATTATAATTTGGAGTTATAAACTGCTGTGGTTCTTGCTCTCTCTTTTAGTTCCTTGAGGTGTGAACATCTTGCATTTGCTACATATTATCTATTATCTTTTTGGTTTGGTTCATTCCCTGACTGAAGTTTTGAGAAAGACTCCCCCCCCCCCTCTCCCCTGCTCCGCAGCGGGGGGTGGGGGGTGGGGGCGCCATCTCATCCGTCGCCTCAGGCAGCAGATTGCCTTGAGCCGCCCCTGCCTAAGATATTGTGGACTTCGACCATGCACTGCCTTAAATGTCAAAAATTGCACTTTAAACCTTATACAAAATTCAACCGGCAACCAGTGATATTTTCGAAGCACTAGGCTCACGTGAAAACCAGTAATGATTCTGCATTCTCTGATTTTCCTTCTTAGATAGGCCACAGTGTACTTATTATTCTAATCCAGCCTTCAGACAACACACTACTGGACCAATGTTGCCAAATCTTTAGAAGACATACGAGGTATGACAAAAAAGAAATGAGACTGTGGCAGCCACGCCATGACTCAATGCCAATTGGCTAACCGCTTATATCACTGTGTTGTGCAACATCTCGCCACTATTCTGCTATAATATTTTTCATCTCTCTCATTCTTGTTCTTCACCTTTTCCGCTACTTCTTTCGAAAACCATAGCGGTCTCCTTTACCTTTATTTACCATTTTAACAAAAAGGTTGGTTGCCCTTAAAATTTCCCCTTTCAGTTTTGCCCACTGTTTGTCTACATCCCCCAGCTGTTCCTATCCCGCTAACGACTCCCTGAGATATTGGCCCATCTTGGCAAAGTTAGTTTTCCTAAAGTTTAAGACCCTCGCTTTTGAATGGATTTTAACAGCCCTAGTCCTAATACTGAACCACACCATCTGGTGATCACTGGATACAAAATGATCTCCCACTATAACATCAGAAATACTTTCACCATTGGTAAGCAACAAGTCCAGTATGGCCCCTTCACATGTGGGTTCTGTTACCAGTTGCCTGAATAGTTCTCCCTGTAGAGAATCCAGGATCTCCTTACTTCTAGATGATACTGCAGCAAGAATGTGCCAATCAACATCTGGCATATTCAAATCCCCTATCAGTAGCACTTCCCCTTTCGTGGCAATGCTGCGTATGCCTTCAATTAACTCTCCAGCCACCTCTTCCTCCTGTGAGGGAGGTGTGTTTATCACGCCAATACAAATAGATTTCTTTCCTTCTTTCTAGTCTAACCCACAGTGCCTCCTCTCTCCCTTTTAAGTTCTGTAGTTCCAAAGCTTTAATATTTTTTACATATAGTGCTACTCCTCTTCCCCTTCTTCCTACCCTGTCCTTTCTGAATAAAGTATAGCCTGGTATAGTTACATCCCAGTCATGGTTTTCTGAGAACCATGTTTCTGTAACAGCCACTAAATCCAAGTCAGCCTCTCCCATTAAAGCTTCAACATCTGGGATCTTATTTCCCATGCTACGGGCATTTATACACACTGCTTTCCATATGTTGTACCTTTTTACTCATTTCCATAAAGGTATTTAATGTTTCACTTACCTGGGGGTTTTCACTTACCTGGGGGCTTTCTTCACCCATCCCCAACAAATCTAGTTTAAAAGCCCTCTTCAGTAGATTAGCCAATCTGCTACTGAAGAAACATCGACCTTTCTTGGACAGATAGATGCCATCTCTGCTCTGCAACCCTTGGAACAGCATCCCATGGTCCAGGAAATCAAAGTTATCCCCAAGGGTTTCTTCTCTATGCCCCCCCACCGGATTCCTCCCCATAGCCACACCAGATTCTGTTGGCAATGCTGACTCAGAGACTTAGCAGGCTTAGTAGTCTTGACATATAGATCCATGTCTTCCAGGGCAAAGATCTCTGGGAAATCTTCTTGGTCCAACTTAGCAGATTTGTCAGTTAGTCGGGCTCATATCGTTCTGAAATTTGGGTAGTTTCAGCCTATCACCACTGGATATGGGAGCCAGGTCAGCACCACGATCTTAAATGTGGCTTGCCTAGCTGGTGTCTTCAGTAAAACCTGTGCTGTTGGATACTGCTTCTGATCTCCATGCACACAGGCCAGTGTTACCATCTTTGCATAGTCAATTTGAAATTGGGTTTCTGTTTCCTAGCAAATGAGGGTCCACATACTCCTGGAGTCTATCAAGGCCTGGAGGCAGGTCCCCTCGAGCTCCACAGGAATCACAAAGTTCTGTGCCCCATGGGTGAGGACTGTCCACAAAAGCACAGGTGTGAGGAATGGTTAGGCTGGCCTCCATGGGTTCTTCCACACCGAGAGGACACTCCCAAGCAAAGTGTCCCCAGACTCCACACCTAAGACAGGTGAAAAGGTCATGGCTGAGGCCCTGCCCTTGCCCAGGAGGTGACTTTGAGGGTCAGAAAATGGGAGCCAATATCCATTCGGGCTTTCCCTTCCATCCTCTTGGGCTAATAGGTGACTTATTCCTCTTCTCACTGTCCGCTTCAGTCACCGGCTGGGCTTCATGGTACCTCTTGGCTATTTCCAGTGCACTCTCCTATGTAAGTCTGGGGTGCTGACGTACCCAGTTTTTCATCAGGGTGGTTAAACCTTCCAAAAACTGCTCCATTAGCACAATATTGGCTGTCTAAGGCCTAGTCTTTCCCACTGGTTGCAGCCACTTCCATATGAGGTCCTTCAACCGAAAGAAGAAGCTCTGGGGGCTCTCTTTTATCTGCAGCCCCCCCCCCCTTCTGAATGGCTGGTGGTAGGCCTCTGGGGTATAGCTGGCCCTCCAGCATGGCGGCCTTGACAGCTGCATATGTCACTTGTTCATCTGGGTTGGCGTCCTGGAATGCAACCTGACTGCTGCCCATCAGCAGATTTCCCACATAATTTGTCCTTGTCTCCTCTTGCCACCCAGCCATGCGGGCAGTTCATTCAATGTTCACCAGAAAGGTGTGGTTCATCTTCTGCCTTTAATTTTAAGAATCACTTGCACTGGAGGGAGGAGTTGTAATCTCTGCAGGGCCTGGGTCAACTGAGCTAGGGAACTCCCCTGTAGCTCCTCCTACACCTGAACAAGATTCTGTATTTGTTGCTACTGTTGTTGCTACTCTTCCAGCAGGGCATATTGAAACTGCTGCTGACATTGTTGCTGCTCCTGATAGTGTTGTTGCTGCTGCCCAACTGCCAGAATCTGGAGATGCTGTTCCATCCTGGATTGTCCCTGTTCTCTTGCAACACCACTACAGCTTCCTCTTCTGCAGCTGAGTTAACCCTGAAGTATTCCAGCTCCAACAAATTTTTTTTTGCGGCCTCTAGTGGCCAAAACAAAGCCTGCTGGTCCAACATGAATTAAACCTTCTTAAAGCTCCCTAAATAGGGTGAGGCTAGCCCTTTTAACCCACACAAGCAAAAGCCCCTGACCTGCTGTAGAGGCCCAGCCCTAGAGGAATGAAGATTTGCCCGCAGTCACATGGTAGAGAAAATCCTCAAACTGCCACCATATGTGGCAGTGTGGCATACGGTGGAAAGGGGTTTCCCGTTAAATCACCAGACAGCAGTTCAGGGAAAACAACCAGTGTTTTTATTCAGACCCAGTTTGTTAAACCTTCACAAAGCTGGTCTCCCGACCCTTCCTCCAGCCCAGTTAAAGTTCCTTCCTTGGAGTCACCAGAACAACACAGGGAGGACACGGCCACACCTCTTAAAAACAAAGAAACCTTTTATTTCGTAAAACCTTCAAAGGTACAGACCAGACTTGGCCAAGTTCCGGCTGTCAGCCTGCATCAGGGGTCAGAAAACAAAACACATGAATATTAAAAATACATTAAAAACACAATAATATTCTCCAAATTGTACAGTAAAGAACAAACAAAAATAAAATAGAAAAGAAATATACAATACTGATTAAGATTCAGTTGCATATATATTCCAATGGAAGTCAGGACATTGTAACAAAAACCTATAAATAAAACATACATATGTAACCTAAAAGATGCATATGAGGCAGTACAATTGCTGCAGACAATACCATAAAATTCTGCAGCTAACATGCTTCATGATCTTTACATAAACATAAAAAGAGAAGATTAATAGTAGCTAAAACAACTTGAACAAAACAAATAATCCACAACTGTTAACTGTTTACAAAGAGAGGGAGGAGAAGAGTGAAAAAAGGAAAAAACAAGCTATTGTAGTCCTACCAGTAGCTGAAAGCTCAATAAGCGCTTCTCAGGTATGCCTGTATGATAGCAAAGGAAAAAAACATAAACCATTGTATGCCTGTATGAAAGCAAAGGAAAAAAACATAAACCATAATACTCGTAAACAGCTGACTAGGTAATGTCAGACAACAGCAGGAACACAGCAGTACAACAGTGGAATAAAAAGACCTACATCTCCTCACTTATGTCATGACAGAAAAAGAAAGAAAGCCTTTATGGGGGACATATAATGCAGATACACTCTTTAATTCATACTCCCTATTATGTAGCCACATAACTAAAATATCCAACTGCCCAAACCTAGTCTTATTACAACAGTACAGACAGTACAGAAAAACTTGTGATCTAAATAACAAGGCATAAAAAGGCCACACTGTCTGTAAATCAAAAAACATTGAACAACTAACAGCAAGAAAAAGTCATAATAATAAAACAATAAAGATTGTTGTTGCAGCAGTGCAAAAAACTAGCACAATAAAGCTCCAGAACTAGCAAGGATCGGCTTTTACCTTCGGCATCTACTGAGAAAATGAAAGTAAAAATCACTATAGCAAGATGACCCTGTTTCGGCATAATAGATAATGAGCAGGGATGGCCCAAGGGTTCTTGTCACCCTAGGCAGAGTCAATGTGCCGCCCCACTGCGTGCCATTTGCCATGTCGCTCCGGACATCCAGCCTCTCACCTGGAGTTGATGGGCGACACGGCAATCACATGAGGGTCATTTTCAAAGGCTTAAGTGAGATTTGGACGTCCAAAAACATGATGAGGACATCCAAATCACTGAGATGTCCCCAAATCCATTTCACAAATGGCTTTTTAAAACATCTCTGCTGCAGGAACGCCCAAGTAGGTAGGGCATGTGCTGGAGGCATGGCTGTGGCAATGATTAATTCTGATTAATTTCAGAAACCTCAGGGGCTTCTATGATCTTGTCCAACTTAAGACCTGCTCCAGGCACAATAAGCACTGGGAAAATCCTTGTTTAGCTCCAAAAACATCTGGAGGGTGTAGAGAAGATGGCACTCCACTATTCTCAGTGCACTACACAATTGCAATGTTATCTTTTGTGTAATTGATACAAATGTTTTGTGTTTGCACCACCAATGGTCTTCTCTTAAACATCCCCAGTCTTAGATACTAAGCCAGGGATACCTATGTAGATACCCTCACAGATCTCCACATCAGGCATATCCACGTCTGTGAAATCATGCCCGAACATGCACATCCCTGACTTTTTTTCAGACATTCTGGTTTGGACCCCTCAGATTGCACTTGGATGGCATTTGTAAAATGTGCCTTTTAATTAGAACAGTCACAAAACTAACTCAAAAAGCTACCAACACCTATTAGTCTGGAGAAAAACCAGAAAATAAACAAACCCCACATTCACAGACCAAAACGCTTCCCACAATAAACTAAAAAAAAAAATCCTTTTTTTATAAATTTAAACCACCCTTACAACAGACTCAATCAAAAATACTTATACTCAAGAAACACTGTTTTTTTTTCTCCAGATTAATAGGTGTTGGCAGCTTTTTGAATTCGTTTTGTAACATGGCAGCTACTTGGAAAAGTGTTTTTAGCTACAGTGAGGATAAAACTAGAGAAATTCTAGATGTCCCTTTATTGCTGCAGGGTACAAGTGATCCTGTTGGTCCATCTTGGGAAATGTTTCTGAATAAATCTAAGAGGGTAATATGCTTGGAACTACATAGTTTAACCTCGGCAGAATACTGTAGGAAAGAAGTAATTCCTACAGGATTACAAATCTGGAGGGAGCCTGGTATGTTCCAGGATGATGAAGCATTTATTTCACATTGGAAAAGCATTTTGAGCAAATGCTCTCTTGATTTGATGCTTCTAGTGATTGAGACTGCTTGTTCAAAGCATGCGGATGTGAAGAAAGATTTGGATGATTATCTGGAGAGCCTTAAAATACTGGATGATTTCCCCATTCGTTTAAATGACATTACTAAACAATTAGTGAAGTATAAATCTGATTTGAAATCTCTCAAAATTAAAAAAATTTTACTTGATGAGCTGAAAAATGTAATATCTATAACTGGGCTGCAGTACGCGCCTGTTTGCGGAAATTTCAAGATCGTAAGATGGTCAGTTTTGATTTAACATCAGAAAGTTCTTCATCTAGTGAAGAGGATGGTTCTAGTGAGGTGCATAAGGAACCTTTTTTAGGAAAGCGTGGAAAGGGCAAGTTACCCAATCTGCCATTGGGAGATCATCAGTTTCAAGATCATCAAGGACCATTTACCAGACTGCAGAAAAAGTAGTATTACCATCACAGAGACAATTTTCAAAGACAGGGGCAGTAATTAATTTATCTTTGGTGGAGCTAATGGCTGGCAGTACAAATAAAACTATTATCTAAAGGTTTATCCTTTGTGCAAGGCCCTTCATTTGATTACTTTCAAGATTATTTGCCTGTGGAACGTTTAATAAGAACTTTACAGCTTTGTGTATATTTTGTGGATAAACCATGTAGTTTGGACAATTTAGTGGTACATTTAAAATCTTTGTGGATTCCTCTTAGAACTCTGAACGTGGTTCTCTATACCTTTTAAAACTTTGGTTTTGAAGGATTTGAAAGCTATGGAAGATCATCAGCATTATTTTTATTCTAATTTACAGTGGGCTGAGTTCCTGGCACTTCAAAAATTAAGATCTAATACTCAAATAACTATCAAGCGGGCCGACAAGGGAGGCACTATGGCCGTTATGAATATGTCTGATTATGAGGCTGAGGCTCATCGACAATTGAGTGATGTTATCATATAGATCCAACTGAGGAGTTGCAGAATAAAGTTAAACAACTGACAGAGATGGCTGTTTCCATAAGATTTTTGTCTGAGAAAGAGAGGAAGTTTTAAAATCCTGCTTCTCCACGGATTCCAGTTCTTTATCTTTTACCTAAGATTCATAAAACTATGGATCATCCCCCAAGTTGTCCTATACTGTCTAGCAACAGTTCGTTGCTTAAGTATGTGGGGAAGTATTTGGATGTTTTCCTGCATGATGAAGTTCCAAAAATGACATATTTTCTAAAGGATGCAACACATTTTTTACAGTTATTGCGACAAACTCCATCAGTATCTTCAGTATAGTGGCTTGTAATACTGGATGCTGCCTCTTTATATACGTCCATTCCTCAGAGTGAAGCCTTAGATGTTTTGCATGCTATTTGGGAAGCAAGACCTTTGCTCCATCACATCCCTACTTCCTTCCTTATGGGTTTGGCAGATTTGGCATTGACCCAAAATTTTTTTTGTTTGGCCAAGATCTATACCAGCAAATTTCAGGAACAGCTATGGGAGCTACATTTGCTCCTTCTCTGGCTAATCTATATATGAATGCCTTTGAAGTCGTTGGGTTTATTCTTCAGTGTATGTTCCCTATATTACTGCCTGGTGGCGGTATATTGATGCCATTTTTTTTATTATGGAGTGGGTTTTATGATGTGTTGCAGGAGCTTTTGCACTATTTGAATGCTTGTAACAATGCTATTGTTTTTGAGATGCATTGTCATCAATCTGAAATTCATTTTTTGGATGTGTGTGTTTTGAAAGTTGATGCAGCCTTTGAGACTACACTGTATACTAAGCCAACAGATAGAAACACTGTTACCATATTGAAGTTTTCATCCACTTCATCTGAAGAATAGTCTTCCATTTTCGCAGCTCTTAAGATGTCGTCGTATCTGCTCTACTGGTTTAGAATTTCACCATCAAGAACGTAAGCTATTATCTAAATTTTATGATTGTGGTTATCCTATTCCTATGTTGCGTAAGACTTATAAGCGTGCTTTTTCTAATCATCGAGAGTGTCTGTTAACCTCAACTACAACAACTTCGGTGGTGATGTTGAAGTGAAGCCTATTGCTTGTGTGCTTTAGTATAAAGGGACTTCTAAAGCATTGGCTGCCTCTATTAGATGGCATTGGTATGTACTTTCTGCCATTCCATGTTTAGTTGATACAAAACCAAGAATGGCTTACAGTCAAGGGTGGAATTTTAGGGATTTTTTATGTCCTGCAGTATCTAGAGTTTTTTCTAATGCAGGCAATGGACATTCTAAATGTGGTTGCTGCATTTTCTGTGGAATTATGAAAGAGGGATCTAGTTATGTCATTAATAGTTGCACTGTATACAATTGTCGATCTACTACGTGTACTTCAATGTATGTATGTAGTCTATGCTCTTCGATGCCAATGTAATAAGTATTATGTGGGGAAGATGATACAATTGCAGATGAGATTATCACAGCACAACATTTGAAAGCTCACAAAGAAGCACCTTTAGTGCAACATTGACAGCAGTTTCAGCATGAATTTAATGATTTTTATTGTTTGGTTCTAAACTCTGTCCCTGCTAACCCCTGGGAGGTGATCGAGGGAGATTGTTGGTACAGTGGGAACAGAGGTAGATATTTAAATTAAACATTCTTGAACCAGTTGGACTTAATAATAAAATAGATTGGAGTGTCTTTCTATAGACTGCCATGTGTTTTCCTGTGTGTTCCAAGTGTATGAGCCTTCTTTCTAGGTTTTTAGGGTTTATCCAATCAGTTAGCAGGCTGGTCCTGATTGGATGAAGCCTTGTATTTAAATGTTAATAGTGTTTGACCTTATATTCTTTGCACGGAGAATTTTGGTATTTCGCCTGAATAAGTTTTTCTCTAGCGAAACAAGGATCTTTGTAGGATTATTCTGAGAATTTGTTTGGTGCTGGATGAAGTGCTTGATATACTGTAGGGTGGCTGCATCGTCGGTGTCCTCTGTGGAAGTTTCCCAACAATGGAGAGAATGGAGTGCTGCAGACCAGAGGAAATGTTATAAGGAGCTAAGTATAGGGCTGCGGGCAAGTTTTTGAACTGCGATTAACAAATCTTTTGACTGTTTTCCTTCTTTTCCTCCATAGGTGTTTATTCTGTTGGTCTGTGATTTTTCTAATAACAAAAAGGCCGTGGGGCCACGTACCTGATGGCCATCGTTAACCGGGGAGGCGGCGTGGTGCGTGGTCCTGGCCCTCGAGGAGGGAAGAGGGAGGCCGGCAGCTCGGGCGGCATCATTTAAACCCATTGGCTCCCGCGGGTGAGTGAGGAGCGTGGGAGCTAATGGGGGAGTAGGCGGGAAGGCGGGAGGCAGCCTGAGGGTAGAGCGAGCCGGCGGGACGGCAGTCGCCGTGAGAGTGAGGGAAGGTGGCTGGCGTCCCACCCTCCCATCCCTAGGGTTGGGCAGGAGTGGGGGAGGGGGGTTGCAGCTGGAGGGGGAAGGCGGGATCCCGGAGGTGTCCGGGGTCCGGAGCTGTTGGCAATATGCAGGGCAGGGGTGGGGTACTCCCGACCTGGAGAACCCCTCGGAGCTTTTGCTAATAATATGGCGAAGTCGGAAGAGGGGGGAATGGAATAGCCTGGGGCCGGTTCATGGCAGAAGTGGGAAGGAACTCGCCTTGCTAGTCACATGGCTGGTGAGGGTTCGTTCCGCTGCCAGAATTCGAATGATGAAGGTTTTGTTGTTGGTAGTTTGTTATTGGATAATGTTATATGGTTAATAAAGCTGCAACCAGTTGATTCCCAAAGCGTTGTAATGTGGTTAATTAGGGGGGGAGGGAGGAGGTGGTTGGGGGGGAAGAGGGGGGGGCAGGGGGGAGCGGGGACAGGAGCGCCGTGTCTGCTGTACCCCGGCTACAGCTCCTGTTTATTCTCCAGCATTGCTGGCATCATAATATCATTTGAGCAGTTGTTGCTGCCAAGGCGCCTTGGAGTTTCTCCTGCTGTTCAATTTCAATCTAGAGTGAGCGCACTATTTTACAATTTAATATATATTATGTTTATGTTGGGAGGAGTTTAAGCCTGTGATGTGGAGCTGCTTTTCTCCCCTATGGCTTTGAGTAGCCACATAGAGGGATAATAGATTAACCTGAGGCTTTTTCTCCTACCCTTTATTAGTTTTTTTTCATATACCAGTGTTTTTTTGAGTATAAGTATTTTTGATTGAGTCTGTTGTAAGGGTGGTTTAAATTATTAAAAAAAGGAATTTTTTTGAGTTTATTGTGGGAAGTGTTTTGGTCTGTGAGTGTGGGGTGTGTTTATTTTCTTAATTAGAACAGTGAGATAAACTTGGAAATAGACAATGATAGGCAGCAATAAGATACAATGAATGTAATATACACCTTAAAACAGCTTAGTAGAACATTTGAATAACAGAAATATGATACAGTATCAGCAGAATGCAAATTGTCTACTTTCTATGCCTCCTTTCTGGATAGGAACCAGATGAATATCATCTGCAAAATGAAAAATTAAACTGCCAATTGCACCAAAATCTCATATACAGGGGTCATATATAGATTTTTTAAAAACTGGCTGGAACTATGATCCATGTGGAACACAAGAAAATGCTACAAAACTAAACTTACCCAGAGAAACAGTGTGGATACAATCTCGCCAAAAAAAAAGATGTAAACCAGTTCAGAACAGCCCCTCTCTTCCACTACTAATAATGTTATAAGAAATGGATACATTGTAAAAAAAAAAAGCAGGCAGTGAAATGATATGAACAAACAAAAATACATATGTGGGAAAACAAGAGCATAAATCTGAAATGAAACAGGGGCCCTTTTACTAAAGTTTTTAATGCATGTTAAGTGCCCACAGCCCTTTGATTTCTATGATGCAATGGCACTTAGCGCATTAACTTCATTAACATGCTTTAGTAAAAGGGCCCCATAATGTCAATAATTTTTTCCATGCATACACCTATCAAGAAACGGGGCAGTACACCTCTGACATAAGGGAGATGAGTATTTATTTATATTGTAAATACATTTAAAAAATCCAGAATAACTTAGTTAAGACTTTGATAAAAGATATTCAGGATATGGAAGATCCGAGGCTTCTGCGCTGGGCTGGGCTGCATTCTGAGCCAAGGTTTCCCAATCGGGGAAGGGAAGGGCATATTGTGCTGAGGTGAGCCGAGCCCTGCAGACATTGTCACGGCCACCGCCCTGTGATATCATCAGAATGAAACCCTGAAAAGTACTCTTAAGCCTGTGGGGAAGCCCTTTGGTACTCAATTGTCTACCGCTGTTACTTCACTCTCTTTTCATAGGAGATGGTTCAGAAGTTGCAAGAAGCAGATAATAAGTTTCTGGATATGGGTAAATCCATTTCTAAAGTAGAGGGTCAGTTGCAATCTCTGCGGCAGACCAGTGTTTCCTCTATCAGAGATTCCCTTTCTATCCACTATAAAATGGAAGCTCTTGAGAATGCCTCTAGAGCTAATAACTTAAGAGTCCTTAATTTCCCAGTAAAGTCTAGATACTCACCTGTAACAGGTGATCTCCGGGAACAGCAGGAATTTAGTCTTCACATATGGGTGACGTCGGTACTGATGGAGCCCGCGCGGGAACGTTCCCTAGGGTCCAAAAGGAAAGCTTTTGGGAGCATCCCACTGCAACTGCGTAGCTGCCTTCTCACCTTTCCAGCTCTCCCTCCTCAGTTGAGTTTGTAGCTGAGATAAAAGTTAATATTGCAGATAAATGTATATAGTTGTTAGTTTCCCCAGTTGATATCCAAGTTGTACCTTCCTGTTTTACTGTAAGTACACAACAGGTGACTGCTATGTACAAATCTGTTATATGTAAACCGCACTGATTTTAAATAGCACAGTATATAAAAGCAATAAATAAATAAATAAGAAGAGGAAAAAGTGCAACTCCTAGGGGAGGAGGTGGGTTGTGAAGGCTAAATTCCTGCTGTTCCCGGAAATCACCTGTTACAGGTGAGAAACTACGTATCTCCAGGAACAAACAGGAATGTAGTCTTCACATATGGGACTCTAGCTTGGAGATGCCAGAGAGATGACCTCAGAGTGAGCTGTGGATCACAGGTCTAAGTAAGTAGGTCATATATCCTCCAAGGATGTCTGGTATCAAAACATGGAATGGAGGGTAGGAGTTGATATAAGTCTGAAAGATATGCTGGAGAACAGCTTAGCCATACAAGGCATCCCGGCAGGAGTTCGTGTCTAGGCAATAGTGAGCACAAAAGTATGGACAGAAGACCAGGTTGCTGCCTTGCATATCTCATCAATCGCTACAGAGCATAGGTTTGCTATAGAGGTAGCCATGGCCCGAACATTATGTGCAGTGACGTGACCCTCGAGAGAGTCCTGCACTTTCATAAGCAAAGGAGATACAATCTGTTATCCATCTGGAGAGAGTTCGCTTGGATATTGGCAGTCCCAGGTGACTCAAATCAAAGGCGATGAAAAATTGGGAAGTTTTTCTGTGCTCCCGAGTTCTCTGGAGATAAAAAGCCAAAGCACGTTTGCAATCCAGAGTGTGAAGGGTTGCTTCTGCCCTAGAGGAATGAGGTCTAGGGAAAAAGACAGGGAGGTAAACCAACTGGTTTAAATGGAAGGACAAGACCACCTTTGGCATAAAGTGGGCATGAGTCCTAAGGATTACCTTATCATGGTGGAATTGTGAATAAGGAGGGTCAGCAACCAAAGCCTGAAGCTCACTAATGCGTCTTTCTGAAGTGAGGGCAATAAGGAAGGTGACCTTCCATGTGAGAAACTTCAGTGAGGTAGTGGCTAGAGGTTCAAAGGGCGGCTTGAGAAGCTGTCCTAAAACAACATTGAGATCCCATGCCACTGGGGGTGGCTTAATGGAAGGCTTAGTTAATAGAAGACTCCTCATGAAGCATGCTACAAGTGGCTGAGAAGAGATGGGTTGACCATCTAAGGGCATGTGAGAGGCCGCAATTGCACTTAGGTGTACTCTTACTGAATTGGTTTTGAGTCCAGAAGAAGAGAAGTGGAGAAGATATTCAAGTAATGCATCCACCAGAGCTGAGAAGGGGTTAAGATCCCTTTCAGAACACCAGAGAGAGAATCTACGCCACTTGAAGGCATAGGAGCGCCTGGTGGAAGGTTTCCTAGAAGCTAAAAGGATAGCTTTTACCTGTTGAGAGAGGTTATGTCCTGGAAATGCTATGCCTTAAGCAGCCATGCTGTAAGATGTAGGGACTGCAGATTGGGATGCAGCAATGTCCTGTCCTCCTGTGAGAGGAGATCTGGAGCAGACCCCAAATCTACTGGTTGAGCTTGAAACAGACGTAGAAGGAGAGGATACCACGGTTGTCATGGCCAATGTGGGGCTATAAGAATCATGTAGCCCCTATCTCTCTGGAGTTTGAAAAGAGTTTTGGGAATGAGGGGAATGGGAGGAAAGGCATATAGGAAGCCTTGACCCCAGTGAAGGTGAAAGGCATCTACTCGCTGGTTGTTCTGAGCAGGTGTTCTGGAGCAGAAGCAGGGAGGTTTGGCATTCTAAGGACTTGCGAACAGGTCTATGTCTGGAGTTCCCCAGATCTGAAAAATGTGAGCGACCTTGTCCACATGGAGAGACCACTCATGGGGTAGCAGGACTCGACTGAGTTTATCCGCCAAGAGATTCTGTTTGCCTGGAAGATATACCGCAAGTAGGTGAATTTGATGCTGTATGGCAAAGGACCACAGGTGTAGGGCTTCATTGCAAAGGGTCCAAGAGCCTGTTCTGCCCTGCTTGTTCAAGTAGAACATGGCTACTTGATTGTCCGTCTGGACTAGAACTGTACGGAAGCGAAGATGGTCCTGGAACACCTTGTGGATGGCTCTGAGTTCCAGCAGATTTATGTGGAGTTATGACTCCTGATAAGACCAAAGACCCTGAGTGGAAAGATTGTCCAGTTCAGCTCCCCAGCCCAATTTGGACACATCCATCATCAGGATAAATTGATGTGGAGGCATCTGAAAAGGTGACCCTACGAGAAGGTTTTCTGGGGATTGCCACCATTGGAGAGACGAGATTAGATGTTTTGAGACCATTATTCTGTCTCCCAGGTGACCCGATGCCTGAGACCACTAGGAAGCCAGGGTCCATTGAGCTGCGCAAATATGTAGACGAGGATATGGAACAACATGTACTGTTGATGCCATATGACCTAGAAGTTGCAGCATTTCTCAAGCACTGAGAAAGGTCTGGAGGCTTGAGATGCAAGCTGAATGAGTTGAGCACAGCGGGCTTGAAGCAGAAAAGCCCTTGATTGTTGAGTGTCTAGGAGAGCCACTATGAACTCTAGAGTTTGAGAGGGAACGAGTTGGGACTTTGGAAGATTTATTACAAATCCCAAGTGTTGCAGCACCTGCATGGTACGCGAGAGGGAAAGATTGGCTTCTAGAGATGTGCTTGCTCGAATGAGCCAGTCATCTAAGTAAGGGAAGACAAATATCCCTAGAGTCCTTAAGAATGCAACTACCAGTGCCATGCACTTTGTAAAGACTCTTGGGGCAGAGGCAAGGCCGAAAGGCAGGACTCTGTATTGATAATGTCTCCCTTGGAACAGGAAACACAGGAACCTTCTGTACTCTGTGTGAATAAGAATGTGAGTATAGGCGTCCTTTAGATCTAGAGAACAGAGCCAATATTGACTCTGGAGTTAGGGGAGAAGAGTACCTAGGAAGATCATCTTGAATTTCTCCCAAAGTAGATACTTGTTCAGTTCTCTGAGATCCAGAATGGGCCTGTATCCTCCTGTCTTCTTTGGAATGAGGAAGTATGGAGAATAGAAGCCCAGACCCTGCTGGGAGAGTGGCACCTCCTCTATTGCACCCTGTGAGAGAAGGAAGGTGACCTCTTGCAACAACAGAGCAGTGAGAGGGGATTGAGAACAAAACTCTCTTGGAGGAGACTGGGGGGGGGGGGGTAGACTTCATAGATGAAGCTTATATCCCTCCTGTATTATGGAGAGAGTCCAGTGCTCTGATGTTACAAGATGCCACCTGTGGGCAAAGTGACAAAGTCTGCCGGGAATGTGGATGGGATCTGGAATCTCCAGAGGCAGGACAGCTATGTTCTCCAGAGGAGGTTGGGTCTGCTGAGGTGGCTGTGACCTGGGAGTCTGAGCCTTCCACTGCTGTTTTGGTGGCTGCTGCCCTTTCTGGACAGTACACTGCAGGGGTATATGAAGGGTAGTGCTTCTTTTTCTTATTGAAAAAAGGTTTCTTTGCTACCTTTTTCTTAGCTGGGCTGGCAGTAGATCTAGATAGTCTATTAAGAGTGGTGTTCTCAGATTCTAGCTGAGAAGCCTTGTCCTGCCAGTCCTTGCCAAAAAGGTGTTCACCAGTACAAGGTGTATTACCCATTGTTCAAGGTCACTACTACTACTACTACTACTACTACTATTTAGTATTTATCTAGCGCTACGCATGCAGTGCTGTACAGAAATATCAGCAAAAAGACAGTCCCTGCTCATCAGAGCTTACAATCTAGTCAAGACAACACAGAACAACTACTACTACTACTATTTAGCACCTATATAGCGCCAAGCCCGCAGCGCTGTACAGGCACATATACAGGAGACAGTCCCTGCTCGTCGGAGTCCTGCTCGTCCGCGCTTGCAATCTAGTTGAGATGGTACAGAGCATTAGTCAAGTCGGTGCAAAGCACAATATGGTCTTTACAATTCGGCCATGAAAAATTGACTGGGGTCAGGTTGAGATGAAGGAAAGAAGTCCGGATCTGAAAGCGATAGTGAAGAGGTGGGTCTTCAATCTGGATTTGAAGAGGGACAGTGAGGGTGATCAGATGCTTGGAGCCAAGCAATCCTGCGTGCACCAATGCATATAGCTGAAGTTCTGCTGATGCATTCAAAACAGTCGAAAGTTACCCTGTTAACAAATTTTGAAACATTTTGGGCATGCTTTACAAAGGTGAGATAATCAGCTCTCTTGTCATCAGGGAGAAGAGGAACAATCAACTCCAAATCCTTAGCCACCTCCCTAAGGAACATACCCATATATAGTATGTAGAAACTGATTCTGGCTGATAACATGGAGGCCTGAAAACATCGATGACCAAAAGCATCGAGGGTTCTCGATTCCCTTCTTGGAGGGTTTGAGAAATGTGTCTTAGCACTTTTAATTCTACGCCTTGTGGAGTCCATCACCATGGAGTAGTGTGGTAATTGCATCTTCTGGAAGCCGGGACACTCCGGTACCCAGTACATTGTATCAAGTCGCCGAGTATGTGGAGAGATTGTTAGGGGTGTCTCCCACATATGAATCATAAGGTCGTGAAGTATTCGAGGAATAGGGAGAGTAGCAGCTTCCTTTGGGGCTGCAGGGTATTGAAGGATTTCAAGCTCTTCAGCCCTATGTTCTTTCTCCGAAGTCACCGTTATGGACAGACCCCGAGCAACTTCGCAAATAAAGTCTTGGAAAGACATATCTTCTAGAGGGGACATGCGACGTTGTGGGGATGGAGATAGGTCCTCTGGGAGAGTTTTCATTTCCCAGGTACCGGCCGATTCGTCGTCTGAGAAATCGGAGTCGGAAGACTTAAAGTATCAACAAGCAGGGTGTTCGCGCTCTGCACATACTCGATATCACTTGAAGCCGGTAGCTGAAAGTTGCAGTGTCAGAACCTCGGTACTGGAAACGGATTCAAGGGCCAGCATGGGCGGTAGCATGGTAAGCAGTAAAAAAAGTCAATGCAGGCTTTCGATACCGATGTCTAAAGAATCAACTGTAAAGGCTTTACTGGTACGGAGGCCGTCAGTAAAGCCGCTAAGCTCCGCTCAATGGCCAGGATACGTTGATCCATGGAGGTTGCCGATGCTTGGGTATCAGTACTGGAGTTGCGGGCCACGATCCCTGAGCATGGCACCAGCAGCTCTCCAGAGGTGGAGGCCTCAGGAGCATCCTGGGACCCCACTAAGGCTTTGGAGGCCTCTCGCCGGGGTTGTTTGGCCGGTGTGTCCTCCTCCAGGGCAACACCCAAGGCATCTCGATGCTTAGAAGGAGATCTACCCTTGGAGGGCTGGCTAGTCTTCGATGAAGACCTAAGTTTCGATACCTGAGATCCTTGAGAGGAAGATGAAGCTCTCGATGACGTCGATGCTACACAGACATTGCATCAGTGGCAAAGAGGGTGCCCAGTTTCCAGCTTGATTCTGTAGGCCTCTTTTTCTCATCTTCCTACAGAGAGGACATTCTGATGGTTGGTGATCCGGTCCTAAGCACTTTAGACACCAGTCATGGGTGTCCGTGGCCAAAATTGTACTGCCACTTTTGGAACACTTCTTAAAACCATTGGCTGGTTTTTCCATTTTGTTTGAGAAAAGGAAAGGCCTAAGCCTAAGATGCCATCGATGCGCCTAAAGGAAGAAAGTTTTTGTCCCTCATTGAAAGAAAGAAAGCACTGATGGGGTCAGTACCAGCGTCAGCGGGAAGGCAGATATGACCACAAAAAATAAGAAAAAAAAACTATTTTTTTTTGCGGTGACAGCAATTGCTTCTTGTCGGCTTGGTGGAAAATGAAGAACTGAGGAGGGAGAGCTGGAAAGGCAGCTACGCAGGCACAGTGAGACCTACTGAATGCTGGGGAGCATTCCTGCGCTGGCTCCGTCAGTACCGACGTCACCCATATGTGAAGACTATATTCCTGCTTGTTCCTGGAGATCCCATCTGCTTTCTGCCCAGGTTTTGCTTGATAAGTATTTCAAGGAGGTATTGCTAGTAACTGAAGCCACCCCATTTAGAAATGTTATTTACCTAATAAGCTTAGGAAAGAAGTTGCTGGGGAGGAGGTATTGATGTACTATCACCTAATCAGAGTCAAGATTTATCCCAATTTCTTGAGGATTCCGTTGATATTATATCAAAGAGAGCTATTTTATTTGTAACTTTCCTTTCAGAGGCCAACAAGACCATGATTTTAAAACTTTTCTTTAAAAATAAACTGGCATATTTTTTGTGGTCAAAAGTTAACCTGATGTTTCCAGGAACACTCAACTTCATAGGAAACAGTTTCTAGCCTTGAAGTCTAGAGTTTTGGGTGAGGGCGCAACTTTCTTTTTGCGTTTTTCCTGCAAGTATGTTGTCATGTTGCTGGGAAACACTTTTTTTTTCTATGATCTTTCTCATTGGGAGAAATTTCTGGTTGATAAGCAGCATTTACTAAGTGTTAGTTCCCTCCTACCCTCCTTGACTCCTGCCCAATCCGACTCCTGCCCACTCCAGGCATTATTTTAGTTTATAGACTCTTAAACCGATTAAAGGAAGAAGGATGGTCAAAGTCACCTTCAGGTTCAGCTGGTTATCATCACCAAGAATAGATTAAGGCCCGGAAGTTAATTAATCTTGAGGTGAACCAAGTCCCTTAAAGAATTGGTATAGTTGAGTCAATACAAGTATCCCTAGCAACTTTAAACAAATTAAATAGCTAAACTAAGATGTGGGCAGCAGTCCAGCAATGAGTTGGGGGTTATCCAGTCTTTTGCACCGAATGTCACATGTAGGATGTTCTCCCAGTTGGTTAGGTGTCTTAAATGTGCACTAGGTGCAAAGAGCTCTTTGTCTTTAGGGAAAGAGTCCGATCTCTGGAGGCTAGAATAGCAGACTTGGAGAACATAAGGAAGACAGAGAGATACATAGACAAGACCTACAGGGACGTAGACTGAAGTCCCACCTCCAATCTGGCAGCCTGTCAGTTGCCATGGAGGAGAGAGGTCACGTGAAAGGAGAGCATCACCTTGGTGTGGCAGGAAGTGATCCTATAGCTAGGACCTGTCTGCCAGTAGATATAAAACCCTTTTGCACCGAGAAGGTTTCTCCAGGACCATGTGTCCATGAGGGAAGGGTTAGAACAGCTGTTATAGTTGGCAATTTGTCATTAGGCATGTAGCTAGCTGGGTTGCTGATGGATGTGGAGGACTGCCTAGTAACAACATGCCTGCCTGGTGCGACGGTAGCAGACCTCATGCACCATCTGGACAAGGTTTTAAATAGTGCTGGGGGGGAGTCTGCTATCTTGGTACAGGTTGGCACCAATTACATACGGAAGTGTGGGAGGAAGGCTCTGGAAGCCAAATTTAGGATTTTAGGTAGAAACTTGAAATCCAGAACTTCCACGGTATCATTCTCTGAAATGCATCACATTTCACTTGCAGGAGCGAAAAGGCAGGCAGAGCTCTGGAGTATGAATGCGTGGATGAGACAATGGTGCAAAGAAGAGGGTTTTGGATTTGTTAGGCATTGGGCAATATTCTGGGGAAAGGAGTGGCTCTTCCAAAGGGATGGGCTCCACCTTAACTGGGATGGAACCAGGCTGCTGACATTAACCTTCAAAAAGGAGATAGAGCAGCTTTTAAAACAGATAGCAGGGGAAAGCCGATAGTCACCCAGGAGCACATGGTCCGGAAGGATGTATCCTTGAAGGATTCTAGAAAAACAGGGAAGTTAGGGGATCCCATAGCCAGTTTCCAATAAAGATAAAAGTAACCCAGATGTCCTTAAGTACAGAGCCAAAAGATTCCAAATTACACCTATCAACTGTTAACCAGATTAATATGAATAAAATGCAACCTCTAAAATGCCTGTATGCAAATGCTATAAGTCTAAAAAATAAGAAGGGAGAGCTAGAATATATAGCACTAAATGAAAGGTTAGATATGATTGGCATCTCAGAGACCTGGTGAAAGGACAACCAATGGACACTGTGATACCTGGGTACAAATTATATTGCAATGATAGAGTAGATCAAATTGGTGGAGGGGTTGCACTGTATATTAGAGTGGACATTGAGTCACATAGGATTCAAGTTTTGCAGGAAACAAAATACACTGTAAAATCTCTATTGATAGATGTTCCATGTAAAAAGCGGAAGGCGACAATAGTGGGGGTGTTCTACCGACCACCTGGCCAGAATGAACAAATAGATGATGAAATGCCAAAAGAAATTGGGGAAGCTAGCAAAAGTTACAATACAGTAATAATGGGAGATTTCAATTATCCCAGTATTGACTGGTTCAATGTCACAGCAGGACATGCTAGAGAGATAAAGTTTCTAGATGAAATAAATGACTATTCCTTGGAACAGCTGGTTCATGAACCAACAAGAGGGGAAGCTATTTTAGACCTAATCCTTAGTTGAACACAGGATATGGTGCAAGAGATAAGGGTTTTGGGGCCACTTGGCAATAGTGATCATAGCAGGATCATATTTGACTTAAATAATGGAAGAAAGATGGCAAGGAAAGCATAGTTACTCAGCTGTAACAGGTGATCTCCGGGAACAGCAAGAATTTAGTCTTCACATATGGGTATCGTTGGTACCGACGGAGCCTGCGTGGGAACGCTCCCCAGCATCCAATAGGAAGCTTTTGGGAGCATCCCACAGCGCCTGCTAGCTGCCTTCCCGCCTTTCCCAACTGTCCCTCTCCAACTGAGTTTATAGCTGAGACAAAAGAGAGAGGGAAAGAAAGAAAGAGATAGAGAGATACAACTCCTAGGGGAGATGGGTGGGTTGTGAAGACTAAATTCCTGCTGTTCCCGGAGATCACCTGTTACAGATGAGCAATTATGCTATCTCCAGGAACAAGCAGAAATGTAGTATTCGCATATGGGGACTCCCTAGCTGCAGATGCCAGGGAGAAGACCCCAGAAGTTGTGTGCCCCTGTGAAAGGGCTCCACTTCCCCCCATGGATCTCTGGCATCCTACCAGGGATGGTGGGTAGGAGTTGATTAAGTATGGAACAGGTGTTGAAGAACAGCCTGACCAAACAAGGAATCCTGGCGGGAGTCCTTGTCTAAGCAGTAATGGGCTGTGAAGATATGAACCGAAGCCCAAGTAGCTGCTCGGCAGAAGTCGTCGATAGACACAGAGTGAAGATGAGCCATAGAGGTTGCCATGGCTCTCACATTGTGAGCTGTGACATGGCCTTCCAGAGGAAGGTTTATACTCTCATAAGCAAAAGATATACACTGTGCAGTCCAGTTGGACAATGTTCTTTTGGAGACTGGAAGTCCCAAATGACTAGGATCAAAAGCAACAAAGAGTTGAGAGGACTTCCTATGTTGCTGTGTCCTTTGTAAATAAAAGGCTAGAGCCCTTTTACAATCCAAAGTATGAAGATTCCTTTCTGCATTTGAGGCATGAGGCCTTGGGAAGAATACAGGAAGGTAAACCGCTTGGTTTAAATGAAAAGGTGACACCACCTTTGGCATAAAATGTGGATGAGTCCTAAGGATTACCTTATCATGATGGAACCTTGTATAAGGAGGATCAGCCACCAATGCTTGCAGTTCACTGATGCGACGTGCTGATGTGATTGCAATAAGAAAGATGACCTTCCAGGAAAGGAATTTCAAAGAGGTAGTGGCTAATGGTTCAAAAGGCAGTTTCATAAGCTGCCCAAGAACCAAATTTAAGTCCCATGCCACCGGTGGTGGCTTAATGGGAGGCTTAGTTAAAAGAAGGCCTCTCATAAATCTCGCTATGAGAGGATGAGAGGAAATAGGTTGCCCATTTAGAGGCTTGAAAGAAGCTGCAATAGCACTCAAATGAACTCTCACTGAATTGGTCTTAAGCCCTGCATTAGACAAATGAAGGAGATACTACAGTAATGATTCCAGGGGTATTGCAAGAGGGTTAAGACCCTTCTGCAAGCACCATATGGTAAACCTTTTCCACTTGAAAGCATAAGAGCGTCTTGTGGAAGGCTTCCTGGAAGCATAAAGGATATCCTTTACCTGTTGAAAAAGGTTAAGACCATGAAGTTCTAGGCTTTAAGCAACCAGGCCCTGAGATGCAGAGACTGGGGATTGGGATGCCACAGCATCCCGTCCTCCTGAGAAAGGAGATCTGGAGCAGATCCTAACTCCAGAGGTAGAGCTTGAGAGAGATATAGGAGCAGAGGGTACCACGTTTGCCGTGGCCAATGTGGAGCTATGAGAATCATATGACCTCTGTCTCTCTGAAGCTTGAACAGGGTTTTGGGAATTAGGGGAATGGGTGGAAAAGCATACAGGAAGTCCTGGCCCCAATGGAGGAGGAATGAATCCTTGGCCTGACAACCCTGAGCCAGAATTCTGTAACAGAACTAGGGAAGTTTGGCATTCAGTGGACTTGCTAAGAGGTCTATGTCCGGGGTTCCCAAAATTTGGAAACTTTTGGCCACATGGTCCGCATGGAGAGACCATTCATGTGGAAGCAGAACTCGACTGAGTCTGTCTGCCCAAGAGTTTTGAATGCCTGGAAGATACACCGCAAGGAGATGAATCTGATGCTCTCTGGCGAGGGCCCATAGTCGCAAAGCTTTGTTGCATAGCAACAGAGAGCCTGTTCCACCCTGCTTGTTCACATAGAACATGGCTACTTGATTGTCCGTTTGAACTAGGACTATCTTGTAGCTGAGCTGGGTATGAAATACTCAAAGAGCAAGGAAGATTGCTCTGAGTTCCAGGAGATTGATGTGTAGATAGGCCTCCTGTGAAGTCCAGGTACCCTGGGTAGAGAGGCCTTGCAGGTGGGCTCCCCAACCCACCTGTGAAGCATCTGTTGTTAGAGTGCCTTGGGGTGGGGGTTGCTGAAAAGGAGACCCCACCAAAAGGTTCTGGGGTGACTGCCACCATTGGAGGGACAAAATAAGACGATCTGAGTTTGCTATTTTGTCTGACAGGCAACCTGTGCCTGAGCCCACTGAGTGGATAAAGTCCACTGGGCTGCCCTCATATAGAGGCGAGCATAAGGAACCACATGCATGGTGGATGCCATGTGGCCTAGCAACTGTAACATTTCTCGAGCAGTGAGGTGAGGTTTTAACACTGCTTGGGAAGCCAACTGCACAATGCGAAGGCAGCGGGCCTGTGGAAGGTAGGCCCTTGTCTGTCTGGTATCCAGCAGAGCTCCTATAAACTTTAGGGACTGAGTGGGAGCAAGGTTGGATTTTGGGAAGTTTATGACAAGTCCCAAATACTGAAGGATGCGCATTGTGCGAGAGAGAGCAACCCTGGCCTCTGGCTCTGAAGGGGCTCGAATGAGCCAGTAGTCTAAGTAAGGGAAGACGAATATTCCCAGGGTGCAAAGAAATGCTGCCACCACAGCCATGCATTTTGTGAACACCCTTGTGCCGAGGCCAGGCCAAAAGGAAGAACCCTGTATTGGTAGTGCTTCCCTTGAAATAGGAAGCGAAGGAACTTTCGATGAGTTGGATGGATGAGAACATGAGTGTACGCATCCTCGAGATCTAGAGAACAAAGCCAATCCTGACTCTGAAGGTATGGCAGCAGAGTTCCTAGAGAAATCATTTTGAACTTCTCTTTGAACAGGAATTTGTTCAATTCTCTGAGGTCTAAAATGGGTCTGTGTCCTCCTGTTTTCTTTGGAATAAGGAAATAGGGGGAGTAGAACCCTGTACCTGTTGTAGAATGGGTACCTCTTCTATTGCCCCTTGGGCAAGAAGCACAGTGACCTCTTGACCTAACTGGTTGTTGAGAGAGGTCTGAGAATTGAACTGTCTTACCATTGTAGGAGGGGGCATGCTGAGGAAATGAAGCTTCTACCCTTCTCTTACAATAGACAGAGTCCAATTTTCTGCTGTTATCTGACCCCATAAGGGGGCAAAATGACATAACCTTCCTGGAATGGTGGAGGGTTCTGGACCGTTCAGGGTCAGGAAGGCAAAGTTCTCTAGATAGGAGTCAAAGCCCCTGTGGAGGCTGAGCCAGTTGAGGCTTAGCAGCTTTTGTTTTTCTTTGCCTAGGTTGTTGCTGCTGTCCCTTTTGGGCAGACTGACCCAAATGATGTCCCTGTTGGGTATAGGAGGCATACAACTTCTTCTTCTTACTGAAGAATGGTTTCTTGTAGGATTTTTGCCTTGCAGGATCAGCTGTAGATTTAGACAATCTATCCAAAGTGATATTGTCAGCATCTATCTCATTAGCTTTTTCCTGCCATTTCTTGCCAAAGAGATTCTCTCCTGTGCAAGGAATATTTCCTAGTTTATCCTGTACCCAAAGTTCCAAGTCAGATGCCTGGATCCAGGCAATCCTACATGCACCTATGGCAATAGCAGAGGTCCTGCTTATGCACTCAAAGCAGTCAAAGGCTGCACGATTGACAAACTTGGAAACATCCTGAGCATGTTTTGACAAGGGTGAGGTAATCCTGCCTCTTATCATCAGGAAGGAGAGGGCTCATAAGCTCTAAATCTCCTGTGACCTCCTTAAGGAACATTCCCATATATAAAAGATAGGAACTGATCCTAGCAGAAAGCATGGAAGCCTGAAAGGTTCTACGTCCAAAGGCGTCAAGAGTCCTACACTCACGTCCTGCAGGATTAGATGCATGCCTTTTTGCACTCTTGATCCTTCTCATAGCTGATTCCACCACCACGGAATGGTGTGGTGGCTGAGTCTTCTGAAACCCAGGACAGGGAGGAACTCGATACATGGTGTCGAGTCTTCAAGAGTGAGGAGATGTGGTTAGAGATGTTTCCCACATCCTTAACATGAGATCATGCAAGATCTCATGAATAGGTAAGGTAGCTGCCTCCTTGGGAGCTTTAGGGTATTGTAGGATTTCTAATTCCTTTGCCCTAGGCTCTTTTTCAGGAGCCACTGTGATGGAAAGACCTCGAGCCACATCTCGGATAAAATCCTGAAAGAACATATCCTCTGGTGGAGACATCCGATGCTGAGGAGAAGAAGAATCCTCAGGAAGAAGTACTCTGGTATCGGCAAAACTTTCAGAGTCTTCAGACTCATCCGAGGATTCAAAGTACCTCCGATCCGGGTGATCGTGCAAGGCACAGTACCGGTACAGATCAAAGTCGACATCGGAGGGGTCCGGTACGGTATAGATACCGGATGGATAAGCATGGCTCAGTCCCTGTAGAATACCTGTCGATATCGATGCAGTCGATATCAGTACCGGAGTCGGTGCCAGTAACGGTTGAATTGTCTGAAGCGGTTTCAAGGGCATCGGGGCCGTGAGAAGAGCCACCAGACTGCGTTCAATAGTGTGGCCGTCGCGCCCCTACCAGGCGGCTGCCTAGTAGGGACGGGAAGCCATCTCAATTCCTCTTTCCCAAGGATTGTAGTTGTGCCAAGGAGATTATGAACCGAGTGGTTGTTTTACAGCACACAGGAATTTTATTAGCATCCGTGTCAAAAATGGTTGACAAAATCTTCAAAGCAAATGTACACATTCAGGTCAAAGCAAAATACAGGATTATTCTTCTCCTCTTAAGGTAACACTTGTAACCAGTGTTGCAATAAAGATATTTACACAAGCTTCACTTCTTTCCTTTCTCAGGCTTCTATTACTCAGCCTTCATGCACACATTACAGTCCATCTCAGAACAAACTGAAGCTAGGTCACTTTCTTGGCCTGCTACTTCCATGCTTTCAACTGAGCTGTAACTTGGCAATGCTTGTAAGCGTTCTGGCAGTTTATCCTTAATATTCTTTAGCAGATTAAATAGCCTATGCCACTGAATGACCCTTTCTCCTTGTGGTAGGATTTCACTGGGCTTTTCCTGTTCAGTGTCCCTGGAAAAACCCTTACTCCTATTCCGGGTTTTCCTATGCTTTAACCTCTCTTCTGAATCAGAGCAAGTATCACAGGGTTTAGGCTTTATGGCTTTATCTCTCCTACCTTGGAGTCTGGCTGCAGCACCTTCCTGGCTGAGGCTTCTCCGGCTTGGCACTCCCTCTGTCTCTGAGCTAGACAGTGACTCAGGGTAAGCTCTCCACTTCCCTTCCTGGGGCTTCTGCTGCCTGCAGATAGACCCTTCCTCCGGTGAGTCTAAGCACTCTTGCCTTAGCTTCCTTAAAGCCAACATTTTCTCTTTCTCCCTGTAGCCAGTCTGTTTGGTCCTTTGCCTGGAACCTTCCCTATAGCTTCCTGGGCTGCAGTGCTGGCTGCTCTTGTCTTTGCTGTTACTCACTTTGTATCTGCTTCTTTCATGGTTGCTGGCTTTGCTGTGTTTGCTCTCTCCTGCATCTCTGCAGTTCCTTGGCTCCCTGGAGTTCCTGGCCTTTCTGCCTTCCCAGGCCCTTCTGGAGTTCCTTGCCTCTCTGGCCCTCCTGCTCACTTTGTTTGTTCCCTCAAACTTAAACGCTGAGCAGGGCAACTCCCTTCCTGACTCCACCCACTTGTACCTCCTACTCTGGCCTGAGGTTGTCATGAGGTCTGGGAGTGGCTTAAACCTAGCACTACCCTCTTGGTTTCTCTCAGGGATCCTGCTGTGATGTATGTGTTCTAGTGAACCCATCCCCCGAGCAGAAGAAAAAGTTCTTCTTTCTCCTTTATTTTCATGCTGGGCTGCCTCCTCCTCACCACAATAGCCAAGAATCTCTGGTCTATCGACGCTGCCGATGCTTGGGTATCGGTACCGGATGAAGCAGCCGGTACCCCAGAGCATGGCACCAGTAGTTCTGCCGAGGTTGAGGCCTCGAACATCCTGGAGCCCCATTAATGCTTTGGAAGCCGAAGCCTCCCGCCGGGTCAATTTTGCTGGTGAAAGTCCCTCAAGGGCAACACCAGAGGCATCTCAATGCTTACAGGGAGATCTACCCTTTGAGGACCGGCTAGATTTATGTTTAGTTACCTGAGATCCATGGGAGGAAGACGAAGCCCTGGAAGATGTCGATGCCACAGAGGCTGCATCGGAGGGAAAAAGGGTGCTAAGTTTAGCAGCTCGGTTCTGCCGGCCCCTCTTCGACATCATCCCACAGGCAACACACTCCGAAACAGAGTGGTCAGGACCTAAACATTTGAGGCACCACTCATGGGTGTCGGTGACAGAAATGGTACCGCCACACTTGGAACACTTTTTAAAACCCGAAGCGGGTTTTTCCATTTTAAAGGAAAAGTAGGGCCTAGTGCCCAAAATGCCGCGTGGCACCTGAGGAGAAAAAAACCTGGAAAAGACTCCAGAAGAAAAGTTTGGGGGGGGGGGGGTTTGAAAAAAGAAAGAAGAACCGGTGGTACCAGTGTAGCGTCGAAGGAAGGCAGACACAACCACAAAAAAGAAGAATAGAAAGGAATTATTTTCTGCGGTGACAGGATGTGTGACCTGTCGGCTCCGCGGAAAACAAAGAACTGGAGAGGGACAGTTGGGAAAGGCAGGAAGGCAGCACGCAGGCGCTGTGGGATGCTCCCAAAAGCTTCCTATTGGACGCTGGGGAGCGTTCCTGCGCAGGCTCCGTCAGTACCGACGATACCCATATGTGAAGACTACATTCCTGCTTGTTCCTGGAGATATCCACAGTACTTTTTTAACTTTCAAAAGGGAGACAATGATAAACTGAGGAAATTAGCTAAGAAAAAACTAAAAGGAGCAGCTGCAAAGGTTAAAGATTTACATCAAGCACGGGTGTTATTTAAAAGTACTATCTTGGAAGCCCAGACCAGATGTATTCCACGCTTTAAGAAAAGTGGAAGAAGGCCAAAAAATTGCCGGCATGGTTTAAAGGTGAGGTCAGAGAGGCTGTGGCTGCCAAAAACGTATCCTTCAGGAAATAGAAAAAGGAGTCTAATGACGAACACAGGAAACAACATAAGCATTGGCACGTTAGATGCAAGACATTTATAAGGCAGATAAAGAGAGAATTTGAAAAGAAGCTTGCCATAGAAGCAAAAACGCATATTAAAAACTTTTTCAAGTACATTCATAGCAAAAAACCTGCGAGAGAGTCAGTTGGACCATTGGACAATAGAGGGGTAAAAGGGGCACTAAGGGAGTACAAGGCTATAGCTGAGAGACTGAATGAATTCTTTGCTTTGGTCTTTTTGGAAGAAGATGTAGGGAAGTTACCTGTGCCTGAAATGGTATATAAAGGTGATGTAGCAGAAGAATTGAAAGAAATATCAATAAACCAGGAGGATGTATTACAACTGTTTGTTAAACTGAAGAATAGCAAATCACCTGAACTATCATTAAAATCATCTGTAGTACCTGATTATTGGAGAGTGGCCAATGTAACTCCAATTTTTAAAAAAGGTTCCAGGGGTGATCAAGGAAACTACAGACAGGTGAGCCTGACATCAGTACTGGGTGAAATGCTAGAAACCATAGTAAAGAATAAAATTACTGAACATGTATATAGCCATGGTTTAATGGGAGAAAGCCAACATGGATTTAGCCAAAGAAAGTCTTGGCTTACTAATCTGTAATATTTTTTGAAGATGTGAATAAACAGGTAGACAACGGTGAGCTGGTTGATATAGTGTATCTGGATTTTCAGAAAGCCTTAGACAAGGTCCCTCCTGAGAGACTCTTGGCAAAATTAAAAGTCATGGGATTGCAGGTAGTGCAGTATTGTGGATCAGAAACTGGTTAAAAGAGTGGCCGATTTTCTCAATGGAGAAAGGTGGAGTACATCAGAGATCTGTGCTGGGCCTGCTGCTTTTTAACATATTCATAAATGACCTGGAAATAAGAACAACAAGTGAGGTGATCAAATCTGTATATGACACAAAATTATTTAAAGTTGTTAATATGCATGAGGATTGTGAAAAATTGCAAGAGGCCCTTGAAAAATTGGAAGACTGGATGTCCAAATGGCAAATGAAATTTAATGTGGACAAGTGCAAAGTTATGCAGCTAGGAAAGAGCAACCCAAACTATGCTTACACGATGCAAAGTACCACCTTAGAAACCACCATCCAGAAAAAGGATTTAGGCGTCATAGTGGATAATACGCTGAAACCCTCCACTAGGAATCATGAGGAAAGGAAAGGAGAATAAAACAAAGGATATTATAATGTCTCTGTATCGTTCCATGGTGCAACTGCACTTTGAATATTGTGTGCAATTCTGGTCGCCATATCTTAAAAAGGATATAGCTGAATTAGAAAAAGATATAGCTGAATTAGAAAAGGTGCAAAGAAGAATGACAAAAATTGTAAAGGGAATGGAAGGATACCCCAATGAGGAGAGGCTTAAAAGGTTATGGCTCTTCAACTTGGAAAAGAGACAGCTAAGTGGGGATATGATAGAGGTCTATAAATTAATGAATGGAGTGGAATGGGTAAACATATATCGATTGTTTCCGCCATCAAAAAATAGAAACACTAGAAGACACACAATAAAGAGTAGTTACTCACCTGTAACAGGTGTTCTCCAGGAGCAGCAGGAATCACTCCTCACATATGGGTGTCATTGGTGCCGATGAAGCCCCAGCGGTGTATTTCCCCAGCTTTCTATGAAAGCCTTTGGGAATGCAGGCACGCATGCGCGGTTCCCTTCCCGCCTAAAGGTGCCATCTTACCTCAGTCAAATGACATAGCTAAGAACAGCACACAAAAATGAAAAATAAACTATGTACAACTGCAACTCCAAGGGGAGGAGGGAGGGTTGTGAGGACTGATTCCTGCTGCTCCTGGAGAACACCTGTTACAGGTGAGTAACTACTCTTTCTCCAGGACCAAGCAGGAAGTCAGTCCTCAAATATGGGTGACTCCCAAGGTCTGGGCTACCGAGGAACCCAGGCTGAAAAAGAGTACTCCTTCTAGTCTCAGCAGCAAAGAAAGGCATTTCAAGGACACAACCTCCACCGGTAGCCCAACAGAGGGCAGGAGGGCAGGAGTTGCCTAAACCTCAAAGAGATTCCGGAGTACTGCTTGGCCAAAAGCACTGTCCCTACGGGACTCCCTCTCCAGGCAGTAATGGGCCGCAAAAGTCTGGCTTGAAGACCAAGTTGCAGCCCTGCAGATGTCTACCAAGGGCACAGAGCTGAGATGAGCCACTGAGGCAGCCATTGCCCTGACTCGGTGGGCCGTAACCCGACCCTGCAAAGGAAGGTCAGCCGCCTTATAAGCCCAGGTGATACAGTCAGCCACCCAGATGGACAAGGTATGCTTGGACACAGCCAACCCCAACTTATTGGAGTCAAAGGAGATGAAGAGCTGAGTAGCCCTTCTATACCCCTGCGTACGGTCAAGGTAGAAGGATAAGGCCCTCCTACAGTCCAGGGTATGCAGGACTGCTTCAGCCTGGCTTGCATGAGGCCTATTTTATTTATTTATTTAACATTTCTTCTATACCGCGCTATTATAATCAGTGCAGTGTACATCGAACAAAACATACTACAATGCATACAGGCAACATTGGGTTTACAGTGAAACAGGATATTAAACACGGAGAAAAACCGGGGAAACTATATATAAGCTAACTTTATACTATGTACACTTCTCCTAGGGAAGAATGTTGGAAGAACCAATGTTGGAAGAACCACCTCCTGGTTGAGGTGGAAAGAGGAGACAACCTTAGGGAGGAACTTGGGATGAGTCCTAAGGACTACCCTATTCCTGTAAATCCTGGTGTAAGGCCTATCAGAGACTAGAGCCTGAAGCTCACTTACTCGCCTAGCCGAGGTAAGGGCTATCAGGAAGAGTGTCTTCCAGGAGAGGAAGCGGAGTGGACAAGTAGCCATCAGCTCAAAAGGTGGGCGAGTCAGTTGCTTCAAGACCACATTCAGCTCCCACTCAGGGGCAGGAGGACGAATGGGAGGCTTGAGCAAAAGCAAGCCCCTAAGAAAACGGGACACCAAGGGGTGACCAGATAGAGAATGTCCCTCCACCAGAGAGTGGTGAGCTGCTAGAGCTGAGAGGTGGACCCGAACAGAATTGGATTTAAGGCCTTGATTTGACAAGTGCAGTAAGTACTGAAGGACTACTGGCACAGTACAGGAAAAAGGATCAACTGTACGTAGCTGACACCACACTGAAAACCTTTTCCATTTGAGAGCATAGGTTTTCCTAGTGGACTGTTTCCTAGAGGCTAGGACAACCTCCTCAACTTTCTGAGGTAGGCCCCAGGGAGCCAAGACTACCCTTGCAGCCTCCAGGCCATCAAATTGAGAGCTTTGAGATTGGGGTGCAGAAGGGAACCCTGTTCCTGTGAGAGAAGGTCGGGTTGCAACCCCAGAGGTAGTGGAGGTTCCACCGCCAGTTGAAGCAGAAGAGGAAACCAAGGCTGTCTCGGCCACCTGGGAGCCACCAGCAGGACCGAGGCCTTGTCCTGAAGAATCTTGAATAGAGTTCGGGCCACTAAGGGCGTGGGAGGAAACGCATACAGGAGGCCCTGAGACCAGGATATCAGAAAAGCATCCGCTGCTATCCGCAGAGGATGCGGTTGCCTGGAGCAGAACTTTGGCAGTTGCTTGTTCATGGGGCTGGCAAAGAGATCTATCGAAGGGAGACCCCATGTCAGGAAGATCTTCTGAACTACTGAAGGATGCAGCTGCCACTCGTGGGGCTGCAGTATTCTGCTTAATCTGTCTGCCAGGTAGTTGTCCTGGCCTGGAAGGTATACAGCTCTGAGGAGCATGTTGTGCTTGAGGGCAAAAGAACAAAGGTCCTGAGCCTCCCGACAAAGGATCCTGGACCCAGTTCCGCCCTGTTTGTTCACATAAAACATGGCAACTTGGTTGTTTGTCTGAATCAGGACAGACTGGTGAGCCAGGGTAGGAGTGAAAGCTTTGAGTGCTAATCGAATAGCTCTGAGTTCGAGGAGATTGATCTGTTGTGCAGCTTCCCAGGGAGACCACAGGTCCTGGGTGCACTTGCCCAGACAATGAGCCCCCCAGCCTTGCAGGGAGGCGTCTGTGGTCACCACTACTGTGTACCCTGGAATCTGAAAAGGCACCCCCCTCAGAAGATTGGGTGGGTGAAGCCACCAGGAGAGGGAGTGCAGAAATGGTCTGGACACCCTTATCCTGTCTCTGAGGCTGCCTGTGGCCTGTGACCACTGAGCCCAAAGGCACCATTGTGCAGGCCTCATATGGAGCCTGGCATTGGGGGTCACATGTACTGTCGAAGCCATGTGGCCTAGAAGCCTCAGGCAGAGCCTGGCAGAGACCAGGGACCTCGTGAGAAACTGATTTGCCAAGGCCATCAACCTTTGGGCCAAGTCTACTGGCAAGAAAGCCTTTGCCAGAAGAGAGTCCAGCCTTGCCCCTATGAACTCCAAGTTTTGGGAGGGGAGCAAAGTGGACTTTGCGAAGTTTATGACAAACCCCAGGCTTTATAGAAGAGCAATAGTCCTGAGGGTGGCTTGTTTGGCCTCCTGGCACGTCTGACCCCTGATGAGCCAGTCGTCTAGATAGGGGAAGACAAAGATTCCCTGATTTCTCAGGTAGGCCGCCACCACTGCTAGGCACTTTGTAAAGACTCTGGGGGCGGAGGTGAGGCCAAAAGGCAGCACCCTGTACTGATAATGGTTTCCTCCCACAATGAACATGAGGTACTTTCTGTGGTCTGGATGAATGAGGATGTGAGTGTACGCATCCTTTAGATCTAAGGAGCATAGCCAATCTCCCTGCTGGAGATAGGACAGAAGTGTCCCAAGAGTAAGCATCTTGAACTTCTCCTTCACTAGGAACTTGTTGAGGTTCCTGAGGTCCAGAATGGGTCGAAGGCCACCGGTTCTTTTGGGCACCAGGAAATACCTGGAGTAGAAACCGTGACCTTGCAAGTGAGGAGGCACAGGCTCCACCGCCCTGTCCACCAACAGACCATGAAGCTCTTGTAGAAGAAGGTCTGTGTGCAGGGGAGGCCTTGGAGGCTCCCCTGGAAAATATGGTGGAGGCAGTTGGTGAAAATGGAGGGCATAGCCCTTGTGGACTATCTCCAGCACCGAACTGTCCCCGGTGATAAGGGGCCACTGGTGGGCAAAGAGGGCGAGGCGACCTCCTGTGCAGGGTTGGGAGAGCAGTGGAGGAGAGGCTACGCTCAAGGAGTCAAAAAACCCCACGCTGCTGAGTGGTAGCAGGGGCCTGAGGCTTGGGGGTCCTCTGCCTATGGGGCCCATTACCCTGGCCCTTGGCTTGCTGACCATGGGGGGCAGCTTGGGCAGCCTGATATTGCGGGTACTGTTTGTAGGCAGTGCCCTTCCTCGGGTAAAAGGGCTTTTTACCCGAGCCCTTCTTTTTATGAGAAGGGGCAGAGGTCTTCCTCGACAGCCTTGTCCGTGTGAGGTGCTCAGTTTCGAGCTGAGCGGCCTTCTCGGTCATGGGCTTGCCAAAAAGGTTTTCACCTCGGCAAGGGACATCGACCAACTTGTCCTGAACCCATGGCTCGAGGTCTGATGACTGCAGCCATGCCTGGCGTCGAGCCACGATGCCGGCTGCCGCAACTCAGGCTGAAGCCTCGAAGCCATCGTAGGCGGCATGGGACATGAACTTCGAGCAGTACCGAATCCCCGAGGACAAGGACTTAAATCTCTTCAAGGGTTCCCCGGAGAGACCAGCAGAGAACCCGGCCAATTCCTTGGCCAGATCCCGCAAGTACATGCCCATGAACAGCTGGTAGGACTGGACACGGCAAGCAAGCATCGAGCCCTGGAAGCACTTTCTACCGATGCCATCGAGGTTCCGGGCGTCCCTGCCAGGAGGCATTGCGGAGTGCATCTTCTGGCTCTTCAGACGATGCATGGCCGATTCCACAACCATAGAATGGTGTGGTAGCTGTGCCTTTTGAAAACCAGGACTCTTCCGGAGTCGATAGATCGAATCGACTCGCTTGCTGAGAACCGACGCCGAGGCCGGTGCCTCCCACATACGGAAGAGGAGCCGTTCCAGCATCGGAGGAACCGGAACAGTAAAGGCCTCCTTCGGAGGAGAGTCATACTGTAGGGCCTCGAGCTCTTCAGCTCGAGGCTCCTCCTCGGGGTCCGCCGGAATAGCCAAGGCAGCGGCCACATCCTGGATGAACTCCGAGAACCGAGTATCCTCCGGGGGGGACCTACTCCGGGACTCAGACTGCGGTGAGTCCGAAGGGACGCACCGAGTCTTGAAGGTATCAGCAGACTCCTCGTCCTCCGTCTCCTAAGCTGACTCGTCTGAGGAGGAGTCAGGGTCCGACCCCGCGGGGACCTGGAGCACCCGCCCCGACGCCGGAGGCACCGGCGTCGACGCCCTCGGTCCCGAACGGGAGGTCGAGGAAGACCGCGACCGAGGTCGACTCCGAGCCACGATGGACTCGAGTATTGGCTCGGTCTCCGGGGTCGACGTCCCGGTGGTCGGGGCAGATGCGCCAGACAGGCTGGCCATCAGTGCCTGCTGCTGCTCCATGAAGCCAGACAATCTGTTCTCCAAGGCTGTCATCCTGAGACTCAGTTCGGGAGATGCAGTAGCCACCGACTCGGGCCCCAGCGGCGCCGGGCCCGTCGTCAGCTCCCTGGGAGGAGAGTCCACAAGGACTACGGTGCTTACGTGTCCAGCAGACTCCGGCTCCACGCGAGGAACTTTTGCAGGCTTCTCGTGTTCCACGGGCCCGGGGAGACGGTCGGGGGTCTTAGACCTGGCCCTCGAGGAGCCAGGGACCTCCGACGACAACGCCCTCACGAGCCACTTCTTCCTCTTGCGTTCCCGGTCGGGGGACCCCCTGTCCGAGAAGCTTCGACGGCGCTCGGGATCAGAATCCCGAGATGTCGAGGCTTCAGACGAGGTCCGGGCCCGGCCGGAGGCCGAGTCCGAGAAAAGCCTTTCTTTTTGCTGCTGGCGACTTCGGAGTGCCTTGGAAGACATCTTTCCACATGGCCCGCACGATTTAGGATCGTGGCCGGGGCCGAGGCACCGAAGGCAGCAGTCGTGTGTGTCGGTGAGAGACATCAGTTTCTTACACCGATCACACTTTTTAAAGCCGCTGGAAGCCATCGGGGAAAAAAGAGTCCCCGCGAGGTCAAAAGACCGGCCTTCCAGGGAAAAATGGAAAAAAGGGCGTGAACGCCAGCCACGAAGGGCAAAAACCGAAAAAGAAGAATCGGGCTCGATACCGGTGTACCGAACCCGGCAGGAGGGGAACCGGCGTCGAACCGGGAGAAAAAATAGCGAAAATCACCGAAAAAAAATCTAATTTTAACCGGGAGAACAGGACACACGTCCTGTGGGCTTCACGGAAAAAAAGAGACTGAGGTAAAATGGCACCTTTAGGCGGGAAGGGAACCGCGCATGCGTGCCTGCATTCCCAAAGGCTTTCATAGAAAGCTGGGGAAATGCTCCGCTGGGGCTTCATCGGCGCCGATGACACCCATATGTGAGGACTGACTTCCTGCTTGGTCCTGGAGAAAGTTACAGTGCAACCTATTTAAGATTAACAAGAGAAAATATTTTTTTTTACTCAACACGTTATCAAACTCTTGAATTTGTTACCGGAGGATGTAGTAAAAGCTGTTAGTATAGCTGGGCTTAAAAAAAGTTTGGACAAATTCCTGCAGGAAAGCTCCATAAACCATTATTAAAGAGGATATGGGAAATCCACTGCTTGCCCCGGGACAAGCATTGTGAAACCTATGTGCTTCCTTGGGAGCTGGATTGACCACTGTTTGAAACAAGATTCTGGGCTTGATGGACCTTCATCTATCCCAGAAGGGATTTCTTGTTATGTTCTTATGTTAAGTTGCGGATCAATCTGGAGCCGTTAGGAATGAGCCCACTGGTATTAGCTAAGAAGGTTTTTTTTTGGGGGGGGGGTTGCTCTTCCCTTTGACCTTCCTATATTTTATCTTTGAATTTTGATTCATTGATATTTGCCTCTTTCTTCCCTTGATGTGGACTGCTGCTCAATTACCTATGTACTTTAAAAGATCAGAAAAGCCATTATCACCATACATCAAACTTCAAAGGGGTACGAGGCCATCTCCAAAGACCTTGAGATTCCTGTGTCTATGGTTTGAAATGTTATTAAGAAGTTTTTTTGCTCATGGAACTGTCAAAACCTCCTTGAACATGGTGGGAAGAGGAAAATTAATCCAAGAAGTCTTTGAAAGGTTAGTGCGAACTATTGGAAAAACACCATGTATAACATCCAAAGAGCTTAAGGCTGACCTGGAGCAATCTGAAGTGATGGTTTTAATTTGCACTATGCAAAGCGCACTAAACAAAAAAGGACTTATTGTTTATTTTTTTTCACATTTCACATTTGTTATACCGCCCCCCATAACATCGGGGCGGTTTACAAAAACAAAATCAATAGCAATTATAGAAAAAGAAAAGAAAGAATTACAATAAATGATAGAGCAGGAGGAGAGTAAGGACAGAAAAGTCAAGCAAATAAAGTAATAGGAGCAAAACAATTAAAACTCAGGGGGGAAAGGCTAGGGAAAACAAATGAGTTTTAAGGAGGGAGCGGAATTTAGAGTATGACTCTTCGGTACGGAGGGCAGTGGGAAGGGAGTTCCAGAGAGATGGAGCTAAGTAGAAAAATGCTGCTTTTCTGGTAGATTGCAGGTGAGCTTTAGAGGGTGCTGGGAGGTGAAGGCAGTTGATATGAATGGACCGAAGACTGCGGGAGGGAGTATGATAAGTAAGCAGGTCTGAGAGGTAGGTAGGTGTAGACAGATAAATGGCTCTATGGGTTAAAGTGAGAACCTTGAAGGATATCTGGAAATCAATCGGCAGCCAGTGTAGATGGTGAAGTAAAGGGGTGACATGATCACGGGGAGAAGCATGTAAGATCATACGAGCGGCGGTATTCTGGATTAATTGCAATCGGCGTTTTTGATACTGGGGAAGACCGGCGTAAATAATGTTGCAGAAGTCTAATCTGGTGATGATCAGGGAGAGAAGGAGGGTGGTGATGGCTTGAGTAGACAAGAAAGGACGGATAGCACGGATTTGTCGAAGGCGCAGGAAGGAGCATCTGGAGACATGAGAGATGTGATTGTGAAAATTGAGGGCACTATCAAGAAAAACTCCAAGATAACGGAGTTGGGAGACTAAAGCAATGCTGGAGCCTGAAAGGGATGGAGCAAGTGAAGGAATAGGGGAGGTGTGCGGGAACCAAATGGCAGCAGTCTTGGTGACATTAAGTACTAGACAGTTAGAGGAGAGCCAAGAAGAAATAGTGGCCAGACAATCGTTCAAAGGAGAGATGTCAGGGTGAGATGGTGAAGTATGATGCAGAAGAAAGATATCATCAGCGTAAAAGTAGCTAGAAATCCCAGATTGTTGGATGAGTAGGGCCAAGGGGGCAAGAAAAACATTAAACAGTAAGGGGGCCAGAATTGATCCCTGAGGGATACCACAGGGGAGAGGAAAATGATCAGAGGTGGAAAGAGCAGAAGTGACAGCAAAGGACCGGCGACAGAGGAATGAGTGAAACCAGTGATATACCAAGCCTCGGATACCTGCATCCCGAAGGCGAGAGAGGAGAAGAGCGTGATCCACCAAGTCAAAAGCTGCAGAGAGATCGAGTGAGACAGCGAGAGTGATATTGCCTTGGTCATGAGAGGTGTGAATCTCATTCAAAACTGTTGCAATTGTGGTCTCAATGCTAAAACCAGTTCTAAACCCGGATTGTCTGGGATGAAGAAAGAGCGTGGAGTCAAGAAAATGAGAAAGCTGAGAGAACACTACCTTTTCCAGGAGCTTGGAGGGGAAAGGAAGATTGGAAACTGGACGATAGTGAGCGGAGACGGCAGGAGCAAGGGTGGGCTGTTTTAATAGAGGACGGACTATGGCATGTTTCCAAGGGGTAGGGAAAAGACCGGACGAAAGGCTGGAATTAATGATCGTCAGAAGGGGTTGAAGGAGTACAGCGGGAGGTTCAGAGAACCAGATGGAGGGAATAGGATCCAAGGTACAGGAAGTTTTCCGGGTGGTAGATAAAAGTTGGAGCAATTCTGGGGATGAAATTGGAGAGAAGGCAGACCAGGTGTGGGAGAGAGAGGGGGAAGAAGGGGGAGAGACGGGGGAGGCGACGTCAAAGCTGGAGGGCAGTAAGGAAGAGAAGAGCGAAGATTCTGAATTTTAGAGAAAAAGAATGTCGCCAAGGAGGTGGGGCTGGGGGCTTGTTCAAGAAGGAAAGCATCCTGATCAGTAGGGGATTGTAGGCGAGAGAGGGAAGTCAGTGTAGCAAAGAGTTGGCGGGACCTATTCGGGGCAGCTGTGATCGAAGAGGAATAGAAAGAGCACTTTGCCTGATGGATGACAGACCGGTAGTAGGCGTGGCAGGATTTGAAATGCTGATAGGATGGAGCAGAAGGGGCTTTGCGCCAAAGTCGCTCGGCTCTCCGCAATTGGGAACGTAGTAGAAAGAGGCCAGAGTGGTACCAAGACTGGTGAGCACGGTGCCGGGGTTTGAAGAGCTTGACAGGTGCAACCTGATCAAGGGCGCGTGACAGTTCAGAATTCCATACGGTGACCTGGGAAGACGGCGAAAGAGATGAGAAATCAGATGGGGGAGAATGAAGAACAGAGGAGAAGGCCTGCAGAGTGGACGAGTGAAGATGCCGAGAGGGGCGGGCAGGTGGGAGGAGGAGCAGGGGGAGGAGCTTGGAAAGAGAACAGGAGGTAGAAATGGTCGGACCACGGAATAGGGACTTCGGAGAGACAGGAGATACAATACGGGGAGGATAGCGGAGAGATAACTAGATCTAAGGTATGACACAGCAGTATGAGTGGGTGAGGTGACATGCTGAAATAGGGAGAGATCCCAAAGTAAGGAGGTAAAGGCCACATCCCTGGCCGAGGTAGGGGAGTCAAAATGGACGTTAAAATCGCCTAGTAGATGGAGCTGAGGAAACTGCAGAACCAAGTCAGAAATAGAGGACAAGAGTGAGTCCCAAATGGAGGGAGAGGAAGACGGCGGGGAGTAGACTAGGAGGAACTGGAGAACAGGCAGGCTATCTAGTTGGAGCAGGAGAGATTCAGGATGAGAAAGGGAGGCAGAAGAGATCCTGGAAAGTGGAATCGAGGAGCGACCCCACCACCCGACCTAGAAAGACGTGGACTAGAAATAGCTACATAGTCAGGGGGAAGGCAGCGATGGAGGAGAGACTCCTCTCCTTCCTTAAGCCAAGTCTCAACCAGAAACAGAACGTCAATACGCTCGCGGTCAATGAGATCATAGATTAGTGCCGTCTTCGAGCGCAGGGATCGGCAGTTTAGGAGGCCCAAACGAAGGGGAGCAGGACATGCAGAGACAGAAAGTAAAGGAAAGTGAGAGCAAGCAGAGCCACAAGACGAAGGGGCCAATGCAACAGAGCGGAGATGGACTCGAAAGGGAGCCTGCAGGCGGGGGAGCGACCCTGGAGGATGCAGGGGCCGGCAACCCCAGACCACTGGAATGGCCGTCATGAATAACAACCAGAGCAGCAGTAGACAGAGAGTGAAGCAGAGATTAGGCAACGAAATGAACGGAAGCTTATGACGCAGTGCAGAGGGCAGACTAGAGGACGAGAAGCAGACGGGATAAACTGTGTCTAAGGCATGGAGGGGTAGGGAGGGAGTATCAGGAATTGGTAGTGCGAAGTCGCCCAAGTCGTCGCCCCAAGGAGCTCGCCCAAGGAGCACAACTTGCTCCTTGGGCGCGCTCCTTCGGCGCACACCCACGGTGCGCGCCGCCACGGCGCGGTACGCCATTGGGAGCGTCTTTAAGTAGAGTGCCAGGTGCAGGGCACAGACGCAATCGCGCTGCGCGCAATTACACAGTTCCGGGGGGAGGAGTCAGGTAGACAGCAGCAGCACAGGAGAAACCAGTCAGGGCAAGAGCAGGCGGGACTTCATGGGCAAAGGCCAAGGAGGCCCCACTGCTCAAAGATAGACATAAAAAGGCACGTCTGATCTTTGCCCAAAGCCACCTTGAAAAAACACATTCCTTCTGGGAAAATGTTCTGTGGACATATGAAACCAAACTTGAGCTCCTTGGCAATACAGACCAGCGATACATTTATAGGCAAAGAAATGAAGCTTATAAGGAATAAAACACCCTTCCTACGGTTAAATATGGTAGAGTTTCCATAATGTTATGGGACTGATTTGCTGCTTCAGGAATTGGAGGCCTGGAATGTATTAAAGGAATCATGAAGTCAGAGGACTACCAAGGTATTTTGGATTGAAATGTGCTACCTAGTGGCAGAAAGATAGGTCTGGGTCAAAGGTTATGGGTCCTCCAGCTGACAATGACCCAAAACATACATCCAAAAGTACAAAAGAATTATTAAAAAGGAAAAACAAGTGGACTGTTTTAAACTGGCCAGCAATGAGCCCTGATCTCATTCTAGTTGAGAACCTTTGGAAAGAGCTAAAATCTGCCATTGGTAAAAGGAATCCTGGAAACATTCATGAGCTGGACAAATTGCAGTTGTGGAAAAACTACCAGCAGACAGTTGTACGAAGCTTATAGATGGCTACAAGATTCATTTGGAGGCTGTCATCACTACCAAGGGTTGTACAACCAAATATTAGGGAAGGTTGTCATTAATCCTGTCCAGGTCATATTTTGGGGTTTTTTCACAGAAATTACTATGTCTAAGTTGCACAGCAGCTATGGGTTCCACTCTATCAATAATGAGCCATCTGACTGAAGATTGAACATAGTTTAGGACAAGTATCCTGAGTCGTCACCAACTCGACGGCACTTAACAAGTTGCAGACATCTTTATTTCTTGTATACCTTTGAATATACTTTTAAATTATTATAAATATTTCCAATTATTTCTCAAGATATTGTACACAACATACCTAAAATGCAAGGGTGCCAATCATGTTGACCACAACTGTAAATGGTTCAGATTGTATTTGCTACTAGCTAGGTTTCTTTGGAGCAGTAAAAGCCTAAGTTGCAGCCTTATAATACTTAAATTACTATTTAATAAGGGAGGGCTGGTCAACACCAGACAATCCCATTAGATAAATTAAGATTCTCTCAGAGACAGAAACATCAATGAGTAACAACTACTCATTTTTCTGTAATTAGAGTACCTGGCTGGAGTGCCATACCAAGCCATAAATGGTATATCCACAGCTAGAAAGTTGGTCAAGTTGAAGAGTGTTTTGTAATCGAAAATCCACCAAACTCACTCAAAATAAACAAAAATTGTTCAGATATATAACACAAAAAACTTCTCCACTCCTGATGTAAAAACATGCAACCACAAGAAGGTCTCAGCAGCATGGGCTAGCGGCAAACTTAAATTTAATGCCAACATACATACGCCCCATCACATCAATGACCTTCTCATGGTGCCCAACAGCAAAAAACAATGAAAAACCTTTGCTGCACTGGACAAAATTTCAACGCGTTTTTTGCTGTTGGGCACCATGAGAAGGTCATTGATGTGATGGGGCGTATGTATGTTGGCATTAAATTTAAGTTTGCCGCTAGCCCATGCTGCTGAGAAGGTTCAGAGAAGAGCCACCAAAATGGTAAAGGGGATGGAAGGATACTCCTATGAAGAAAGGCTAAAAAGGTTAGGGCTCTTTAACCTGGAAAAGAGACGGCTGAGGGGAGATATGATAGAAATCTATAAATTAATGAACGGAGTGGAACGGGTAAATGTAGATCGATTGTTTACGTTGTCAGAGTATGGAAAGACTAGGGGACATGCAATGAAGCTACAGGGTAAACTATTTAAGACTAATAAAAGAAAATATTTTTTCACTCAACGTGTAATCAAACTCTGGAATTTGTTACCGGAGGATGTAGTAAAGGCTGTAAGTATAGCTGGGTTTAAAAAAGGTTTGGACAAGTTCCTGGAGGAAAGGTCCATAAACCATTATTAAGAGGGGACCCAGGATATCAATGCTTGACCCAGTACAAGCATTGCGGAACCTGTGTCTTTTGGGGAAACTGCTAGGTATGTATGACCTAGATTGGCCACTGTTGGAAACAGGATACTGGGCTTGATGGACCTTGGTCTGACCCAGTATGGCATATCTTATGTTCTTATGAGACCTTCTTGTGGTTGCATGTTTTTACATTAGGAGTGGAGAAGTTTTTTGTGTTATATATCTGAACAATTTTTGTTTATTTTGAGTGAGTTTGGTGGATTTCCAATACCAAGCCATAAATGCATCTTGTGTGACTTGCAAACCTGGCACGTCCCCCCCCCCCAACATCACATGTTTGTCATCTCCCCATCTTACCCCACACCTCTTCATCTATAGCCAGCTCTCCCTCGTGCTGCCTGCCCTTGCCCCACCTCCATTTTTCCTGTACCCTTGGCGGCGGCGGTGGTGGCAGTGGAGCGGGCCTCCAATAAAAAAAAACCACCACACTGGTCTTTCCAAGTCCATGCTTGTATGACTGGTCTGATCCCTTCCTCCTCTGACCTATGCTTGTATCAGAGGAAGGAAGGATCAGACCAGGCATGCAAGCACGGAGTTGGAAAGACCCGTGTGGTTTTTTTCTCAATTGGAGGTCCACTCTGCTGCTGCCTCTACCACCAAGGGGACAGGGAAAATGGTGGCAAGGCAAGAGCAGGCAGCGTAAAGGGGAGTAGAGGCCGGTGATGGATATTAAATGCCCCCTACAAAGAAGACCAAAACTTATGTAAGCAGTATAAAACAAAATCATAGAACAATTGGCATGGGGGGATTTATATGGCCAAGATTACTATTGATAGCTTGGACAAATGTCATGCAATCAGAAGGAAATTTACTGTTCTTCCAATATTTACCAATAGCAATGATAGAAGATTGTTATAAAACACAAGAAAATAAGTGTTGTGGCCAATAAAACATCTTAACAAAAAGCAATATTAAAAAATATTGTATCATAAATTTTTTGAATAGTCTGGCAGCCACGTCAGTCTACTTGAATAAATAGAAATAAAGATGAAAAAACAACCTTTGGATGATGCTGGTTTACTGGACTGATGTAATACATTTATAACTCATCAAGACACTGAACTAATGAGGAATGCACAGTTCTCAAAGCAAGTCACCTACCTTGACCTTGTCTGTTCATTTTTATGCTATATTATCAACAGTGGAAGATGACTGATTAAGCTGGAAATGCAGACAGTAGACCAGCAGTGGGATGGTGGCTATCCATATGTATCACTGCCTTCATGCTAGAGAGAGGTTATATATAAGTGCCCCTATGCAAACAATTCTGAGAACTCAGAGGAAAAGTATGACCTCTAGATTAAGTGGCTGATTTCACTGGTCAACAAATTTTTACAAAAGTCATGTTACTGAAATAAAAATAGTCATTTCTTATCAATTTTTATATGCTGAACACAAATATGACAGTGAAATTGCAAAGTTGGCTCTAGTTTTTTTATAATCTACAAGAATTAATGTTTACATCACAAAATGCATGTCAATAGTAAATATAATAGGCCTTCGGTTAATACCTGTAAAAAAAACAAGTCATAGACTACTTCTTAGATTTTTTTGCCTGTCTCTTGTACCGCTGTTTGGGAGCTTCTCTGGGGAGTGTCCAGCAGTAGACAGCCAGCATTGTAGTGGACCATTTTCCCTGGCATCTTTGCTCCATTGTTGCCATATCCTGGTGAAAACGTTCGGCCTGTTCATCACTAACCATACCACAGTTGTCAGGAAAGAAATCAAGATGGGAATCAAGGAAATGGATCTTCAGAGACATATTGCAACCAAGTTTCTGATACTGCATCAGCATGTCTTCTACTAGTTCCTTGTAGTTTTCTGCCCTAACATTCCCGAGAAAGTTTGTTGACACTAGGCGAAAAGCATTCCATGCTTGTTTCGCATCACTCTGCAGCAAGTTGTTGAACCGGTCATCTTTGAAGAGATCTCGAATCTGAGGACCCACAAAAACTCCCTCTTTAATCTTTGCTTCGCTGAGTCGAGGGAATTTTTCATGCAGGTATTGGAGGTCCATGGCTTTCACGAAGTTTTTCATCAAACCTAGTTTGATGTGAAGGGGTGGTAGCAGGATTTTGTGAGCCTCAACCAGAGCTGGGTGCTGGATATTCTTCTCTCCAACTGTTATATTTTGTCTGCGAGAACATTCCTTCCGCAAGTAGTGCCAATCCCTTGCTCGGCTATCCCACTCACATAAGAAATACATGTATTTTATAAATCCCTGCTGCAGTCCCATTAAAAGGGCAACTACCTTCAAGTCACCACAAAGGTGCCAGCTGTACTTGTTATAGTTAATGGAAGTCAGTAGATGCTTTAAGTTATTGTATGTCTCTTTCATGTGGACGGCATGCGCTACTGGAATAGATGGAAGACGGTTTCCATTGTTAAAAAGCACAGCGTTCAGACTCAGTTTCGAAGAGTCTATAAATAGTCTCCAGTCTTGTGGGTCATGAGTGATTTTTAAGGCATTCATGAGGCTTTCAATATCGGAACAGAATACCAGATTACTTTCCTTTCCAACTGCGTATAGTACACTGCTGACGTCAGATGGCTTCAGCAGCCGTCTGGCAGTAGTATTGCATTGCATCAGAAAATGATGCAATCAACTCTGGATGATGTGTGCATGCTGGTATTATGCAATGTGATGCAATATTACATCATTCAAGGCTTATTTGGGATGTTGTTGATGTCCTACTGGATAAATTTACACGGTGAAACGTCAAAAATGAACTACATGCAATATCTTCAAAACGAGAGCCAATAAATTTTTTTTTATGTTATATTCGTGTTCAGCTCACCAAGATACTACAGATTCGGGCCATTTAAAGTCAGTAACGATTTCAATGTTGACCAGTGATTTTCAGACAAAAGGTATACAAAGAAGAGCTTTGGAGACATAGAACAGTTCTACCTCTATTTAAGCAGCCAAAGAGCTTCTTTGGAGGAGCAAGGCCCCAAAACCTGAGCCAGCCAGAGAAGGATAGAAAGGAGAATATCAGGGACATACTAGAGCGGTCCCACCTTCTTTCCAGCAGACTCTTGTGCAGCTCTGGAGGTGCAAAATCAGCAAGAAGGATACCATCACTGAACATGACAGGAAGCAATCCTGCAACAAAGGCCTACTTGCCTAGTGAGATGTTTTCCTCTTACACCAAGGATGCATCATCATCTGGCTTTGCAGAAAGGGATAGGACTGCCACTGTTATTAGTAATTCAGTTATTAGGAATGTATATAGCTGAGTGGCTGGCAGCTTTGAGGACCACTTGGTAACTTGCCTACTTTATGCTAATGTTACAGACCTCACAAACTGCCTAGACAGGATTTTAGAACGTGACTAGAAGGATCTGGCTGCCTTGGTCCATGAGGACACCAATGACAAGGAAGGTGTTGGAAACTAAATTTAGGATGCGAGGTGTGGACTAGGAAATTGCATCATGTGACCAAAAGGGGCTGCTATTATCATGAAATGGCTGCCTTCCTAAGGACTACGTACCTCTGCTATATCATGAAATGGCACTTTCCTAGGGTAGGGTTTTGTGAGATGAGCCGAATGTATGGTGCCTAAACAGGATTGGCAAAAACTCCGTCTTTGTGTATCCTATTATAAAAGGAACTTTACTGCTTGTGACGCACAGATTGGAGCTTGCTCCTGAGCTGTTCAGACCAGTCAAGCTGTTCAGTGGCTTCCTCCATTCTCCATGCAATGGCCCATTGTCATGTAATTAACCCATAAAAGAGGAAACTGCTGTCGGGTCTATCTCTGAGGTGATTTAGGAACACAGAGAGAGAGAGAAAGCATTCCACAGAACTGGCGCCCGAACATCTATAGTTCACTTATAAAAAAAAAAAAAGACTTTGCTAGACTGTAAACTGGTTCTGAATTATTCCAATGGGCAAAGGAGAAGGTAGAAGTGACCAAAGGTCACCTGCTGATGTGAAGTGTCGCGTTAGTCTACTGTTGGATTTTGGACTTTACTGTAATCGCTGCCCTGTTTACTGACCTCTTGGAGGCAGAGATACTGAAAACTGAGTATCTGGATGGAACAGGCGAAACAAGCTTTCTGTAACCTTAAACAGGCCCTGTAGGTGGCACCAGCCCTCACACTACTTGATTGCTCTCTCACATTCCAGTTTTTATCACGAGTGGGCAGGCGTCACCACTGGAGTCCTGGTCCAGGATACATGGCACTGGACGTTATCCAGTGGCCTATCTCAGCCACAAATTGGATCCCATTGCCAAGGACTTAGACCAGACCTTTCTCCCCTTCCCTTCCAAATACAGATCTTGCATTCTATTTGAATGGTTCTTGCTTAAGGGATGAAGGAGGGGTCCTTAACCTCAGGTTATGCTATGTGTACTTTGTATGAAATTGTTGAACATGGACATTCTGCTGATCTTTCAAGTGCCCAAGTGGCTCAACTTGTAGCTCTTGGACCTGCTTACCAATAGGGCAAAGATAAACTTTTGACTGTTTTTCTGACTCTAGGTATACCCACGTCATCTGGGACTTCAGCATGATATGGAAAGCCCATGGGTTTCCCACCTCCCCTAACAGACCCATTGCACATGCTGATCTCATTTTCATACTCCTGGAATCTTCTTTGATACCCTCTGCACTGGCTGTTGTAAAGCGCAAGGAACATGATTCCTTCAATACTAATGTTGCTAAGGGTAATGCTAGGGGGGATGCTGCCGCCAAAGCTGCTGCCCACTATCATTTTCATTCTTTTCAAGTGTCTAGCCTTCTTGTTTTTCAGGTGCTGAGTCTGCTGCTCATCCAAGACTTTCAGCAGGTTGCCACCCTTGAGGAGCTTCAATTGGGTCAGTCCTTGGGGTGTCAAAAAGCGGGGGATTTGGACTGATCAGGTCGTTAGGCCCTATGCTACTCAATCTTTATTACACTCATTATGTCAGTTGTATCATGGGATTGCACATGAAGGGAAATCTGCTATGTTGCATGATATGGCTCTACACTGGGGAAATGAAGAGAGTGCCCTTGATAAGGTCATAAGTAAGTGTTGGAAGTTGCCACATTTGCCAGGTAAACAATGTGGGGAAAGCATGTAAGGCAAAACCCTGACCAGAAGGGCCTTTCTTAATGCTGCAAATAGATTTTATTCAATGAACCAAAGTGATGGGAATTGAGTACTGTCTGGTGGAGGTATGCATGTTTTCGGAGTGGGTGGATGCTTATCCTTGCCAGAAGGCAGATGCCACTATAGTGGCCAAGAAGCTATTGCAGAATTTCATTCCTAGTTGGGGAATTAGGAATTAAACAAGCCAGGTGGAGAGGGTCAATGAGACTCTCAAAACAAAGCTGTCTAAATTAACTCAAGAATTGAATCAAAATTGGGCACAGGTCCTGCCTCTGACGTTGATGAGTCTCCACACCACACTTAGTAGGACAAGAGGTTGATTACCCCATAACCAGCATTACCCCCCTTAACCAACAAAGTTACTCACCTCACCTTCTTTCCTCCCACCTCAATTACCCCCTCTTCCTCCCCACCCTCCCCCCAGAAATCTTCTAGGTATCCCCCCCCACCACAAGTTGTTTACAATGTCTAGTTATTTATTCCTAGAGTTTCCTGTATATATTTTCAATTGTTCTATATAAGCATTCTTACATTTACAATGTTCAATTATTTATTTCAAATTGCCTGTATGTAGTTTCAATTGTTCCATGTAAGCGTTGTTTTGTTGTTCTATGTAAACCGTTTTGCCTTGTATACAAACAGTATATAAAACCAGTTAAATAAATAAATATGAAATTGTTACTGGGAGACCCTTTTCCCCATTCTACATACACCCTGAAACAGACTTGGTCTTAACACGCAGCAAAATATTGTCTTATTGTAAAAGTCTCATGGTTTCCCTTTCTCTGGTGAATTCACAGGTGCAGAAGTCATTCCAGGTTCCTGCATAGGACATGACCTGCAGTTAGGAGGTTGAATCTACTCAAAAGTCCACCAATAGAAGACCTCGTTGGAAAGGGCCCTATCAAGTCCTGCTTACGGAGTATTTGGCAGTTAAGTTTGAGGGTTGTCTCACGTGGGTCCACGTTTCGCACTGTAAGAAGGTGACAGAGCCCAAGGAGTCATGGCCTCACAAGCGAATGGAGACCTGCAGTTGAAGATCTAGTGCAAGTGAAATGGATGCCGAGATCCTGAGAAATAGACTTTGTGGACTGGGACCAAAGAAGAACTGGAATCGGCCAGTTCTGTGTATTACTATGTTGAATGTCGCCCCTTATCCCCAACCTTTTTGTGCAGACTTTATAGGAGGTTAATGACCTATTGGACTAATAATCTTGTTTGTAGTAGGATTCCCTCCTCCCCCACTGGGATGATAGGATTGTGCTTTGTGGCCTATCCTCTCAGTGTCACCCAACATGAATTTGTTGCCCAAATTACCTTTGCAGGTCGTCACAACATCACCTGGAAGGAGGCGGATTTATTACATCCCAAGGCTAAACCTTTTAAAGGGATTATTCAGGGCAACCCCACCTTTTGCTTCTGGGGGGACAGCAACCATTTTGTGGGGAATGTTGCACCTTTGTGGATGACCAGTCCCAGTTTGTTATGGACAGCATACGATATGTGAAGAAACTAATCCATATGGGGTAGACATTAGGGGAAGTATTGATTGCTCACCCTTTACCTCCTGGTTTTCAGGTCTTGGGACAAGAGACTTTTAGTATATTTAGCCATCGCTTTAGCTATAAGAGTTGTTTGTTGCTGTTTATTCCAATGCACAGGTACCTTAATGCATGCTGTCACACTCCCCTGCTATGAGCCGAAGGCTTTATAGTAGGGGTGACCGCTGTTTTGCTTCTGAGTGTCCTTTATACTATCCAGCAGCAAGGGTTGCTGGGATATGTAGTTTTTGGTTTCACTCTCACAAAAATGTATTGTGGCACAAGGGTCTTTTGGAACAGATAAATTTATTATTATTGTTGGGTTTTTCCCCTCACCGAGGTTCTCAGGCAAATAAGCAAAGCAATATAATTCTTTTCCAGAATAACAGAAAAACAGGAGCAAATGAAAAGCATCAAATAAAAGTAGAAAAACTGTTTCTTCACAGCAGCACAAAACTTCCAAACAACTTTGTAATTCTTCTTACCAAAGCTTGTTTAACATAAGTTCATGTCCACTCTATTACACATAGAACAGTCCATCTCAAAAGAACCAGAGGACTCAGGAACCTCTGCTGCGTCAATGATCATGTCCTCGCTTTCATTTTCACAGCTCTGCCTAGGAGAACTTCTAGGCTGGCTTTCTGGAATAGCCTTTTGCAGCTGCTCTAGAAGATTCCTTCCTCTACTAGCTGTGACGTCCTCTAGCTCAGGAGTTTGGTTAGTACGTAAGCTTCTCTTTATGGTTTCTACATCTGCATTAAACCATTTATTCCAAGTATTTCTGCTAGGTGGTTTTACAGCCATGCTATCGTGGCACTTGTTAGCACTGGTTTTTAGTTGTTTTACAATGTCTTCAACAAGACTCTGATTAGGCAGAAAATCCAACGTACCTTGTCTACTATCACTGCCCGGTCTGTGCTTGGAGCTCTCTTCTCTTCTACAGGTAAAATGCTTGTCCCTGTCTTCAGGTAGCTCCCACGACAGCGTTGACTTAGCTTTAAGGTAACTGGGATTGGACCCACCAGAATCCCTCTTGCCTGGAGCTGGGTTCCAAGACTTCCTCAGTTGCTGCCTTCCTTGTTGAAGTGGTTTAAATACTTGTAAAGGCTTTTCCCTGCCTTCTTGTCTGTCTAGTTTCCTTCTCTGCTGACAATCCTGTCGGCTGTCCTGGTACTGCGTGCTGTTCTGAAAGACTAGCCCTGAAGCTGGTTTAAAACGGCTTCCTTGTTCAGGCACGCCCTTCTGACTATCCAGGTGCACCTCGTTAGGGCTGCTTCCAGCTCTTACGTCATGAATCTGAGTAGGCTGCATTCTCTCTGAAAGCTTCCTGCTGTCATGGAAACCTGGCTTGCTCTGGCTTTTAAAGGTGCAGTGCTCGCTATTTTGCCATTCCATCTGCTCAGGCATGCTTTCGGTACCACAATGCCCTATCATGCTGCATTCCCAAGCCTTTAAGCTTTCAAGTAGTTAATGTGCAAACCAATCATGACCCCCATTCCCACTGCTTGGTAGATTTAGATAGGGCCATACCTGCCCAAGATGAGGCTGAATTCATGCTCACTTCAGAAATTGCTCATCTCCAGGCAATACAATCTGTAGACTCCCCATGTTAGATTGGTTGGTCAACACCCCTTTGGAGGGGTATGACCAAAAGTGGGGACTGTGGACTAGGAAACTGCACCTAGGATGGCTGTACCATGTGACCAAGAAATAGGAGCTGCTATTATCATGAAATGGCTGCCTTCCTAGGGTCTACGTGCCTCTGCTATATCACAAAATGGCATTCTCCTAGGGTGGATTTTTGTAAGATGAGTCGAATCTAGATAAGGGATGATGAAAAGGAATCGGCAAAAACTCCGTCTTTGGGTATCCCTTCATAAAAGGAACTGTACTGCTTGAGATGCCCAGATTGGAACTTGCCTCTGAGCTGTTAGGACCGTCTGGACTGTTCAGACTGGCTGAGATGTTCAGGGGCTCCCTCCACTCTCCATGCAATTGCCTGTAACTGTCTTGTAATTGTCTGTAATAAACTCATAAAAAAAGGAAACTGCTGTCGTGTCAGTCTATGAGGTGATTTAGGAACATAGAGAGAAAGAAAACATTACACATAGGTATAAAACTAAAAACCAGATCCTGCAGAGGTGGTTTTCTTAGAAACCCTCCTAGTTTCACACACAGGACTTTAGAGGCAGACCAAGCTCTAGTGTCTCAGTGAGTGGATGAGACAGTGGTCAGGCAAGAAGGCACCAAGCAGATATAAACATGGACACAGCTGTTTTTAGTCGCGATCGTGCTGCTTTTGTGAAGCTATGCTATAAAGACACATAGATGCCTATGGGGCATGTTCTCTAAAGTGCTCTAACGGAATGGGGTTGACTATACATTTAGTGTGCTGCAGTAACCATTACCATGTGTTAAAAATGCCAGCACAGTAAAAAAAAATCCCCATGCTAACTGCATAGCGTGCGATAAGGTGGAGAATGGGCAGATTTGAGGCAGAGAGTGAGGGTTCACTGTAGATTGTGGTTAGTGCAATGGCAATTAATGTATAATAAACTTCAATGCTGTAGTTAGCATGGGTCTCAGTAAATAGTTGCCTTTCACTAATCTTGCCTCCAGTGGCCTCCCAATGGCTGAATTATATCCAGTAGTTACAATAGAAGAAGAAAGAGCAGGCTTACTTACACAGTGGGGAGAATTAGAAAAATGCAGATAGAGGTTTTCAACTCTGCAAAATGTCCAAACACATTACTCATACTTCTAGCATCTGGGTATTAAAATAAGAAATCAGTACAATATAGGAAAAAATACCCAAGTCCTGATCACATTTAATAGGATCCCCTTAAACGTTGGACACTAGGTATGTGCCTAGTTTGCCAGTGCTTTAATCTAACTTTGACCACATCAGCAGATATAGCGTAGTTACTCACCTGTAACAGGTGTTCTCAGGGGCGGCTCAAGGCAATCTGCTGCCTGAGGCGAAGGATGAGATCCCCCCCCCCCCCCCCGGTAGAGGTGGGCGGGGCTTTTTCAAAACTCCAATCAGGGACTGAACCAAACCAAAAAGCTGATTAGATTATATGGAGAAAATGCAAGATGTTTGCACACCAAGGAACTAAAAGAGAGCGAGAACCACAGCACAGTTTAAAAATGAGTTATAATTTAGTTTTATATTTTGTTGTTATAAACTACATTATGGTTATTACCTTTTCAACATATATTTTGCATCCACAGAACCCCCTGCAACAGTGGTTGCAGAGCAGAACCAGGACATTCACCCACAGAACTCAATATCTTAAAAAAAATAAATCTGATTCTGATCATCTCACTAACAACAACAACAACAAACATTCTCCATTACCAGGCATATTGTGAACTAATACAAAACACAACAAAGTCACTATCTATAGAGCAAATCTACCATACCATACCATATCAGCACCAACTTCCAAAACTCACATAAGGAGCCCATCCAAAAAATGTGTCACTGTAAATGCTACAGTGGACCCTGGGACATCCATACACCTATTTGAAAAGCTGAACAAGTCAAATTACAACAGTACAGTACAGATCTTTATGTACAAACTCTATGTTAACAGAACACCTGGGCTCATTCACACACTCAGAACACAGACCCTCACCAAGTACAGAATAAGTGACTTACAATCTAAAGTAAAAATAAAAATATGTAGACAAAATTTAAACTGAAACCCCAAGAAGCCAGACTCTTCAAGCAGTGCAACATCAGATAACTATGCAGTTCCTCCATGCAGTATAAAATATAAAGATAACACAAAGTCCAATCACTAAAATGAAATAAAATAAAATAAAATAAAATTATTTTTTCTACCTTTGTTATCTGACCATTTTGTTCTCCGATGATGCTCGTCCTGATCTGAGGCTTCTGCTTTCCTGTCTTCTCTTAGCTCTTTTTCTATGGCCCATCTGCCATTTCTTCTCTTCTTTTGTTTTCTTCACTTCTTTCCATCAGCCTATTTCCAGTCCCAATAACCCTTCCCAGTATCAGCCCCTTTCCAGTCCTCCCTCCCAGTACCTTCCAATGTCAACTTGCATTCACATGACTGCCACTGGTGTCCATTCCCTTCCAGTCCCCCTCCTTCCCCACTGTCCAGTCCCTTCTAGTCCAAATACCATGGCAGCCCTTCTCAGCATCCACTCCCTTCTAGTTCCATTCTCCCATCCCCTCGCATCAGCCCATTTGTAGCCCTAGCCCCCAGTTTTCTTCCAGAGCCAACAGCTCTATTCTCCCCTCTCCACCATCAGCCCATTCCCAGTTGAAGCCCCCCCAATCAGCTCACTTCTAGTGCTAGTCCCCCCTCAACCCCATTACCAGTTCTAGCCCAATACCAGTCCTACTCCCCCATCAGCCCATTACCAATCCTAGCCTCCAGCCCATTTCCAGTCCTAGCCCCCCCATCAGCTAATTTCCAATGCTAGCCCCCCCATCAGTCCATTACCAGTCCTACCCCACTCCATCAGACCATTACCAGTCCTAGCCTCCCCTAATCAGCTCATTTCTAGTGCTAGTCCCCCCTCAACCCCATTACCAGTGCTAGCCTCCCTTAATCAGCCCATTACAAGTCCTATCCCCCCATCAACCCATTACCAGTCCTAACCTCCACTAATCAGCCGATTTCCAGTCCTAGTCGTCCCCCCATCAGCTTGTTGCCAGTGCTAGCCCCCCTGATCAGACCATTACCAGTTCCAGCCCCCCCCCCCCGATCAGTCCATTACCAGTCCTAGCCTTCCCTAATCAACCCATTACCAGTCCTAGCCCCCCCTGATCTTCCCATTACCAGTGCTAGCTCCCCCCCATCATCCCATTATAATCCTAACCCGCACTGTCTCTCCTCTTTGTCCAGCATTTCTCTCCTGTCGCTCCCCTTTGTCTACTATTTATCCCGTCTCCCCCTTTCTCCAGCATATCCTGTCTCCCCTTGTCCAGCATCATGTCCCCTGTCTCCTCCTTTGTCCAGCATGTCCCCTGTCTCCCCTTTCTCTTCCCTGTCACTCACCATTGTCTCTCCTTGTTGTCCTCCTCCTGTCCCCATTCTCTCCACTTGCACCTCTTATCCAGTGGTAGCGGGGGCACTCCGGCTGTTTTAATTTTAGATTTTGCCACCTCTGCCCTACCCTAGAGGCTGTAAAATCTAAAATTAAAATACATCCAGAGTGCCGCCAGCATTGAGAGTGCCACCCGAGGCGATCGCTTCAGACGGCCTAATGGAAAAACCACCCCTGATTACCATTTCTCACCCTTCATCTAGAGTCTCTTTCTCTTTCCTTCCATCCATTATCCATTCTTTCTCTCCCTATCCTTCCATATCTGTCCTCTCCCTTCCCATCCCCTTGCATCCTGCACTCCATCTCCCCTCCTTGATTTTCCCTATGCCCCTTCCCATGTCCAGTATCTCCCTTCTTCTCCTGGTCCCCACCTCTAGCTTGTCTCCACTGTTTCTCTTTCCCCCTGCATCTTTCATCTCCTGTCTGTCAGTCTATGCCCCTCCACATCCAGCATATCTCGTCCACCCCCAATGCACCCCATGACCACTCCCAATACCCTTCTCCATGTCCATTCCCCCCTCCCTGCTAATGTGCAAGAGGCATTGACTTCCCATGAAACAGCATCTTCTGCTAGCAGGGGCAATGCAAGATGAGATCACAGCCCAAAGAGACAGATGGTGCACAAATTGCTGCCGAGCCCGCTTCTCGGCAGTGGCAGACTGGCTCTGTTTCCTATGGCAGCCGTGGCTCCTGTTTCTTAGAGCCATGACTGTGCTACTGCTAGCGACTGTTGTCCGTTTAAAGAAACTTCCTACCGGTGCTGAGTGCTGCCTCTGTGAAGGAAAAGGAACCCGTGCAACTGGGTCCCGCCAGTGTTAACTTCCTTTGGGGGCGGAACCCAGTTGCACGGGTTCCTTCACAGAGGCGGCAAGCAGGCTCCGTGCACCGGTATGAAGTTTTTTCAAACAGACAACAGTTGCTAGCAGTAGCACAGTCACGGCTCTAAGAAGCAGGAGCCGCGGCTGCCTAAGGAAACAGAGCCAGTCTGCCGCTGCCGAGAAGCAGGCTCAGCAGCGGCAGCAACTTGCGCGCTTGGGGTTTTTTTCTTTTTAATTTTTGAAAGTGAAGTGAGGCGGCTGTTTTGGGGGCATTTTTGCCACCTGAGGCAGCTGCCTCACTTCGCCTCATTATAGAGCCACCCCTGGGTGTTCTCCAGGGATAGCAGGAATCAGTTCTCACATATGGGTGACGTCGGTGCCAACAGAGCCCATGCGGAAGCATTTCCCCAACTTTCAAAGAAAGGTTTTGGGATATGCTACCACACATGCATGGTCCCCTTCCTGTCCAAAGGTGCCATCTTGTTCAGTCAGATGACATAGATAGGATGGTAGAAAAAAACTAGAACAAGGTAGGGAGGCAACTCCCAGGGGAGGAGGGAGGGTTGTGAGGACCAATTCCTGCTATCCTTGGAGAAAAAGTAGTTACTCACCTGTAACAGGTGTTCTCCAGGAGCAGCAGGAATCAGTCCTCACATATGGGTGATGTCGGCGCCGACGGAGCCCCCGTGCGGAGCATTTCCCCAGCTTTCAAAGAAAGCCTTTGGGAATTGCAGCGTGCATGCGCGGTCCCCTTCCCGCCCAAGGGTGCCATCTTGCTCAGTCTGATGACATAGCTAAAAGACAGCAAAAAATTAGCAAAAATAAATCATATGACTGCAACTCCAAGGGGAGGAGGGAGGGTTGTGAGGACTGATTCCTGCTGCTCCTGGAGAACACCTGTTACAGGTTAGTAACTATTCTTTCTCCAGGACCAAGCAGGAAGTCAGTCCTCACATATGGGACTCCCCAGCTTAAGGCTACCGGAGACCTCAAGCCGAAAAAATGAGCTCCCTCTAGCTCGTCAGTACGTAAGGAAGGAATCTTCTCTGAGAACGCCCCCGACCGGTTGCCCAACACCAGGGCCGGAGGGTAGGAGTTGCCTAAACCCCAAAGAGATTATGGAGTACTGCCTGTCCGAAAGCACTGTCCCTGCGGGACTCCCTCTCAAGGCAGTAATGGGCCGCAAAAGTCTGGCTTGAAGACCAAGTAGCGGCCCGCCCCGGCCCCAAGAGTGGTTCCTGTGTCTGATCGCTGTCATCCCCACCGCTTATTCCACCTCCGGGGTAGAATAAGCGGCACATCCAGTCCACACCCACAGGACATACAGGACTGGGATTGAATCGGCCCAGTATGTCCTGCTGCCTCAGTCCACCCCTGCTCCGCCCACTCACTGCCCCTCCGGCTCTGTACGCACAGCTGCTCTGGCCATGCAGAGAGGGGGAGTTGCAGAATAGGGCCAAGACAGCTAGCAGGACTGCCCGTCCCACAGGGGAGTACAGCCCTGCTAGTCGCCTTGCAGAATTGGGCCCATAATGAAACTGGGGGCTAGAGTATGGTAGGATACACATAAGTAGTGGAAAACAAAATGAGGAGCATCAGGATCAAAAAGCAGCTTCAAAGAGGTGGGCTTTTAGCCTGGATTTGAATAGGACCAGAGAAAGGGCCTGACGCACAAACTCAGGTAGTTTGTTCCAGGCAAATGGAGCAGCAAGATGGAATGAACGAAGTCTGGAATTGGTAGTGGCAAAGAAGGGCACAGATTAAAAGGATCAGCCAGAAAAGCAAAGTTCCTGAGGAGGGGTGTAGAATGAGATAAGAGAGGAAAGGTAGTTAGAAGCCACAGAATGAATGCACTTATAGGAGAAGTTTGAACTGGATGCGGAAATGGATAGGGAGCCAGTGAAGTGACTTGAGAAGAGGGGTTACATGAGCATAGTGACACTGTCAGAAGATAAGCTTTGCAGCTAAGTTTTGAACAGATTGGAGGGGAGAGAGATGATTCAGAGGGAGACCAGCAAGGAGCAAGTTACAATAGTCAAGGCAGGAGCTGATTAGTGAGTGGATAAGGGTCTTAGTAGCGTGAGTAGAAAGGAAGGGACAAATTTTATTGATGTTATAGAGAAATAAGCGACGGGTTTTAGCCGTCTGTTGGATATGCCCAGATAAAGAGAGAGTAGAATCAAAGATGACCCCAAGGTTACAAGCTGAGGAAACGGGGAAGAATGTAGTGTCATCTACAGAAATAGAGAACGGAGGAAGGGGGAATGTGGGTTTAGGGGAAAAGATAAGGAGCTCAGTTTTGGCCATGTTCAATTTCATATGGCGGTGAGACATCCAGGCAGCAATGTCGAATAAGCAGATAGAGATCTGAGACTGGATTCCTAGAGAGATTTCAGAAGCAGAGAGGTAGATCCGAGAATCATACATGACCTGCAAACAGGAATATAACATGTGAGGTGATCAAATTTGCAGATAACACAATATTATTCAAAGTTGTTAAAACACAAGAGGATTGTGAAAAATTGCAAGAGGACCTTGAAAAATTGGAAGACTGGACATTCAAATTGCAAATGAAATGGGAAATAAGATCCCAGATGTTGAGACTTCAATGGAAGAGACTGACTTGGATTTAGTGGCAGTTACAGAGATATGGTTCACGATCAACCACGACTGGGATGTAATTATACCAGGCTATACTTTATTCAGGAAGGACAGGGTAGAAAGAAGGAGAGATGGAGTGGCACTATATGTAAAAAATAATATTAAAAGCTGTAGAATTGCAGGGCTTAAAAGAAAGAGAGGAGGCACTGTGGATTAAACTAGAAAGAGGGAAAGGGAAAAATATTTGCATTGGAGTTATATACAGATCCCCCTCACAGAGAATAGAAGTGGATGAAGATTTAATAGAAGACATATTCAGTATTGCCATGAAAAGAGAAGTGCTACTGATAGGTGATTTCAATATGCTGGATATTGATTGGCACATCCCTGCTGAGGTATAATCTAGAAGTGAAGAGATCCTGGATTCTCACCAGGCAGAACTATTCAGGCAACTGATAACAGAACCTACACGTGATAGGGCCATAGTGGACTTAGTGCTTACCAATGGGAAAGAGTTTCTGATGTTAAAGTGAGACATCATCTCGTAACCAGTGATCACCAGATGCTATGGTTCAGTATTAGGACTAGGGCTGATAAAATCCATTCAAAAGCGAGGGTCTTAGACTTTAGGAAAACTAACTTTGCCAAGATGGGACAATATCTCAAAGAGTTGTAAGTGAGATGGGAACAGCTGGGGGATGTAGAAAAACAGTGGGTAAAACTGAAAGGGGATATTTTAAGGGCAACAAACCTTTCAATTAGGTAAATAAATGTAAAAGGAAAGGAAGCTACTATGGTTCTCAAAAGTAGCTGAAAAGGTGAAGAAAAAGAGGGTGGCCTTCATAAAATACAAGACATCACAGAAAGAGGAAGACAATGATCCATATTTGGAAAAACTTAGGGAAGCTAGCAAAGTAGACTGGAAAACAAAGATACAAAAAGAAGACATAGCCAATGCAATAAAATGGGGGATAAGACATTTTTCAGATATGTTAGTGAGAGAAGGAAGTGTAAAAGTGTTATTTTCAGACTCAAGGGTTTCTCACCTCAGTTTACCTATTGACAAAGCAGACTCACCAGAGCAACAAGTAAGTAATACACTGCAGAACTAAATCACTGCTCAACTAAACTACAACGGTCCGCCAGCCCCCCCCCCCCCCCACTGACTACACGAATTATGCGGCAGAAGTGCCGCGAGATCCCCCGTCCAGCACCCCGAAACAGGTACCACGGTTTTCCCCCAATTCACGATAATCATGAAGAAAACCGAAAATAAAATTGCTTACCAGTAACACCGCTGCTGCTTCAGGTCCGAGCTCCCAATGAGCCAGGGTGGGACACGGGACTAGACTGGAGTTACTCCAGGAACTACAATTAGTAGGTAAGTCTAATTTAACCTTCCTGATCGTCCCTCCAGTCTAGTCCCGGAATCTCTGGGGATGTACCAGAGCAGTACACTATGATGAACGGGAGGGACCCGCTAGACCGGCCTGAAGCACAGCCGATCCGAAACAGGTGTCTTTGCCTACCTGTATGTCCAGACGATAATGGTTCACAAAGGTATTCAACGACGACCACGTAGCCGCTCTACAGATGTCCGCTGCCGGCACCAAACTACATTCCGCCCAAGACACCGCTTGCGCTCTAGTGGAATGAGCCTTAAGCCCCTCTGGTACCACGCGACCACGCAGAAGATACGCTGAAGCGATAGCCTCCTTTACCCAACGAGCAATAGAGGCCTTCGACACTGCCTCCTCTTTCCTGGGTCCAGCAAACAGCACGAACAGCCTGTCTGACTTCCTGAACGGCGCAGTTCTATGGACATACTTCTTTAACGCCCGCCGAATATCCAAACTATGAAGCCGCTCCGCCGAGCGACCTTTACCTCTGTCTCGAAACACAGGTAACGACACCACTTGGTTCAAATGAAAGGCCGAGACCACCTTAGGCAAGAATGACGGGACTGGCCTCAACACTACCTTAGAATCGAAGAACGCTAAGAAGGGTTCCCTACATGACAGTGCTTGCAATTCCGAAACACGCCTAGCGGAGGCAATGGCCACTAAAAAGACCACCTTCAGACTAAGATCCTTCAAAGAAGCCTCACCTAAAGGCTCAAAAGGCGCCATCCCTAAGGCCTCCAACACTAACGGCAGATCCCAAGATGGAACCGTACGCATACGGGGTGATCGGAGAAGAGAAACTGCCTTCAAAAAACGCTTAATATCAGGATGACTCCCCAGCGAGCCCCCCTGCACCTTTCCCCTATAACAGGATAAAGGCGCCAGCTGAACCTTCAGAGAAGCTGCCGCTAAGCCCTTCTGAAAACCATCCTGCAAAAAAGAGAAAACGTGCGGAATCGACGCTCTTAAAGGAACACAGTCCCTTTCTGCACACCAAGCCTCAAAGATACGCCACACCCTGACGTAAGCCAAGGAAGTCGACTTTCGTCTCACCTTCAACAAGGTAGTAATCACTGCCGCCGAATAACCTCTCGCTATCAACCTCGCCCGTTCAATAGCCAGGCCATAAGTGAGAATCGATCCACCTGCGACATGCAGAGAGGTACCTGGCTGAGGAGATCCTTGCGAATGGGAAGCCTCCACAGCCTCTCCCCTAACAGTCTGACTAAGTCCGCGTACCAGGGCCTTCACGGCCAATCTGGAGCAATGAGAACCACTCGCCCCCGGTGTCTCTCTATACGCTGTATCACCCGCCCGATTAACACCCACAGCGGAAACACATACAACAGCTGCCCCTCTGGCCATCTTTGGATGAGAGCATCAAGGCCTTCCGACATCCGCTCTCTTCTTCTGCTGAAGAAACAATCGACCTGTGCAGACTGAAATGACGCCATGAGATCCATCACCGGAGTGCCCCAGCGCCGCACTATCATCGCAAACACTTCCGGATGTAGAACCCACTCGCCTGGGTCCACCTTTACTCGACTCAGAAAATCGGCTTCCACATTGTCCACTCCGGCGACATGCGCGGCCGACAAAGCCTCCAGGTTTTTCTCGGCCCACTCAAACAAACCGTCCGCTTCGGCCTCCAGTGCCACGCTGCTGGTGCCCCCTTGGCGATTTATTATGCTACCGCCGTCGCGTTGTCCGAGAACACCCGAACGGCCTTTTTCTGAAGCCCGGGGCCAAACTCCTGAAGCGCCAACACCACCGCTCTCAATTCCAGTCTGTTGATCGCCCACGACCTTTCCAGGTCGGACCACTGGCCTTGCACCCAGCGACCTTGACAATGGGCTCCCCAGCCGTACAGGCTGGCATCCGTCGTCAGCGAAATCTAATCCGGTGCCTCTAACGACATTCCTGACTCTAGACTCCCCGGCCTCAACCACCACCGTAGCGCCAGCCGGGTTTGCGGAGGACAGGACAACCTGTGGGAGAGAGAATCGTCCTGATGCGACCACCTTCTCAACAGGGCCCATTGTAGAGGTCTCATGTGGGCCCGAGCCCACGGAACCAACTCCAGAGTCGCCGCCATAGTCCCTAGCACCTGCAGATAATCCCAGGCTGTGGGACAGCTCTGGCCTAGAAAGCGACATATCAAAAGCCTGAGACCCCACTCTCTGCTGAGGCAGAAACACTCGCCCTGCTCTTGTATCGAAACGTGCTCCAAGATACTCCAGGTTTTGGGACGGCTCCAACTTGCTTTTTGCCCTGTTGACCACCCAACCGAGACTCTGTAACAATGCTATCACTCGTGTTGTGGCGGAAACACTCTCTTTTCTGGACTTTGCCCTGATCAACCAATCATCCAGATACGGGTGTACCAAGACGCCCTCCTTCCGCAAGGCCGCCACCACCACCACCACCACCATGACCTTGGTGAACGTTCGTTGCTAAGCCAAACGGGAGCGCCTGAAATTGAAAGTGACCCGTGGGCACCGCGAATCTGAGGAATTTCTGATGCTCCTGGCGTATCGGGATGTGTAGATACGCCTCCAATAGATCCAGGGATGTCAGAAACTCCCCTCTCCTCACCGCTACAATAACGGATCGCAGAGTCTCCATCCGAAAATGAGATACGCGCAGACACCGATTCACTCACTTTAGGTCTAAAATGGGACGCCAGGTGACCTCCTTCTTTGGCACCACAAAATAAATCGAGTATCGACCGCACCCTAACTGGTCGGCCGGAACCGGGACAATCGCTTTGAGCCGGAGAAACCTTTACACCGTCTCCTGCACTGCCTTTTGTTTTGCTCGCGAGCTGCACGGGGACCGAACGAAAGACTCAGAAACCCGCCATAGCAGCTCTAGAGCATAACCTTCTCGAACCACCTCTAGTACCCACTGATCGGACGTGAGTTGGGCCCAGGCAGAGTAAAAATCCCATAGCCGACCCCCTACGGGAATCAACTCTCCCTGGACCCCCCTGACTTCATTGTGGTTTCTTGAAGGAGGATGACGAGGATGAAGACGTGAACCCCTTGTTTGCTCCTCGAAACCCCCGAAAACCCTGGGACCTATTAGGGAAACGCCCTCGCAGGGATTGGCCTCCCCTCGAGGAAGAGAAGTGGCGAAAGTCACGCTGCTGACCTCTAGGCCCGGGAACCAAACGGCTCTGCTTCTGTTTGTCTTCCGGCAACCTGCCTCCTTTAGAATCTCCTAAATCCTTCACCAACTTCTCCAAATCCTCACCAAAAAGCAGCTTCCCCCGGAAGGGAAGCTTACTCAACCTCGCCTTGGACGAACCATCAGCTGCCCAATTTCGTAGCCACAGACACCTCCGTCCTGCGACCACCGAAGCCATACTTTTGGCCAAACCCCGGATCAAGTCATACTGAAGATTGGCGAGATATGCCGCACCGGACTCTAACCATGCCGCCTCCTCGGTGACCTCCCCCAAGTGGTCGCCGCGGACCCTCTGCGCCCACCGCAAACAGGCCCTTGCTACCCAGGCCCCGCAAATAGACGCCTGTAAGGATAAGGCATTAGCCTCAAACATTTGCTTTAATAATGTTTCCAACTTGCGGTCCTGCGCATCCTTAAGCACCGCCGCACCTTCTACTGGGATGGTAGTTTTCTTTGTTACCGCAGAGACTGCCGCATCCACCTTTGGTGCCTTAAACAACTCGCGATCCTGATCCAAAAGGGGATATAGCCGCGCCATGACTCTCGTTCCCTTAAGCGCGGCCTCTGGCATATCCCACTCCTCCTGAATCATCTCCCTAAATACCCTATGCACAGGAAACGCCCTCTGATTCCTTTGAAAGGTCTGCAGCAAGGGATCCTCCAGGGTAGAGTCTTCTGACGGCCCTACGTCGGGCATATTCAGGGCCTTGAGGGCCTCTGCAATGAGTGCCGGTAGCTCCTCCCTACGAAATACCCACACTACACGAGCTTGATCTTCCTGTTCGCGGATCTCCCCTTCCTCGACATCATCCAAGTCCCTGTCCATATCTGCCTCCTCTGACCGTAAGTCCTCTGACCCCACGGAGGGAGCTAACTGTTCCTTAACTGACCTGGCTCTCTTGGCACTGATGCCCGACGCTACCGCCGACCCGGGCGAACCTGGTCTCTTCTGCCCCAGCTCCGTTCCCGAAGTACTGGGAATGGGCCCCCCTTGAGGCCCAATCAAAGACCTTTGGAGCAGAGCCAGAAAGTCTGGTGAAAAAATTGCAGCTAAACTGCCCGCTATAGGCTGCTGCGAGAGCTGAGGCGCCGGAGCCAACTGAGACCCGAGCCCAGGCTCCGCAGCTGGCAGGGAATCCATGGGGATCCATGGGGGCCTCCAAAACCTCCTGCCCTCTCTCTGCCTCAGCCCCTGCGTCTCTGGCTTCCAACTCTGGAGCGCAGCCCCTACAAACGCCTTCTTGTGATACTGAGCTCCTCTTTGCCCCACATAATAAACAAGGCTGTTTGGAAGGCATGCTGCCTCTATACTCACCGGCAGGCAAGCCCCCCCCCCCCCCCCCCCAACAGAAATTTTTTAAATTTTTTTCTGTTTTTACACCAGTAGCCCCAGAATTAGTCCCCCTGCCAAACCTTGAAGAAAGGAACTAAAAACGAAGCCCCTGGGCTGAGAAAATCAGCGCCAAAGCCCCAACGCTGAAACCGCAATTTTCCCGCCTGTCACACATGTGGGCAGGCCTGCTCCGACAAACACCGTTGTCCGCCGAAAGTGCAGCCGCCAGGGCCGATGCTGTGCGCTAGCACCCACAACTGCTCTGGGGACTCTCCCCCTCTCTTACCTATGCCCGGCCGAACCGGACTTCGTATTCCCGCCGGTGCTCCGCTCCCGAAAACACCACACAGCTGCGAGTGACTCCCCGAGCAGACAGCTATGGCAGGCAAAGACTTCTGGACTCGCTGCACTCTGAAGCCAGCTAGCTCCTATCCTTTCAACCCGGACAGGTAACCAGTTGAAGATCCCCTTCCCCGGAGTCACTGAGAGCCCTGTCCAGGCTCCTGACCGCCCCACTGAGCAATGAACGGGAAGGGGGGGGGGAGCAGGGGATCTCAGGGCAATACCAGCAAAACGCTCACCCAGCCACTGCCGGTAGAGAATTTAACCAAACCTAAGATTTAGCCACCTATCTAACGCCTATTCTAGCTTTACTTAATCGTTCCTCAAGTGAGCCCCTAGACCCCTGGGCTCACCACTCCTCTAGCTGCTTTGGAGACTGATAAACTGAGGTGAGAAGGCGGTGCCAGCCCCTATATACTGGCGACATCACAGCACTAAAGTTTTCTCAGTCTCCAGAGAATCCGGGACTAGACTGGAGGGACGATCAGGAATCTGATTGATTTCTTTGACTGGGTGACCAGGGAATTGGACCGAGGGAGAGCCCAGATATGGTATAATAAATTTCAGTAAAGCCTTAGACACCATACCGCACAGGCATCTTATAAACAGACTGAGCACCCTAAGGATGGACCCTAAAGTGACTGACCAGGTTAGAAGTTGGTTGAGCGGGAGGCAACAAAGGCTACAGGTAAATGGAGCTCACTCTGAGGAGAAGGAGATTATCAGTGGTGTGCCGCAGGGATCTGTCCTTGGTCTGATTCTTTTTCACATCTTTGTTAGTGATACCGCGGAAAGGCTGTTGGGTAAGTTTTGCCTCTTTGTGGAGAATACCAAAATCTGCAATAGAGTAGACACCCAGGAAGGAGTAGATACCATAAAGAGGAATCTAGCTAAGCTTGAAAAATGGTCAAGAATTTGGCAGCTGAGATTTAATGCTAAAAAATGTAGAGTCGTGCATTTGGCTTGCAAAAATCCAAGGGAGCAGAACAGTGTAGGGGGCAAAGTACTTCTATCCACAAAAGAAGAGTGAGACCTGGGTGGATTATTTCTGATGATCTTAAGCTGGCTAGACAGGTAGAAAAGGCGATGGCAAAAGCCAGAAGGATGCTTGGGTGCAGAGGGAGAGGAATGGCCAGCAGAAAAAAGAAGGTGATGATGCCTCTGTATAAGTCTCTGGTGCAACCTCATTTGTGTACAGCTCTGGAGACCATACCTTCAAAAGTTCAAAATAGAATGGAGTCGGTGCAGAGGGTGGCTACTAAAATGGTTAGTGGTCTTCGTTATAAAGCCTATGAGGACAGACTTAAAGATCTTAATATGCATACATTAGAGGAAAGGCAAGACAGAGAAGATATGATAGAGATGTTTAAATACCTCCGTAGCATAATGCACTAGAGAGCCTCTTTCAATTGAAAGCAAGCTCTGCCACAAGGGGACATAGGATGAGGGGATAGACTCAGGAGTCATATGTGGAAATATTTCTTTATGGAAAGAGTGGTAGATGCATGGAATAGTCTTCCAGTGGGACAAAAAAGCATGGGACAAACACAGAAGATCTCTAAAGGAAAAGAAGGGACTTTAGTATTTAATATGGAAGGGCAGACTAGATAGAAACATGATGGCAGAAAAGGACCACAGAGCTTATGTTCTATGTTCTAATAAGAGAAAATATTTTTTCACCCAACACATAATCAAACTCTGAAATTCATTACTGGAGGCTTTTGTATCTTTTTAGGAACCTGCCAGGAACATGTGACCTGGATTGGCGACTGTTGGAAACAGGATACTGGGCTTGATGGACCTTGGTCTGAACAAGTATGGCATGTTCTAATTAAAGAGAGGGGGACCAGCAGCAAAGGCAGAGATTTAGTCCCCCAGGAAGGAGGGGCTCAGTAGCCAAAGCAAGGTTTCTAAGACTTGATAGCAGAGCAGAGGAGACACTCAGCAATCAAGGATCTGGCCAGATCTGACAGATCCCCCATATGGCTTGTGACATCCACCAGCTCAGTAACATACCTCCATGTAGGTGGAACCTGGGGTACAGCATGAAAGGAATGAAGGGGATAACTGTAGTTGAGCACAAAAGATGCATTGAATTATTGAGAAAATTGTAAGCACAATTATAAGCAAAGCTAAAGACTGACTCAGACAATGAATACAAATGGCTGGGACTGTGTGCTTAGAGGAAATTGAAAGGACAGTACAACATGGCTATGCCATGTCCAGACATCCAGCAATGTGCAAAGGAGGATAATGATAATAATAGCAATAATAAGGGAAGAAGATTTGTCTCCTTGTTACAGAATGCTGCATTGGTGTAGGTTTTTGTTATAGCTAAATATGCTATATATATTTCTATATATAAATATATCTCTATATAATATATATATAAGCCTGGTTAGCGACGTGTGTTTCCTGAGCTCCACCCTAGAACGCACGTGACACACCCCAATGCTACATGATTAGCATCAGGGCATGTAGTGGCGGAAGCCATGTTAGTACCGCTGAGTATCACTCTAAGCAGCATTTACATTGTTTACAGGTCTGTAAACTGTGTAAATGCCTTTGCATATCGGGCCCAAAATGTTCAAGAATTGGTCTGGAGGATTTTCTTAGGTTATGGAACATGCTTCCTTGGATCCTGAGGCAACACTGCTCACTTTCTGTAAACAACTGAAGACCTATTTGTTTGATGGGGGGAAGTCTTGTGATTGCTAGGAGTTAGTCAGAGATTTGGAGGGAAGTGGTTCTGAGAGTGGCTTGGGATAATTGTGGGGCTGTTTTATGTATGTTGATTGTAACCCACTGAGGGACTTATGTTAGGATGGGCTAAATACTGAAATAAATAAATATATTTTTTTAAAAGAATAAAGAGGGGAGGATGAGAACAAGAAGGGGTATAAGCAGTGTGGCATGCCTGTGATCTGCATCTATGAGTAAAGACCATGGTAAATCAGGCCCAAAATGTTAAAATCTTCCAGAAAACATGTTTTATACAAGTGTCTTGGTAATTTCCACATTATGATCCAGAGCAGCAAACAGTAAAGTATTCTGCAACTTTCCAGACAGGCCATGAAGACATCTCAGTAATTTCTCAGTGATTTGCAGCTGTTTTAATCTTTGCCCCAATTTTTCTTTATTCTGCTGGGAGCTGAGACAAAGAAAAGAGACGCTGGAGTGCGAAGGTCATTGTATTCTAAAGTGACTAATTGGCCTAGCACTGCTGCAAGCTGACCTTGACTGTTAATTCATTTGCTCCATAAAATAGCTATCAATAATTTAAAATGTAAAAAAATAAACAGGGTCCTCTAATTCCACAGCACCCAGAATGCAGTAAACTAAAGCTTTTGTTCCTTCAAGGTTGTCCGAAAGATTAGAGTACCACGGAGGCAGTAAATTAAGCAGAGATTCTGAAAATGCATTTCTTACCATATTTTTGATTAACACGACTAATTAGCAATTAGGGCAATGAAGTGCTTCGAAATAGCAACTCACCAACACAGCACTAGAGTCTTATCTTGGCCTTGAAAAGGTTATATACAATGTTGAAGATTGCCTACATTGGAATGAAGAATTTTGCCTTCAGGCATCATGAACCAGTCAGGTGTTTAGATAATCCAAAATATGGAAATGAATCATAAAAGTCAGTAAATCAATATTCATTGTGAATATGCTGAAAACCTGGCTTCTTTTATTTATTTATTTATTCATGTGCGGTATTTGTCAATTTATTACCTACTTTTCCTTGACGCTAAAGGACTCAAGTTGCCATCCTTGTCCTCGGATAGTCATGAAAAATGAATTCTTCCTTCACTGGAGACATTGCCAGTAATAAGAACAATCCAGGGGGGAGAAGAGATAATTTTATTTTATTTGCTTGGTTGAAATCTAAGGGGGCAAGGTTTAACTGAATTTTCTGGGCATAAAATGAAAAGATGATTTTTATATTATAAAATTACAAATCAGCAATTAAAAATGTTTGCATGTTTTTATTGAAATGCTGACCTTTTAAGAGTTCCCGCTCAGCAGAACCCTAGGAAGCTGCGTTGGAGGAGGGGCTGGAGCATAAACAGCTGCTGCTTTGGACCCTTGCCACTACCAACGAGGAGGTGGAAGCCATCACGCAGCAGGGGTCAGATAAGCTGGAGTGGAGGAATAGCTTAATGGTTAGACATTGGCTTGGGACCCAAGAGACTAGGGTTTGCTGCCCAATAGTACTCCTTGTGGCCTTGGACAAGTCACTTAACCTTCCATTGCCTCAGGAGGAATCCAAGTTGTTAATGTCCCTGTTTAATGTACATTACCAAGTTTAAGTTACAATGTAAACTGTGTTGACTGAAATGATAACGTGGTATAAAAAGCCTGCTAAAAAAATAAATAAGATGTGAATGCTATGGAGAAAAGGAGTGAAAGAAGTTGAATTCTGAGGTTTAAAATCAGAAATCCCATTGGGAAGGTTTGTGAAAGTTGTTGCCTTGTTAAAAACTGATTTGCTACACTAAAAACAATGGGGTCAACATTCAAATCTCTACTCTGCCACAGCTGCTGGAGCGGTGCCACCACCTTCTGCCACGCCAGCACTAAAAGATGAAACTGGCAACACAGTAATAATGTGTGATTTCAACTACCTCCATATTGATTGGATAAACGTCACATCAGGACATGCTAGGGAGGTAAAGTTCCTAGATGAAATAAATGCTTCATGGAGCTGCGGGTTCAGGAACTAACTAGAGAAGGAGCTAGAGATCATAATATGTATGTAGGTCTCTCTGTGATGTATTTTAAGAGATCTTATACAGATCCTGGATTTATTTATTGCTGGTTTTAATCACTTTATGATTCCTATGAGGTAAAGAGCCCTTCTAAATTCAGTAGCACTATATGCACTTGCTGCTTATCACTTATCACATGTCTTTATTACTCACCACTACTTCACCATTTCCTCATTGACACATTACATGTTTCTTTATCTGACACCTTTTAACATTTTTTTAATGAATGCAGCAGACACTCTATGGCACACTCTCACCCCTCCTCCCTTGTTTTATGCATGCGATTATGCAGAGTTTTCAAGTTACCCAGTTCCAGGAGCGAGATTTTAAGCCAATTTGGGATTTCTGACAACCTTATTCTGATGCATTATGGGACCTGCGGCACTGATTCCAATGGATAAAATCAAGGACTACAAATGACATAGTGCATTGCAATGCAACTTTAAAACCAGAGCTGGGAAAAAGATGGGGCAAGACTGCGTCTGACTAAGTTGTCTTGGCTCCCTCCTTCTACATGGAGTTCCAGTTCTCTCTCCAGTGACTCTAGTTCTGATGAGGGCAAAGAAGAGGAAGCCCAAGAACTTACCCAGCGGTTCAGGACACTCTGGTTTGGGGATCCAGAAGACGCTTACGGAGTGTGGAATGAGCCACTCAAGAACCATGAATGGTACTACAATGGAAATGGCATTACTATCAGCGTCGGCTCTGAGTGAGGCCTCTCTTAGCCCAGAGGATAGAACTGCACGTCCAAGACCCAGAAGATTTTTCTGGCAGCTTCACTGCGATCTCGGTGGGCTCCTGGAGTGAAGAGTACACCATCGAGAGAGCAGAAGGAATGTCAGCAGCAGTGTTGTCTCCAATTGAACGGGATGAAATTGGACCTGTTTCTGATGCTGAAGTGAAGGAAGTGGCTGCTGAGGGTGGTATGCCTGTACTCCCAGGCCCTGTCAGATTGAAGAAGCCTGCAGTGGTAACTTTGGATTCACTTTGGGAGGCCATTACCGCGATGAATACCTCACTGCTCACCACGACAGGTACTTTTCAAAGTGATCTATCTGCTGTAAAGAGTTTGGTGCAGGTGTTTTCTCAGGAGCAGACACAGTAGGGTACTAAGACGGATCTTTTGGAAGCACGGTTTGGGGAGCTACAAGATATTTCCCATACTCAGGCTAAAGATTCTTCATTCCTGTCTCGTAAGTTAGAGCATTTGTAGAATTTTTCTATTAGAAATAATTTAAGGTTTATTAATTTCCCTAAATCTCCAATAGAGATGATTAGGAAATATCTTCAAGAGGTCCTGAAGAATCCATTGGATAATCTTCTACCTATTGTCATGCACAATACTTGTCTTTAGGACCTACTGCCATGTCTTCAGAGGGTGAGCAAACTCAAGCTCAAGATGTTTCTCTGGACCTAACGGGGTTTCTCAAAAGCTCCTTGGACATAGTTATTGAAAGGACCACGATGGTAGTCTGCTTTGCACTTGAGACTGACCAAAATAATATTTTGAGGTATTTCTTGTCCCTGCCCCTGATTAGTGAGCTAATATTTGAGTTTAATTTTTGATGGATGTCTGATAGAGTTTCTGAAATTTTTCTTAATCTTTTTCCTTGCATTCTGTTTGTGGAATGGTACTTTATGTAAAATGGTATAAAAAAATAAAATAAAATAAAAAATGGAGCAGCAGCAGCAACACCAACATTGCATGACTGAGGCTGCAAAATCAAAGAATGAAGACAATTATTCATCTCTATTTTTATCATCCATTTTACTTTCAGTTAATGTTTTCCATTTTATCTGTTGTATAATTTGAAGACCACTTCCACTTAACCCTACCAGCAGCCCAGAACCCCATGGTCTTCCTGCCCCTGCAGACACAATTTAGAATATTTGGCTGATCTATTTTATGGGCCAATCAACTGTCAGCAGGAGGCACGTCACTGGTGCATGGCTAGCAATGAGCCTATAAAAGGCAGAACTAGGCAACCATAACACATCTTATGTGAATATTGGAATATAGACATTGTCTAAGAATTGCCCTGAGCAGCACTGCCCAAGATTTTTTCCAATGTGATCCTGTTTTTACTATTGAAAATTCACTTGACCCCAGATGGTAAGTAAAACAAATCACTCAAATAACATAGGGGTGGGGGATATGCAAAGCGTTTTAGCTGGTTAGCAAACCTGCTAACTGGCTAAAATATGGTCACCCCGATATTCAGCAGCAGTAACTGGTTAATGCCACTGAATATTCCCACATGCAGTTGAAAAAGCACCTGGTTAAAATCGGGACTGTCTGTGGATGGAGCGGGGGCAGTGACAGAACTCAAAAAAGCGTAGTTACTCACCTGTAACAGGTGTTCTCCAGGGACAACAGGAATCAGTCTTCACATATAGGTGACGTCAGTGCCGACGGAGCCCTCGCAGAAGCATCTCCCCAGCTTTCAAAGAAAGCCTTTGGAAGATGCCACCACACATGCGTGGTCCCCTTCCGGGTCATGATTGACCTCTAAACACCAGTGGCAGCAATCATGTGTATCAGTGAGAGACATGTTTTTTTCGCACCGATCACACTTTTTAAACCTGCTGGCTATTGCAGCAAAAAGAATCCCAGAGAGGTCGAAGATCCTCAATACGGCCAGTGGACAGAAAAAGGCACAAACCGTGCTGGGGAAAAAAATCCTAAAACTGGTCCAAGGCTCAATGCTGGGACAAACGAGCTTGGAGGCGGGAAAGGGAACTGTGAAACCAGAGAAAAGAAAGGCAGTTTAATGCACAAATAAATCAGCTTTTTCTGGGGAAATAAGATGGACATCTGTTGGGCTCCATGGAAAAAAGGAGACTGAGTGAGATGCCATCCTTGGGAGGGATGGAGACCACGCATGCATGGTGGCATCTCCCAAAGGCTTTCTTTGAAAGCTGGGGAGATGCTTCCACGACGGCTCTGTCGGCACCAACGTCACCCATATGTGAGGACTGACTTCCTGCTTGTTCTGGAGAAAAAAACTTTGTTCAACCTAAGAGCAATACAATAAATCAACTCCCTTTAAATGATAGTGTTGCAATTTGTGTTCTCATTCAATCCGTGCTAATCGCATTTAATTCAAGTAGCCAAAACTGTTCCCTTAGTGTTAAAAGAACCCACTAATCTCCCCCCATATGGTATTGGAACATGGCTGATAATGAACCATTGTAAATACTCATCCATATGAGTCTCATGCTAAGACAACCTTTTATGTTCTGTCAGTCATACTTGCATCCTCCATGTGGTCCTTCTCACATACACCAGTTCAGATGGTGTATATAGCGGAATTAGAAAAGGTACAGAGAAAAGCTATCAAAATGGTAAAGGGGATGGAAGGATATCCTTATGAGGAAAGGCTTAAAAGATTAGGCTCTTCAACTTGGAAAAGAGACGTCTGAGGGGAGATATTAGATGTTTATAAATGAATGAATGGAATGGAATGGAACGGGTAAATGTCAATTGGTTGTTTACGCCATCAAAAAGTAGAAAGACTAGGAACACACAATGAAGCTACAACATAATCCATTTAAGACAGATAGAAAATATTTTTGCCTCAACGCGTAATCAAACTCTGGAATTCATTACCAAAGGATTTAATAAAAGCTGTTAGTGTAGCTGAGTTTAAAAAGGGTTTGGACAAGTTCCTGTAGGAAAGGTCCAAAAAACATTGTTAAAGAGGACCTAGGAAATCCACTGCTTGCCCCGGGGCAAGCATTGTGGAACCTCTGTGCCTTTTGGGAACTTGCCAGGATTGACCACTGTTGGAAACAGGATACTGGGCTTGATGGACCTTGGTCTGACTCAGTATAGCATTTCTTATGTTCTTATGAATATAAAATGACTGACAAACTTCAGTGAGCAGAGGTTTTGTGACACTAAATGAGTACACTGCCTGCAAGCAAAAGCTGAGTTACAAAAATCACACTGACTACAGAATGCACGGCCCATAGTAGTCTCCTCCATCACCATATTGTCCATCTGCTCTATATGCACCTCCTTATCATGCATGTTGATGATATAGGACCTCTTTGAAAGATCTGATGTAATTCTAAAGTATGCCAGGCAATCTGAAAGATAAATTAGAAAAATCCCAAAATGCATGTGTTTTGTCTAGTGGAAGCCTGCTTTGATCTTGTAAAAGCAATTCACTGTTAGAATGCAGGGCTCATAAGTAGGCAGTCTAAGACGACTCCAGGTAATTCTGCTGACAAAATCTTTCGTAGTATTGCTGCCTGGGTCTTATATTCAGTTTTGGTAGAACAAATGCAGTGAAACCTTAAAAACTGCTCAGCAAGTAAAGCCTTTCGTAACCCAATTGGTTGATGGCTCAAATATAGCAAAAGGTTGTTCCTCTCAACTGGTTTCCAAAATAGTTAAAGTGGAGTAATCAGTTGCTCACTACCCTATATCCAGGGGCGGCCCAAGTGTGTTGAGGGGCCATGTGTGGAGACTAATTGTGGGGCCTCATATGTATAAATATTTGCATATCCACTGGGCCTCATTTGTATAAATCTAATTTATTTTATTTTAAAATGTATATGCTGCCCATCTAAAATTTTAAGCGGCTTTCAAAGGAGTCCTTCACAAGCCGCTTTGTTGTCCTAACAATGACTTAGGGGCATGTTTACTAACATTAAAGTGCGTTGTCACTGTGCCCATAGAAATAGATGAATGTTGCTGCACTTAGCACACAGTCAAATTTGTGAATGCACATTAACCTTTAGTAAATGTGCCTCTTAATAAGTGTCTGAAAACCATTTGCATGTACGGTGAAGATAAAGAAAGGCTACCATACTTCTGCATTACTATCTTCCAGTGCCAACTGCATTACTACAAAACCCTGCTCATTTAGAATCCATAGCAAACCTGGACTCAGATTACCAGGACTCTGACAGCACCAAAACCTACTTATCAAAAGGTAGCACTACAAATATTAAACTAATACATCGTCTACTGGGAAAAGAGATCAAAAGGTCTGCTACACAGGAACTAATCAAACAGAATAGCACAGTTCTGTCATACACCCAAAACACAGACTGTTATCAAATACAGAACAAGGGTCACAATTTAGAAAGATGAAGACAATAATTGAACTGGGAACCACAAAAGCCAAACTTTGAATGCACCACAACATTGGAAAAATAAAACTATGAACTTAATTTCCTCTTCTGCTGAACAAGTACAAAGACATCAGCAATGCACATTTTCCAGAGCTCACATATTCCAGTTAATAAATTCAAAATAAAATATTTTTTCTACCTTTTGTTGTTTGGCCATTTTATTTTTCAGTACAATTGCCCCAGTCTCTCTCTTCTGCATTCTTTGTGTCTTCTGCTAACTCTCCATTTGTCCTCTCTTCTTTTTTCCATTTTCTGTCTACATCCACCTCTGACATACTGGTCTTTCACTTTTTGTTGTGTTCTCCATTTCTTTCTTCATTCATCCACTCAAATTTCAACCTTCAATCCCCTTTTGACTTTATCTCGCAACTTTCCATCTATTCTTTGCTAGCCTCTTATTCCCCTCTATCTTTCACCCAGTCCCCGTTACCAGATTTCAACCTTGTAATCAGCATCCTCCTCTTACCAGCTTCCCATGGCCTCTCTCACGTAGTTCCATCATGCCCACCATTTCCCCCTTTGCTCTCTTACCACCCCAGTTCAGTTTCTCCCAATTCCCTCACCCTTCTGTTTTACTCCCAAAGTCCAGCATCTCATGCTTTCTTTTCCATCCCCCCCTCCCAACCATCAGCTTTCTATCTCCTTCTCCATCCTCTCCCCCTGCAGTGGTCTGGCATCTCTCCTATCTCCCCTCCCAGCCCAGCATCTTCTCTCTCTCCCCCCTGTTCCTCCCCATCCCAGGCCAATATATCCCTTCTCTCTCATAGCTTAAAATCTCTCTCTCTATATATATATCTATATCCCATCAAGCATAAACCCTCTCTCTTTTTCTCCCTCTCTCTGTCCTCCCCCCTGGGAAAAAAAGCGTAGTTATTCACTTGTAACAGGTGTTCTCCAGGGACAACAGGAATCAATCCTCACATATGGGTGACATCGGCGCAGACAGAGCCCTCATGCGGAGCAAATCCCCAGCTTTCTAAGAAAGCCTTTGGGAATTGCATCACGCATGCGCAGTCCCCTTTCCGCCCAAAGGGCCGCAAAAGTCTGACCTGAAGACCAGGTGGCAGCCCGGCAGATGTCTGCCAGTGGAACAGAGCGGAAGTGAGCCACTGATGCCGCCTTAGCCCTGACCCGGTGGGCCATGACTCAACCCTGCAAAGGAAGATCAGCTGCCCTGTATGTCCAGGCAATGCAGTCCACCACCCAAGTGGACAACGTACGCTTGGAGACAAGCATCCCCAGTTTACTGGGGTCATAAGAGATGAAGAGCTGAGAAGCCCTTCTACAGTATATCCCCGTGTACGCTCCATGTAGAAGGCCAAAGCCCTCTTACAGTCCAGGGTATGCAGAACTGCTTCTGCCCGACTGGCATGCGGCCTGGGAAAGAAGGTCGGAAGTACCACCTCCTGGTTGAGGTGGAACGAAGAGACCACTTTCGGAAGGAACTTGGGTGGGTGCGAAGCACCACCCTGTTCCTATAGAACCGTGTGTACTGTTTATCAGAAACCAGAACCTGCAGCTCACTCACTCACCTGGCCAATGTGAGTGCCACCAAGAAAAGCACTTTCCAAGAGAAGAAGTGAAGATGGCAGGTAGCCATCAGCTCAAAAGGTGGGCGAGTAAGCTGCTCTAAGACCACATTCAAATTCCACTTGGTCGTCGGGGGCGGACCGGGGCTTCAGTAGAAGCAAACCTCTCAGGAACCTGGACACCAAAGGGTGTGCAGAAAGAGGTTGTCCTTCCACTGGAGAGTGGTGTGCTGACAAGGCACTAAGGTGGACTCGGACAGAGTTTAACTTGAGGCCTAAATCTGATATGTGAAGCAGGTACTGCAGCACCACTGGCACTTGGCAGGAGAAAGGGTTTTCACTCTGCTTGTCACATCACACCTCAAACCTATGCCACTTAAATGCGTAGGTCTTCCTAGTCGACTGCCTTCTTGAGGCTAGTAGTACTTCAACATCTTTAGGGAGGAGAAGTGGTGCAAGGACTACCCTTTCAGCAGCAATGACAGGTTGAGAGACCTGAGGTTGGGATGCAGGAGAGTGCCCTCCTCCTGCGACAGGAGGTTGGGATGTAATCCCAGAGGAATTGGGGCCTCTGCGCCAGTTGAAGCAGAAGTGGAAACCATGGTTGCCTCGGCCATCTGGGGGCTACCAGGATGACTGAGGCTTTGTCTTGAAGGATCTTGAACAGAGTCCTGGCCATCAGAGGCGTGGGAGGAAACGCATACAGGAGGCCCACAGACCATGATATTAGGAAAGCATCTGCAGCCACCCTGCATGGGTGTGGCTGTCTGGTGCAGAAACGGGGCAACTGGTGATTCTGTGGGCTCGCAAACAGATCTATGGATGGTTGCCCCCAGTACTGAAATAGCTGCTGGGCTATGTTGGGATCCAGTTGCCATTCGTGCAGCTGGAGAAGTCTGCTTAGCTTGTCGGCTAAGAAGTTTTCCTGACCTGGCAAGTAAACTGCTTTGAGATGCATATCCTGCCTGAGTGCAAAAGAGCATAGGTCCAGGGTCTCTTGACACATGGTGCGAGACCCTGTGCCCCCTTGCTTGTTCACATAGAACATTGCCACCTGGTTGTCTGTCTGAATTAAGACAGGCTGGTGAGCCAGGTTTTGACAGGTCCGTAGAGTTAGTCAGATAGCTCGAAGCTCTAGGAGGTTGATCTGTTCTGTGCTCTCCTGTGAAGACCACACACCCTGAGCGCACAATTCCTGGCAATGGGCCCCCCAGCCCAGCAAGGATGCATCTGTAGTCAGCACTTTCGTGTGCGATGGAGGTTGAAATGGCACCCCCTCCAGTAGGTGGTGTGGTTGAAGCCACCAGGTCAACGACTGCACCAGTCGTTTGGACACCTTGATCTTGTCTCCGAGTCTGCCTGTGGCCTGTGTCCACTGGTCCCTGAGGCACCACTGGCTGTTCTCATGTAGACGCGGTCCTTAGATGTCACATGCACCGTGAAGGCCATGTGACCGAGGAGGCGCAGAAAGTGTCTTGCTGAGATCTGGGATCTGTTTCTCACTTGCTGCACTAGGGCCAAAAGTCTCTGTGCCCTGTCTTCCGGTAGATACACCCTTGCTTGAAGGGTGTCCAGCCTTGCTCCTATGAACTCCAGCCCTTGAGTGGGAACCAGAGTGGATTTTGTGTAATTGATCACAAACCCTAGGTGTTGTAGCAACTGGCTAGTGCGAGACGTGGCCTGTTGGGCTTCCAGAGCGGACTGGGCTCTGATGAGCCAGTCGTCCAAGTAGGGGAAGACAAATAACCCTTGGTTTCTTAGGAAGGCCGCCACCACCACTAGACACTTTGTGAACACCCTGGGTGCAGAGGCAAGGCCAAATGGAAGTACCTTGTACTGAAAGTGGTTTCCTCCCACCACAAATCGTAGATGTTGTCTGTGGTCTGGATGAGTTAGGATGTGTGTGTAAGCATCCTTTAGGTCTAAGGAGCATAGCCAGTCTCCCTGGTGGAGGTAAGGCAGCAATATTCCAAGGGAAAGCATCTTGAACTTTTCTCTCACCAGGTGTGCAAGTGCGCAGGTTGAGGATGGGTCTTGGGCCTCCAGTTCTCTTTGGTATCAGGAAAGACCTGGAGTAGAAGCCCTTTCCCTGCAGGTGGTGGGGTACCGGTTCTACCGCCTGATCCTCGAGAAGACCTGCTAACTCCTTCAAGAGGAGATCCCTGTGAAGAGGGGGTCTGAGAGGCTCCCCTGGAAAGTAAGAGGGAGGTGCCTGGGTGAAATGCAGCAGGTAGCCAATTTGAACTATCTGGAGAACCCAGGTATCTGTTGTGATGGCTGGCCACTTGTGGGCATACAGGATCAGCCTTCCTCCTGTGCATGGCCTTACTTCTTTGAAGAGAGGGACTATGCTTTGGGAGTCAAACCCCCCCCCCCCAGGCTGGGCCGGAACCGGTGCCTGGGGCTTGGGGGCTTTTTGCTTAAGCGGGCCATGCCTCTGTCCCTTGGCCTGCTGCCAGGGAGCTGGGGAGGCCTGATATGTGGGGTAGTTGCGGTAAGCAGTACCTTTCCTCGGGATAAAGGGCTTCTTACCCAAGCCCTTCTTCTTAGAAGGGGCAGAAGTCTTCTTAGAGAACTGTGTCCGGGTCAGGTACTCAGACTCGATCTCAGCAGCCTTCTCTGTCATGGGCTTGCCAAAGAGGTTTTCACCTCGGCAAGGGACATCAACCAACTTGTCCTGTACCCATTGCTCCAGGTCTGACGACTGTAGCCATGACTGGCAGCATGCACCGATGCCGGATGCAGCTACCCGGGCCGATGCCGTGAAACTGTCATAGGCTGCTCGAGTCATAAACTTCGAGCACTCCCGGATCCCAGTGGACAAGGTCTTGAAGTGCTGCAAAGGTCCCTCGGAGAGACCAGCTGAGAACCCAACAATCTCCTTTGCCGGGTCTCGCAGGTACATGTCCATGTACAGCTGGTATGTCTGGATTCGGCACGACAGCATTGAACCCTGGTAGCACTTCTTGCCGAGAGTATCCATGTTGCGGGCCTCCCAGCCAGGAGGCACCGAGGAGTGCGTCTTCTGGCTCTTCAGCCGGCACATGGCCGATTCCACAACCATGGAGTTGTGCGGCAGTTGTGCTTTTTTGAACCCAGGGCACTTGCGAACTCCGTAAATGGAATCGATTCTCCTGCTGAGCACCAGTATCAAGGCCGGTGTCTCTCACATGCAGAGCATCAGCCGTTCCAGAATCGGAGGCACCAGTACAGTAAGGGCTTCCCAAGGTGGAAAGTCAAACTGCAGGATCTTGAGCTCTTCGGCTCGAGGCTCCTCCTCGGCCTCTGCCGGGAATGCAAAAGCCTTGGCCATATCCCGGATGAAGTCCAAGAACTGAGTATCCTCCGGGGGGGGGGGGGGACCTTCTCTGAGGTTCAGATCCCGAGGAATCTGAGGGGACGTATCTGGTCCGATGGATGTCCGGTGACTCCTCATCTTCCGTCTCCCATCCTGACTCCTCCGAAGAGGAATCGAGTGACTCCAGCCTCGAGGGCTTCGGCCTCGACCACCCCAACGCCGATTTCACCTCGGTCCCGAATGGGAGGTCGAGAGGGACCTCGGCCGAGGATCAACTGGAGTTCTCAGGGTCTCGAGGATTGGCTCGGCCTAGGGGGTCAACTTGGACGTCAATGTCCCGGTGGTCGGGGTGGATGGGCCAGCGAGACCGGCAATCAGCACCCGCTGCTGGTCCCTGAAGGCAGACATGCTGCACTCCAAGGCCACCATTCTGAGACTGAGCTCAGAAGGTTCTACAGCCCCCAGGTCGGGTCCCGACACCGTCGGGCCCAATGCCGGGTCTCCCGGAGGAGAGTCCACAACAAGGACTGTAGTTACCTGCTTCGGTGTCTCCAGTTCCTTGCGAGGGAGTTTCGCTGGGCGCTCCAACTCCAAGGATCCGGAGCGACAGTCAGGACTCCGCGACCTGGCCCGCGAGGGACCAGGCTGCTCAGACCCATCCAACGCCACCACCCTCACAGATTTCTTCTTCCTCCGGTGTTCCCGCGAGGGAGACCCCCTTTCGGAGGTCACTCGATGCTGCTCAGGGTCAGAGAGCTCCCGAGATTTCAAGGCCTCCGACGAGGTCCGGGCCCGGGCGGGTGTGGACTCAGGAAAAATCCTATCATGTTGCTGCTGCCTACTCCTCAAGGCCTTGGAGGACATTTTCCTACACGAGCCACAGACCTTTGAGTAGTGGTCGGGCCCGAGGCAGCAGAGACAGCAGTCGTGTGTGTCATTGAGGGACATTAATTTTGTACACTGATCACACTTTTTACACCCACTGGCAGCCATCGGGGGAAAAAGGGCCCCTGCAAGGTCAAAAGGACCGGGCTGCCAGTGAAAAAGAAAAAGAGCGCGAACGCTAGTCACAAAGGACAAAAACCGAAAATCTGGACCGGACTCGATACCAGTGTACCGAGCCGAAGGCGGGAAGTGGAACCGATGTCGAACCAGCCAGACAGAAAATAATTTATCTGACTTTTAAGCACTTTTTTTGCGAGGGAACTTGGACGACATCCGTTGGGCTCCACGGAAAAAATGAGACTGAGCAAGATGGCACCCTTGGGCGGGAAGGAGACCGCACATGCATGATGCAATTCCCTAAGGCTATCTTAGAAAGCTGGGGATTTGCTCCACTTGAGGGCTCCGTCGGCGCCGACGTCACCCATATGTGAGGACTGACTTCCTGCTTGTTCCTGGAGAATATCATGCAACACCATCCCTGGCATTTTCTTTTTTTTTTCTGAGTCAGTAGCAGAAAGATCTCATAGCACCATTCCCAGCTTTATCTTTCTTTCTCTGAGTCAACACGCAGCAGCCAGTGCTGCCTGTAGCATTCACTTCCTCTGAATGGCCCCGCGCACTGGAAGTGAAAGTTAGGGACAACATTGGCTGCTTTTTCTGACTCAGAGAAAAAAAGATGAAGCTGGGGATGGTACTGCAGAATGCCGGAGCTGCATACACAGTGAGTTGTGTGAACCTCTGGGCCCACCATCTGAGTCCCCACTTTCCCAATACCCAGCTAATCATAGATTCTGTCTTCTTCTTTAATCTCACCCAATTTTAAAGTCTCCACCTATATTCCAGTCCCTGCTCTCCCCCATCTCCCTGTCCACAGTACCGCCTCCTACATTCCTTCTGCACATCCACGCAGCTACTTCCTTCTCTGATATTCATTAATCCTGCCTTTCTTCTTTCTTACCCCAGCATTCATTCTTATGCCCCTCCTTCTCATCTTCCCTCTGTATGATCTTTTTTCTTCCCTCCCATGCAAAATATCTGTCCCCCCTCTCCATCCTCACTCTCCCAACTTCCTTTTTTCTCCCCCCAGTCCTAGCCCCTTCTAGTCCTCCCCAGCATCAGCTCCCTTCTAGTTCCAGCCCCTCCCCGCATCCACTCCCTTCCAGTCCCATTCACCCTATCCCCCAGCATCAGCCCAATTCCAGTCCTAGCCCCCCAGTATCAGTCCTCCTCCAGTTCTAGTCCCTCCCAACATCAGCTCCCTTCCAGTCCCTCCATCCCTCAACTTCAGCCCTTTCCTAGTTCTAGCCCCCCCCCCAGTCCCTCCCAACATTTTCTCCCTTTCAATTGCAGTTTCCCCATTCCCAAGTGTTAGCCCATTTCCCATTCTAGCCTACCAGTAGCAGTCCTCTTCCAGTGCCAGCAGTATCTCCCTCCATAGCCCCACATCACGAAGTGCCCCGCACAAGCCTGACTGGCTTAAGACAGAGCTAGTGAGGCCGGAAGCCTGGCTCCCTGACTCACCTCTGCATAGCAGCAAGAGTAAACAGCAGTGGGAGCATGTTCCTTTACTTCCATAGCTGTGTGTTAAGTCACAGCTGCTGGCATTGCTGAGTTCATAGAGGTTAAACAGGGGCACTTCTTGTCTGTTGAACAAGACAGGAAGTGGCCCTGTTTAACCTCTACAAACTCTGCTGCGCTAGCAGTTGTGATTTAGCACAGTCACGGGAGTTAAAGAAAACACTCTTGCACCTGTGCAGAGGTGAGCCAAGGAGCCAGGCTTTGGGCCTCCCTGGCTCCCTCTTAAGCCGGTCAGGTGCACGCAGGGCCCCTCATGGTGTGGGGCAACATGCCCGCACATGCCTAGGGCTGGCCCTGCCTATATCAATATCTAAAAATTGAATGCAATAATAAAAAATTCAAGAGAATTTCCTATTAGGATAAGGAATTCAGCCACGCATTGAAACTTTATTCGCTTCTCATGTGGACGACCAAGTCAAAAATAGGTCATCACTGAATCTATATTATATTAATCACTCCAAGTGATCTCCTCAAAAATAATTTTTGTTGGACTTATAACTACATGGGTATAGCCTCCCAGCAGCTTATCTATATGTCCATTTTATTCTATGTATAAAAGCCAGACAATAAATTATATCCTTTTTTCATTTCTTTGGAATTGCTTAGTAGCATTTGAAAATACCCTTTTATTTCTCAACACGGCGCTACTGCTTCGGAGTATTGCTATCCACAAAGTTCTGCATCAGAGGCAACTTATCTGAGTATTGTATGAAGATTTCTTACCTGACGACTGAATCTATACTATGCTACAATAGGTTGGATCCACTGTGAATAATATAAACAAGATTTCTCACAATTTTAGATAGAAACATATAAATTGGCCATGTTGTGTGCCATAGCTGTGCCCAAGGCTGTCCCATGATTTTGTAAACAAAATTGGCCATTAAACCTGAAATACATTAGAACACCAGACCAAGCAGGCCAGGGTTATCAAGAAATGAGTGGGGATACAGCAGGGCCGAGTATGGCGAGCTAAAACCTCTTCGACAAATTCTAATGCCACTTGTCAAGGGATGTTGGTATACAAAGCCTCCAAGTCCATTGTAACTAAAATTATCTCTGGTTCAACCTCCAGTCTGTAGCAATAATCACAAAATAATGTGCAGAGTCTCTAACGTATGATCTAGTAGAAGGGACACAACCCTCTTTTATATGGAACTCCTGATGAAATCTGAAGATATAGATATCCATAACTATAGGCCAATAAGTTGTATGCTGCACATTCTTTAGAAAAAGCAGAAGCTCTCTAGTAAACATTTTTCAGAAGTAACCACTAAGGGTCTTTTCACTTCTTATGACCTTATATGGAATATGTTTCACAAGATAGGAAAAGAACATCATGCACTATATCATGTAGTGGTTCCAAGGTGTGGGCAGAAAACTGTCTCTGAGCTTTATAAGTGACCTGTTCTCAGCAGACTTGCTCTGCAATCAATAAAAGTAAAAGACTGATACTACTTGGTTCTGGGAGATATTCTCCACTCCTAAAAGTAACAGAGAACTGATTAATACCATATAAGGACAGCAGTGAAACCCCATCCCAACATGAGCAAGAAAAGTCCTGCCCTGTGAGTCACTTCACAAAATGTCATGTTAGAAACAGCAGCAAACAAGTCATCTTTGGATAATAAAAATAAGGAGAAAAGAAGGTCTCCGTTTAGGCCAGTTACATATAAGGTGAAATTACCTGCTAATTGTTGTTCCTTGAGGAACTCCAATCCAGTCCCATGCCTCTTGGAAGTGAACCTCTTCCAGCAGCTTGGAGACTGAGCACGTCATCTTTTGATGACACCGTCATACATATATCGCTGGCACTGCCTACCAGCCCCAGTAACCCATTGACAAAGCAGACTCACAGGAGCAACAAACAAGTAGTTAAACATAAGTTAATAAGTCTACCCCTACAAATATCAGGCCCAAGGTTCCTAGGCCAACTAGGTTTACATAACCTATAGTGTCACTTTAGGCTCACCAATGAAGACACTTCTCTCTGCTTATGCGCTATTGCCAGAAACTGCACTCTTACACAAATGACTGTTACTCATTTGAAGTACTTTGACTTCAAGTTGTGGTATAAATATTGGGCGCAATATTCACTGAGCCATCTAGAAACAAAGTATATACACACATTTTAGTAGCCAAGTGCCTTATGGTGAAATCTCAGAGGGAAATTCCTCAGGTTCCTTCTCTTTGACAATGCAATAAAGTTGCACATGCACAAGGTTTGTGCATCCTTTGACCATGATGTTTCATAGAAACATAGAAACATGATGACAGAAAAAGACCACATGGCCTATCTAGTCTGTCCTTCCATATCAACAACTACAACAGTCCACTTTTTACCTTTAGAGATCCTCTGTGTTGGTCCCAAGCTTTTTTGAATTCAGTTACTGTCCTCATCTCTACCACCTCCACTGGGAGACTATTCCATGGGTCCACTACTCTTTCCGTAAAGAAATATTTCTGCATATCACTCCTGAATCTATCTCCCTTCACCCTCATCCCATGTCCCCTCGTAGCAGAACTTGCTTTCAATTGAAAGAGGCTCTCTCCCTGAACATTTATGCCACGAAGGTATTTAAACATCTCAATCATATCACCTCTATCCCGCCTTTTTTCTAAGGTGTACATATTAAGATCCTTAAGTCTGTCCTCATATGCTTTATAATGAAGCCCACTAAACTAAGCCGCACTGATGCAGAATAGTGCGGTATATAAGAGAATGTAAATAAAATAAAATAAATAAATAATCATTTTAGTAGCCACCCTCTGCACCAACTCCATCCTGTTCACATCCTTTTGAAGGTGCGGTCTCCAGAATTGTACACTATACTCCAAATGAGGTCGCACCAAAGACTTATACAGAGGCATTATCACCTCTTTTTTTCTGCTAGCCATTCCTCTCCGTATGCACCCAAGCATCTTTCTAGCTTTTGCCGTCACCTTTTCTACCTGTTTAGCTACTTTAAGATCATCAGACACAACCACGCCTAGGTCCCGCTCTTCTTTTTTGGACAAAAGTACTTCACCTCCTATACTGTATTGCTCTCTTGGATTGCTGCAGCCCAAATGCATGACCTTACATTTTTTAACATTAAATCCCAGCTGCCAAATTTTAGACCATTCTTCAAGCTTAGCTAGATCCCTCCTCATGTTATCTACCCCTTCCTGGGTGTCTACTCTATTGCAGATTTTGGTATCATCTGCAAAGAGGCAAACCTTACCCGACAGCCCTTCCGCTATATCACTAACAAAGATGTTAAAAAGAATTGGACCAAGGACAGATCCCTGGGGCACACCACTGGTAACATCCTTCTCCTCAGAGTGAGCTCCATTTACTTGTACTCTTTGTCGCCTCCCACTCAACCAATTTCTAACCCAAGCAGTAACTTTAGGGTCCATCCCTAGGGTGCTCAGTTTGTTTATAAGTCGCCTGTGAGGAACAGTGTCAAAGGTTTTACTGAAATCTAAATACACCACATCTAGAGCTCTCCCTCGGTCCAACTCCCTGGTCACCCAGTCAAAGAAATCAATCAGATTTGTCTGACAAGACCTGCCTCTGGTGAATCCATGCTGCCTCGGATTCTGTAATCCGCTGGACTCCAGAAAATTCACTATTTTCTCTTTCAGCAGCGTTTCCAATAATTTACTCACCACCGAAGTTAAACTAACCGGCCTGTAGTTTTCAACCACATCCTTACTTCCGCTTTTGTGTAAAGGCACCACATGAGCCTCTCTCCAGTCCTTTGGCACCACTCCCGACTCCAACGAGGCATTGAAAAGGTCAGTCAGTGGAGCTGCTAGAACGTCCCCAAGTTCCCTCAGTATTCTAGGGTGTATAGACGTTGAAAGCAGGATAAAACAGTATGAACACAAATGTATTGTAAATGTACATGTGCAATTTACAGTAATTCCCCTACCGAAACGCTCCCAGATAAATCCCACTTTTTAATCCAGCTCAAAGAATATGCGCTAGAGAAGGTGTAGTTTTTAACCAGGAGTCTCCAGCTGGGTGCTTCCACAGTTACTCAGCAAAACATTTCTAAAAATTATAGTAGATATTTACATCAGACAATCAGGACCATACCAAGGGCTCTGCGAGAGGTGCAAGGCACAAGGTTCAAGAAAAGAAGGGGTGCCAGTATCATCACTGGGCTTCTAGGAACCTCAAAAAGCGTGAGTTACTGCATGTGGCTGGGGTGGAGGGGGGGCACCAGATTTGTTAGTCGCACAGGGCGCATTTCTACCTTGGTACAATCCTGCAGACAATTTCAGAACATCCAATCCATGACACTGGAAATCTACTTCTTAGAGTATACCAAGGATGTGTACAGGGAAAACATTTCTCAATTTGTTTTTGAATTTCAGACTTTCCAGATTTTGGAGCATTATTTCCCATTTGTTTAAAATATTCCTAGGACCTATTATGATTTCTTTTTAAGATACACAGTTTGATTATGTGAGCATTAATTCATAGGTTAATGTGTTACTTTTTTTTTCACATACAAAACTTTTAAGATATGCTAACCAGGGGTGTCTCTATAATTAGGTGGAGTGAGGTGGTTGCCTCAGGCAGCAAACTTTTGAGGACAGCAAAAATGCCGCAAAACAGCCCCCTCACTCCGCCTTCAGTTTAAAAAAAAAAACCCCACCCCGCGGATAAACTGCTATGGCCGTGATAGCTTTTAAAATGAAAGGAAACCGGTGCGGAACCTCCCGGCAGTATAGAACCTCTGCTGCTGCCACGTCCCGCCCCCAAAAATAAGTGACGATAGAGCGGGATGCAGCAGCAGCAGAGGTTCCATAGCCCCGGGAGGCTCCGCATTGGTTTCCTTTAATTTCAAAAGCTATCGCAGGCAGCTGAAGGAGCAGAACTATGAAGACACGGTCGGCAGAGCAGAATGAGCTACATGGGAGGGGGGTGGAATGAGAGAAGCGGAGCGAGCTATACAAGGGGGGGGGAGAAGTGAAATGAACAACATGGGGGGGAATGAGAGAAGAGGAATGAGCTACACAGGGGGGAATGAGAGAAGAGGAACGAGCTACACGGGGGGGGGGTGAGAGAAGAGGAGCGAGCTGCACAGGGGGGAAGGAGAGGGAGCTGAAGGGAGCTGACAGGGGGGCTGGAAGAAAGCTGACAGGGGGAAGAGCGGACTGGAAGGGAACTGACAGGAGCAAAGAGGGGTCTGGAAGAAAGCTGACACAGGTGGAAAAGATGGCTGGAAGGGAGCTGACAGGGACAGAGAGGGAGCTGGAAGGGAGCTGACAGTGGAGGAAAGAGATGACTGGAAGGGAACTGAGAGAGGGGAAGGAGATGGCTGGAAGGGAACTGACATGGGGGGAAGGTGGGGGCTAGAAAGGAACTGACATGGGGGAAAGGATAGGGAGCAGAAGGGAAAAGAGAGGGGAAGGAGATGGCTGGAAGGGAACTGACATGGGGAAAAGTTGGGGGTTGGAAGGAACTGACATGGGGGAAAGAGGGGGATGGAAGGGAGCTGATATCTGGAGGTGGGACTGGAGGGAGCTGACATTTGGGGATGGGACTGGTAGGTGGCTGGATAATGGGAAGGAGTCTGGCAGGGAGGGGGCACTGGGATTGGAATGGAGCTGACACATGTGGAGGGTCACTGGGACTGGAAATAGGCTGATGAAAGGAAATTAAGAAAAGACAAGAAATGGCAGAGTGCTAAGAGAAGATAGGAAAACAGAAGCCTCAGATCAGAACCGTCATGACCAGAAAATAAAATGGTCAGACAACAAAGGTAGAAAAAAATAATTCTATTTTCAATTTAGTGATTGGACTTTGTGCTATCTTTATAGTTTACAAAGTATGGAGAACTGCATCTCTTATCTGGTGTTGCACTGCATGCAAAGTCTGACTTCTTGGGGTTTCGGTTTAATTTTTGTCTAAATATTTTATTTTTACTTTAGTTTGTGATCATTTATTCTGTACTTGGTGAGAGTGAGGAGGACTGTGACAATTCTATCTAACCTTTTTGATGTCTTGGACATCTGCACCTTGTCCACTCACAATCTTAAATGACAGAGGTGTAAGGCAGGGGTCTCCAGATCCAGCCCTGGAGGGCCACAAACCAGTCAGGTTGGCAGGATATCTCTAATGCATATATATCTCATGCATATTCATTAGAGATATCCCAAAAACCTGACTGGTCTGCGGCCCTCCAGGACCAGGTTTGCCCACCCCTGTTCTAGCTCATACCATATTTTTAGTAGTAGTTTAAGGTGAGATACATTCAGGTACACTAAGGGGTATGATTACTAAATGGTGCTAAGGGTGCAAAGGTGCCATTAGCAGGCATTATCAGCACCCACTAGCGCAGGGGTGGGCAATTCCAGCCCTCGTGCACCACAATCCAGCCTGGTTTTCATGATGTCCCTAATGAATATTCATGGACCTATTTCCATACAATGGAAGGCAGTGGATGCAAATAGATCTCATGAATATTCGTTAGGGACATCATGAACACCAGACTGGATTGTGGTGAACAAGGGCCGGAATTTCCCACCCCTGCGCTAGCGGATAATGCAGGTTTGATGCCCGGTAGCCTGTTAACAGACATTAAGGTACAAAGGAGTAGAGAAGGGGTGTTAACTGGGTGAAGTGTGGGCGGAGACAGCATGTAGACTCTTAACGGCAGGTGCTATTAACGGCAGCTCAAAGCTGGTGTTAAGAGCTCATTTTGGAGGGAGAGAGCCATTTTCAGCACTTCAACATCACACAGGGAGCCCATTTTCATGTTAGCAGTGTGCAGCAACTAGACTGGAGCCCTGAAATTAGTGATAGTAGTAGTCAATTGGCAGTCACCGCATGGTGCCCTTTCAATAAAGGGCACTATATTGTTGGTGCCAAAGTGGCAAAGGTGGTGCCATGTGAGTGATTGAGCGGGGCTGGTTAGTCCACTAGGCTGACCAGACGGCCACCGAGGGTGTACATCTGCGATGTCTAGTGAGACTCCGCTGTGACTGCATTGGCATACATACATGCTGCCGCTGTCACAGAGGACCCATGCCACCGCCACTACGCTGCCATGTTAGCAGCGTGTAGGGGTAGGAGAAGTAGTGGCTTCTGCCTGGTGCAGAAAACACCATTATTCCTGCCCTGCATGACAAGTGCAATACTGCTGTTTGTACTTCAGGGCCAGGCCAAGGATATCTGCCATCCTAAGCAGACCACCCCTGTGCAACTGCTCCTCCCCCTACTGCTGCCTTGAAACCCGCAGCATGAAAGGGAGAACTCCCGATACTGTTCCCCCTTCCTCCCCCCCCCCAGCATCCATTGTCTCACCTAGGGGAGGAGGGTGGCATGGCAATTGTTCCCTGTCAAGCTGTGGCAAGGCTTACCATTGCATCACACATGCTCATGGCATGCTGCTCCTGGCTCCCTCTGACACATCAGAGGGGGGCAGAAGTGGCATGCTGGGATGACCCGCATGCGCGCTGCTGCTTTAAGGCCACCCGTAGCACTGAAGCGACAGCTGTGTCATGCTTACAGGGAGGGAAGGAGTGATCTAAACTATTCACTGTGGTCTGCTATCTATGAAAGTATTCCAGGACTGGACCACAAGCACACATCAGGAAATAGTTATATTGTTCACTCTGCTAGGTCACCTATGGACTGGAATGTGTGTGTTCATGTATCCTCGCTTATCCCTCTGGCAGGACAGATCCCATATGTAAGACATAAATGACAGTTGATCTAGCAACATATCAATGCAGTGCTACATACGGCTGTTTCTCTCCCATACCTGCCTAATATACCCTGTCAGACAGGTATGGCATAGAGCGTGCAGAGAGCTACAAGACAGAGGCATACCCCAGCTTATGCCCTCATGCAGCCTGTCAATGGCCACATATATACACACTCCCAAATGGCTGTTCTGTGGCTCCTAATACATGGCCACTGTGTGTAAGAGAGAAGGTTCTATGGGTTCAAGACCAGTCTGTGGATCAAGAGTGATATGTCCAGGTGTGTTAACATTTCCATATCTGCATTTACAGGTGCAATCCTCCCCATTTCATCTAGCAGAAGTCCCAACAGTCTCCAGCCACACTGAGAAGCTACACCTGCTGGATGGCAGAGCATGCTAATAGTGCCCACATACCTAGCAGGCCTTAGCAAGGTGTGCACACTCAGTGCAGGTGTTAAAGTCCAGGTATTAAAGAAGCCCTAAGGACCAAGTAAGAATGCCAACTTAAACCTCTTTTGGAAAGTGAGGTCATGTATTTGTGTGTGTGTGTTGTCCACAGGACTGTGAGCAGTAGTAATGCACTGTGCATGCATATGATGGCCAGGCTTTATGGCTGTGCATACAATATGCTGCATGGTCAGTTCTTCTGCAACTCCACAAACTATGTGAGACATCATTTATGGGCAGAAGGTTAGTTTCCAGTTAGTAGTTGCAACCTGTGGGAGTCACTGGCTGACTAGCTGTGCCCGTACACATCTTGTCCACAAAGTTGTGACAATCAAATGCATTCCCAGTTATACCATCAAGGCCCATCCCCACAACAGGCCCCTACACTTACCTCCCAATATGAAACTGCTGTACAGTTGCCATATCACCTGCTGGTTTCACTGGAGTGAGCTGGGGGACATGGTCTCACCAGGGTTAGCTCCATCACATATACGTGTGCACCAAACCTTAGCTCTGACTGAGCCTCAAGGCCTCAGGGCACACCTGGCTGCACAGGTGAGAGGCCTGATTAATGCTAACTGCCACAACAGCTGTATCTGCGACAACACTGTCAGCCCCCTGGTGCAGCTGCAGCCTATTGGGAGCTAGGCTCATGAGGAGGCCTGGCCTTTGTGATTGTCCAATGGAGTCACTGAGTTGGTGAGACAAGAAAAATCTGCCATGTAAATGCATGCATCTTGCTCTTGTCCTAAGCTGCAGTCATAGAGTGCAATCTGGGGGTCTCTTAGCTCCATGCACAGTATGCACATACAGGCCTATCCGTCTCAGGCACATCTGCACACAATATGCACTATCTCAACACTGTCTACTAATCATTGACCACAGAGACAACATGCATTGGTTTGCCTGATTGTGACAGCAGGACACTGACCTCTACATGGTGCATGCAGAATTTTAGCAGGAGGAATGTGCCACAGGATGTCATGTTGGTCTCTGCATCGTCTGGCACCAGGTGGGGAGGCAGTGTCTGCAGTGGAATATCAGGGTGGAGGTGGGGGAGAACAGATGTCCAACAAAAAAGCACGATACCACGTAAACCAATAGAGACCCAGTCCAGACGTGGCAAAACAGGGAAAAAAGCTTTATTATTTATTTATTTTATTTAAAAGGATTTCTATACTGCCTTCTTCTGTAATCAAGGCGGTCTACACAGCAAACAATCGAAGAATACTGACTTTTTATGTGTGCATGCAGTGATAACCAGTGAATGCGCGTGTGTGTAGGGTGGCATTTATTGGTGGTGGGCTATTTACAGCGTGTGCTATTTTACAATACTATGTACATGAATGATAAGTGAAGGGGGGTTGGTCTGTAGTTCTGGTTGGCGGGCAGGTTATGTGACGTCACCATAGTGTTCGATGAAGAGGGTCGTTATTAGGTTTTTAACCAGGGGTACAATATAATTTCCCACAAGGGGTATACTGGCCAAGCCAACCCGACACAGGCCATGTTTTGGTAATGTCTTCCTCAGGGGTTCTCTTGGCAAACTAAAATCATAAATAAAACAAAAACAGATAAAAATTCATATTCATACAATGAACCAAAATCATAAGAGTATAATATTGAATATACAAAAAATCCTTACACATAAACAAATGTCAAAAAACATAGCTAGATAAAAACAGAAATAAACATTAGAAATAAATAAATATACCAACTACAACCTTAACATGATAAAAGACTCATATAAAACAATCATAAAGAAATATCATAAAAAATGACAGACTAAAAAAGATAATAATATAAGTATATAAATAAAAGACAAAAAGACAAGGGATGTGACATATAACCATCCAAAGGTCATCATTACAGACCATAGAAAACTTGCTTCCGAATATAACCCCTTCTGTTCTGTCTTGTAAGCTATAGGGAGACGAAGAAAAATGATGTAAACAACGCTTGCAATATGGCAAATCGTGTATGTATGAAACAGGAGTGATCTGCAAAGCAGAATAAGTTGAGACAATCCCCATCTAACCCAGTATGGGATAGTATATTGTATTGAAACATGGCCTGTGTCAGGTTGAATTGGCCAGTATACCCCATGTGGGGAATTATATTGTACCCCTAGTTAAAAACCTAATAAAGCATTTTTTCCTGTTTTGCCACGTCTGGTGAGGGGGAACAGTCCATATCTGTTTTGAATGTACCACTGCTAGGTGGCATTGCCAGCCAGAGGCTCTGTTCAGCTTAATAGCAGCTCCGAGGGCCTACCCAGTCTTTGCATGTTTCACATCAGAGGCCCTGTATGACAGCCTCACCCACTCCATGGGTGCCAAATGGGCAGCCACAAGAACAGAGTACAAAGAGGCCATGGATGGCGGTGTATGTGTAGCCAGCAATTATACCAACATCTAACCCCATGTCCAACTTGCCATGTTTCCACATGCTCTTGGTGGGGTGGGGGAAACTGCATACAAAGCGTGGGAGAGCGCATGTGCTGCATTAGGCTTTTTCTCAGGGTCAATGGCAAGGGACATGATATAATATGGGAACATGAGCATGGCACCATGTTCAATGCTCACTGCCAAATGTTGTGTAGGGGTACACAGTCTTCTGGTATGTGACAGATGTAGGCCACTGTGGGCTAACATAAACTCGCAGCCTGTCTCTGAGGCAGGTTCCAGTGCTCTTGGCATTGCATTAGTCGTCACTAAGTTCAAACAAAAAGGGTATACAAATGAGGAACAGAGGATTCTGGGTTGTCTACAAAAGAGCAGTTTGCAGAGGATGTAGATGAATCAGAGGTTAGGTGAACGGCTGAGTCATCAAAACATGGGTCCAGCACAAGCATAGCCTGACTGTACACAGCTGTTTATGCTGAGAGGCTATTCTCACTGTGACCATGTCAAGTCTATATATCCATATAGTGCTATCTAGGGTCAGGCTGCAGTGACATGGGTACTGTTTTTGTTGTAGTATTCCAGTCACTAGCCAGAATGCTGGATGTCCTTTCTGTTTGTACGGAACCAAGATCTTTGTCGTGGTTCTATGTAGCTGCAGTGGGTAGTGACTAGCCAACCTGGCACAGGTGGTGTGTGAGTGTCTGCAAGAAGACTGTGATGGATCTAGCAGATTAGATTTCTCTGAAAGAGAGAACTGCTTTCCTGGGCTGCCTATAACTTTCCTGGGCTGCTGGTAGCTATGCTTTTGGCAGGCTGTGCAGGTTGGTGTCAGCATCCCCTCTTCCTGCCTAGACACCTCTCACTGCATTCAGGTTCCTTGGACACAGCTGCCCAAGCCCTAGAGCATATGATGTTACACAAGAGTCCCTGGCCAACAGGTGCATGATATAAGAGCCAGATGGGACATGTCATTCCAACATGCTGCAGTTATCCTGGGTATAAGACATTTAGCATGACATATCCTCACTCTACACCTGCAGCATTCTGGCAGTAGAATAGACCTGCTCCAGTACCTGGAGAGCCATCTATTGCAGTGCTTAGTCTTGGAACCAGATGTGTGCTGTTCTCATCATTCGGGTTGGTTCGAAGTAGTCGGTGAAAAGGTCATTTGCACATGTGGTGGCTGTTAGGTCCATGAAGCACACAATATGCCTGCACATTCCAGAGCTGATATAATGGATCACTGCATTCTTCATTGAGTAAAAAGTAGTGTACCCAGGATGTACCTCAGATTGTGAGGTACATCCTGGGAAATAAAGAGGCCAGTCAATACCGGCATACTTAGCCCAAATTGAGCCATAGTGGCAACCCTGATCACTGGAGCATTGTCTTGTAGGATGAAGGAGCAAGGATGCATGGCCCCCCGGAGAGGGCAGGATAGTCTTTGAAGGACCTAATAGATCATGAATGAGGTCTGAGTTTGGTGTATGTACATAAGTACTTTTCTTGTAGTGTACAGCAGGTCACAAAGGAATGTATTCCCTACACATGTACTGCCTCAGGGATTAGTGCCACCCTGCAACCCAGTGGACCTTTGTGCACAATGTTGTTTGGCTTAGGAAATACAGTGGCGGGAAGGGTATCTTGCCCTCACATGTGGCTTGGTCCTTGCACAGGAGATTACTACTGCTGCTGTGTGTCTGTTATGCAACTGCAGCACTGAGTGTCCAGTGCAATCCATACTGCATGTTTACCGCTGCAGGGAGGCCCTAGTGTGATTTACAACTGTCTCAGAATGTGCCTGCCAGGTTGTTTGAAGTCCAGGGTTTAGGACATTGCAGGTAGGGACCTGTAATCTGGTGTATTTTAGAGAGTCCTCCACTCTCGGCTAAATCCAAAGGCCTTTACTCAGTCCTCATTCTTCTTGACCTTTCTGCTGTTTTTGACACTGTTGACCATCACCTTCTCCTTGATACATTGTCCTTTATACTGTCCTGGTTCTCTTCTTATCTCTCCCATCACTCCATCAGTGCCTATTCTGGTGATTCCTCCTTTACTGCTATCCCTCTTTCAGTTGGTAAACCCCAAGGGCCTGTTCCAGGCTCTCTCCTTTTCTCTCTCTATACCTAGTCCCTTGGTGCTCTCATCTCCTCCCATGGCTTTCAATATCATTTTTATGCTGATGACTCTCATATCTATCTACCTACACCTGCTATTTCTCTTACACTCCAAGTCCATATATCTGCCTGCTTATCTGACATCACTGCCTGGATGTCTCACTGCTGTTCGAAATTGAACATGGCCAAAACCAAACTTATTATTTTTCCCCCTAAACCCCGTCCCCCTTCCTACCTTCTCTATCTCTGTTGATAACACTCTTCTGCTTCCTGTTTCCTCAGTCCGCAACTTTGGAGTCATCTTCGACTCCTCCCTCTCTTTCTCCACATATATCCAACAAACAGCAAAATCCTGTCATTTCTTTCTCTACATTAACAAAATTTGCCCCCTTCCTTTCTGAACACACTACTAAATCACTTATCCACTCGAGTCACTTCTCGCCTCGACTATTGCAGTCTCTTCCTTGCAGGTCTCCGTCTGAGTCATCTTTCTCTCCTTCAATCTGTTCATAACTCTGCTGCATGACTAATCTTGCGCCAGCCCCAATATACTCATATATCCCCTCTTCTCACATCACTTCATTGACTTCCCTTCCGTTTCCGTATCCAATACAAACTTCTCCTTCTGACCTATAAGTGCATTCATTCTATTGCTCCTCACTATCTTTCCTCTCCTCTCTCCCACTATCCCCTTCCTCATGAACTCCACTCTTCCTCTGGCTTGCTTCTTTCTATGCCCTTCTCCTCAACAGCCAATTCCAGACTTCGATCCTTTCACCTTGCTGCTCCTTATGCATGGAATAAACTGTATCTTTATATCTGGTTTCAGCTCTCCCCCCTTTTCAAATCCATACTAAAGGCTCACCTCTTTCAAGCCGCTCTTGGATCTTAATCCTTTGTTTTCCTTCTGTCTCATTACCTTTCCCTACTGTATCCTTATTCTCAACTATTGTACTGTCTGTCTTGGTTAGATTGTAAGCTCTAATGAGCAGTAACCGTCTTTATATGTGTCTGTACAACACTGTGTACGCCTTGTAGCACTATATAAATGATTAATAATAGTATGGTTATGGTTATATTTTATTTGATATACGACAGATCTGTGAACAAACTGCGGTTTAAAATAGAATAAAACAAAAAATAAAAAACACATTCAATAAAATCAATATAAAAATTAAATTAAATTTAAAAACGCATAAAAGAGGTCACGTGATGCGGTGAGAGCAGGTGAACCACTCGAGCTCCGGGCCCGCCCCCCCCCCCTCCACGCCGGTAAAAGGCACCGTTTTTCAGCCAAAAGGCTGCATCTAAATAGACCAGCGGAGGGGCAGTCCAGATCCACGAGTGGGAGCGGTGGAAATGGCAGCAGTGGCGAGGGCGGGATTCAGAGAAAAGGAAAGGCCCGCCAGAACGCCAAAGATGGCGGAGATGCCTTTGCCACCTCAATCCCCGGCCTCACCTGAATTTATTGAAGAGATCTCTCTGGCGGTGGCGGGTGCGTTATTGGCGCAATTTGATGCCCTGCATGGGAAAATAGACCTGCTGCAGACATCTGTGGGAGCCCTGGGCAGCCGGATGCAGGAGGCGGAGACGCGGATCGGGCAAACTGAGGATAAGGTGGAAGAGCTGCTACACGAGGTAGGCCGCATGAGGACAGTGCTGCAGGCGCAAGAAGCTAAATTAGATGACCTGAGAACAGGTCTCGGCGTAACAATTTGCGCTTCCTGGGTATACCGGACAGCATTTCGGACTGTGAATTAAAGACCTATTTGGAGGCTCTGGTGACCCAGGTCTTGGAGAGGGGAGGCGAATGTGGCCCAATCCTGATAGAACGAGCACACAAAATGGGACCCAGGCAAGCAAGGGATGGAAGACCTTATGTGGTTTTGGCCAAATTCCTGCGGTTTCCACAGAAGGAAGCGGTGCTCAGAGAGGCACGGAAAAAAGGAACTGTCATAAAAGACAACATAAAGCTGAGAATTACGCAGGACTACTCGGCTGCCTTGGGTCAGCGCAGAAGGGCATATGCCCCCCTTTGCCAGAAGCTGATAGAGGCCAATGTTAAATTCATTGTGCAGTATCCTGCTAAACTGGTGGTCACCTACGAAGAAGCGCGGCAGACTTTTGATTCAGCATCGGAGGCCACTCCCTATGTGGAAGAGCTAATACACAAGGTAGCAGCCCCAACTGCGGAGCATCCTAACAGGCTGGAGTCTGAGACCTGAGCAGGTAAAGAAGGAGCGCCTGGATGGAATACGGCTACTGGACAAGTACCACTTTGATCCCTTGCAGGGAGTTGGCGTCGCAGAGACTTGGCCTGTATGGAGCAGTTGAAGCTTCGGCTATCCAAAGGCTTGGAGCTGAGCGGGACTACCAGAGCTGAACTGTTGCTGGGTTTGTAAGCCGCCATGGGACTTTGGACACTAGATTATCTGTTTGTTATGCTGATTAAGATGGATGACCTTGTTCTGTTTGTGAGAGAAGGTAGCCTGTGGGGGTGAGATATGGTTGGGGTATTGATGACTGTGAATGATGTCCAAATTGAAGGCAACCTTAGTGGTGGGGGAGAAATTGTTAATGGGGAGAGACAGCCTAGGTTGTATAAGGGGAGTGGAGTGGGGGGGGTGTAACCACACACATCTGTAGTGACTTGGTTGGTGAGGGGGGTAAAGGATAAAGGATTAGGATTGAGGGGAGACAGTGGGGGGAGGGGGGAAGAGGGAAGGGTGGTGGGGGAGGGGAGGGGTGTAGAGGAGGGGAACCAGGGAAAGGTTAGAAGCACACATGAGTGGAAGGTACTGTGGCACGAGAGGCGCAAGCGAAAGATGAAGGGGGAGCTTCTGGTTGGGGAGGCTCCTCCTTGGGTAAAGCTAAGGGTAGAGTGGTGTATGCGTGAATTGCTCTTTCCACCCTGAAGATTATTTCATGGAATGTTTGTGGGATTGGGAACCCGGTAAAGAGATATAAATTGTTGAAAGCCTTAGTGAGGCAAAAGTGTGATTTTGCCATGTTACAGGAAACCCACCAGACTGCCGAAGAACACCAAAAACTACAGAGAGACTGGGTGGGACAAGGATGGGGAAAAAAGGGGGAGTGGTCATTTTGATTCACAGACAGGTGAGATTCGTGCTGGAGCAAGAATATCAGGACCCGGCTGGAAGGTTTGTGTTACTGTATGGGATATTAGAGGGGAAGCCTATTGTGTTGGGGAACCTCTATAGCCCCAATGTGCTGGACCGAGAGTTATATAATGTGCTTGACTTCGAGGGTGGAACAATTACCAGATGCACCCTTGATATTAGGGGGGGACTTTAATGGGGTGTTTGATGTGGAGCTCGACACGTCGAGGGGAGGGGATAGAGCCCGCTCACAAACTGCCAGAGTGCTACGAGGGTTTCGCCGAAGCTTAGGAGCAATGGACCCTTGACGTCTGCTGCACCCGTTGGACAGAGATTTCACCCACCAATCCCGCACGCATGGCTCAAGTGCCAGGATTGACTATATTTTAGTGTCAGAGAGGCTCTTTGCCGAAACAACAGAGGCACACATAGACCCTGCAGCGATTTCTGATCATGCCCTAATCTGGGTAGAGCTGGAATGGCATGATGTTAGTACGCAGACGAGAGTTCGGCGGTTCCCCTTAGACTTCTACAGAGACACTGAGTTTCACCTCTATTTAAAACAGAAGTGGCAAGATTTTGCGTGCTATAACCAGGAACACCAAATAGATCCGGAACTATATTGGGAAACTGCTAAAGTGGTGGTGCGCGGGGACATTATTGGCTATGCTGCAAGGAAGCGGTGATTGGCCATGGAGCAGACTGTCCGCCTTGAGCAGCAGCTGGTGAAAGAACGGAGGAAATATGCGAGTTGCCCTAGTGCAGCAAATACTGTAAGAAGGGGGTGTGGGAGGTTCAAGTAGCTGTTAATGAGTTGCTTCACAAACGGGCGAAGAAATCCTTTATGTACTACCGCTACCAGCTTTATCGGTTTGGGGATAAGCCAGGAAAATTGTTAGCGAGATGCCTTCAGGGGAGTAGGGGGTCTCGAGCGGTAGTGGCCCTGTGAGATGGTCAGGGTAAACTGCATAAAGATAGCAAAGCGATAGCTCAAGTATTTCGCGCTTTTTATCAGCGGCTGTATTCGGGTGAGGAGGGATCCCTGTCTGATATGGAGAAATATGTTAGGGCGATACAGTTACCCAGGCTGGGAGAGGAACAGCGGGCCCAGCTGAACAAATCCCTAATGCTCAGTGAAGTGCAACAGGTTATTCAAAAAGTCAGTTGTTTCAAGACGCCAGGCCCAGATGGTTTCGGGGCCGAATTTTACAAGTTGCTGAGTGACCAGGTGTCACCTACCCTGGTGGCGGTGTATCATAGGAGAGTGGAGCAGGGGGGATGTAGATGGGGTGATAATCATGCGCATATTATTTTAATACCTAAGCCGGGTAAGGATCCGGTGCAGGCGGCTTCTTATAGGCCCATCTCCCTGTTAAATTTTGATTGGAAAATCCTATCAAAAATTCTGGAGGATCGGTTGGAATGATATTGGGGGATCAGGTTCATGAGATCCAAGTAGGGTTTGCGAAAGGACGGTATGCGGTACGTAACTTGCATAGAATTTTGGCATCGTTGGAATGGGTCCGGGAGCAAGGGCTTCAATCTTTGTTCATTAGTTTTGATGCGGAAAAAGCTTTTGATCGGGTGAGTTGGCGGTATCTGAAATTCCTTTTGCCAGAGTATAGTCTGGGAGATTCTTTCGGTCAGATGGTGGACCTCTTATATAGTGAGCCTATGGCGGGAGTGCTGTGCAACGGAGTACTGTCTGAAAGATTCCCCTAGGAGAGGGGTACGCCGCAGGGGTGCCCTCTCTCTCCCCTGCTGTTTGTCTTATCCTTGGACCCTTTGGTGCGGAGGATAGAAGCGTCACAGGAGATACGGGGAGTGCGGATTGGGAAGCAGGGCTTTAAAATGGCAGCATTTGCCGATGATATGCTAGTACACCTGCTCTCTCCGCTTCAATCATTGCCTAGTTTACTCGAGGAATTTGCTCAATTCGGAAGCTTTGCAGGACTTCATATTAATAAAGATAAGTCGGAAGCTTTAGATGTGTCAGGTACGCTTAAAGGGCGTTGGGGTCATCCTTTCCCGCTTAAGTGGGTGAATGATTCTTTTCTCTATCTTGGGATTCTCTTGACTAGAAACCCCAAGGAGCTATATAGGAGGAACTTTGAGAGAGTCCTTCTTAGACTCCGTACACAGTTGCAGGCCTGGAACCCTCTCCCTTTGTCATTGTTAGGTAGGGCGGCAGCACTAGGAATGGTAGTGATACCTCGGGTGCTGTATTGGATGCAGACTCTTCCGGTATGGTTGCTGCGACGAGACTTGAATAGCCTGGAGAGGGAAATCCGGGGATTTCTCTGGAAGGGTGCGACAGCACGTATCCCATTGGGCCGTCTGAGAGGAGGATGGAGAAGAGAGGGGATAGGAATCCCAGACCTGCGTCTCTATGCTTTGGCTTGTCAAGTGCGTCACATAGGGGACTGGATGGGCGACACAGAGATATATACCCGTAGGGCTTTGGAGGAAGCTATGCTGGCCCCGTAGACATTGCTGGCAGTTCTACACGTGGAGGCACCTGTGTTATTGGGAGGGGTGAGTCAGAGCGTATTGATGATGCTCGTGAGGAAAACGTGGAGACAGCTGAATAGGTACTGGAGTAGACCGCCAGCGGTCTCGTGCTGGCTGCCGCTGCAGGGAAATGCTAAATTTACCCCTGGCTCTGCAACAGCCATTTTTTGGAAGTGGAACCAGCTGGGAGTAAGAAATATCGGACATGTGGTGGATTCAAAAGGGAAGTGTAAGCCCTGGGAGACTCTTTGTAGAGAATATGAGCTGAACCATAGTTCGTTTCTTGCATATGCCCAGCTCTTTCATTACGTGGCTTCTCTTCCGGAGGATGAGCTAACCGTGGAACGTTCAGCAGAGATACTGGAGTTTTTTTCCTTAGGGGACGAGTCGCCTCCAACGATTTCGAGCCTAAAGAAACGTTTAGATCAATACATTGAGGTGTCAGACTATGGAGTGGAAGAGGAGTGCTGGGCGGCGGAATTGAACCAGGAAGTGGCCCCAGGCTTGGTAGACAGAGCTCTAGGCAGGATAGTGGGCTTGGTGGAAGGAGCTAGATGGAGAGAAGTGCAGTTCAAGTGTCTTATTCGAGCACACTTTTCCCCGAGGCAGGCCCTGCGAAGTCATCTTACCCTGGATGGCAGGTGTCCAAAATGTTTGTGCCCTCTAGTGGATTTGGGTCATATGTGGTGGAAATGTCCGCAGATTCGTCACTATTGGGCGTGTATTAGCGCGTATATGGGTAGCTTGCTTCGGCAACAGATCACCTGGACTGGATCCTTAGTAGTTTTGGATCAACTTGGACCACTTTGCGCTCTGAAAGCCGGTGCAACTGTGGAGAGGGAGCTGATGCAGGGAGGGCAGGCTTTGCTGGGCAGGGGGGGCCCCGCGGGACACTCGATTCTGCCGTGGCTGCGGCAGCAGTTTTTGGTTTTTTTTTCCCTGGGCTGGGGGGGGGAGCTTAGGACTGGAAATGGGCTAATGGGGTTAGGACTGGAAGTGGGCTGATGGGGGGTTAGGACTGGTAATGGGCTATGGGGGGCTAAGTCTGGAAATGGAGTGATGGGGGTTAGGACTGGTAATGGGCTATGGGGGGGCTAAGACTGGAAATGGGCTGATGGGGTTAGGACTGGAAGTGGGCTGATGGGGGGTTAGGACTGGTAATGGGCTATGGGGGGGCTTAAACTGAAAATTGGGTGATGGGGGTTAGGACTGGAAATGGTCTGATGGGATTAGGACTGGGAGTGGGCTGATGGGGGCTTAGGACTGGTAATAGGCTATGGGGCGCTAATGGGCTGAGTGGAGGGGGGTTTGAACTGCAAATAGCTGATGGGGACGGGGGCTTGGAAGGGAAATGGTCTGATGGGATTAGGACTGGGAGTGGGCTGATGGGGGCTTAGGACTGGTAATAGGCTATGGGAGGGCTAGGACTGGTAATGGGCTGAGTGGAGGGGGGGTTTGAACTGCAAATAGCTGATGGGGATGGGGGCTTGGAATGGAACTGGGCTGAGGGGAAGGGGGGCTTGAACTGCAAATAGCTGATGGGGAGGGGGGCTTGGAATGGAAATGGGCTGTGAGGGGAGGGAACTAGGACAGGAAATGGGCTGATGGAGGGACTAGGATAGGACTGGGAATTGGGTGTTGGGGGGAGCTAAGATTGGAAATGGTCTGTGGTGGGGGCTTGGATTGAAATGGACTCATGGAGGGGCTAGAACTGGAAGTAGGCTCATGGGGGGCTTGGATTGGAAATGGGCTGAGTGGAGGGGAGCTAGGATTTGACATGGGCTGATGGTGGGGCTAGGAAAGGACTAGAAATGGGCTGATGGGAGGCTGGTATTGCAAATGAGCTGATGAAGGGACTCGGATAGGACTGGAAATGGATGGGGGAGCTAGGACTGGAAATGGGCTGATGGGGGGCTAGGACTGGAAATGGGCTGATGCGGGGACTAGAAGGGAGCGGATACTGGGTGGGGCTGGAACTAGAAGGGAGCTGATGTTGGGGGAAATTAGAATGGGATGGGGATGGGGCTGGGAGAGTGAATACTGTAAAACTAAACAATGCACTAGTAACAGAGCATTTGAATATATTTCCCCAATGCTCTGGAACTTGTTGCCAACTACCCTCCAAAACATTACCGACCTATCCTCCTTCCATTCACATCTCAAAACTCACATCTTCATTGAACATTTTGGTCAGAATGAAACTACAACTTATGCAGACACTACATATATAACCCCCCCCCCCCTTTATCTAACCTTACCAACCTTTTAATATACCTAACAGCCCCCTCTATTGCCCTTGAACTTACCCTAATTTTTTTTTAATATTTTAATGTTTATTGAAAAATATTCCTTTTAACAAAGGTATGCACAGAAGAAAACATCATCTGATTCGTACATGTTCTTATACAAATCAAGCTCTTACCAAACACCCTTAATGCACAGTGCAACAATATCAAAGACATTATACATATCCACATGTCTCTTAACAACACCAAATCATAGTCCCAACATTAGCAATACTGAACTTCCTGAAATCCCCCTATCCCCCCAACCTCCCTCCCGTTGCTCATTACTTCCCCAAAAACTCAACTGTTTACCCCCCCCCGAACTCCTCCCCCAATCCCCCCCTCCTCCTTTCACTACCCCACTTGTCTCTCCATCCTCCAATTCTTATGGAACAATACTCCACCTCCAACAATAAAGCTCCGTCCACCTAACCCCATAGCAGAACCCTAGGCTCAACCCTCAAATCCCCACCACTCTCCTATGCCACCTGGCCCCTTTTCCATTGAACGTATGGGTACCATCTATGATGATACACCCCCAATTTGTGGGTCAGATGCGCATGCAACTCAGCCATTTGATCAATATATTCTAAAGCTGGTCAAACCCCCTGGTACAATAAGGATTTAAAACTAATGAAAAAGAATTTAAGAAAAGCTGAATGTAAATGGAGGAAAAATAAGAACACAAATACAAAAGATTTATATCTCACGCTCCTTAACAAGTATAAAGACGCAATAAACAATGCCAAGAAAAACTACCATGCCTCCATCCTAAATAACGCAATAAATAGACCCAGAGAACTTTTCTCAATAGTCCAAAAACTGACAAATAATACTCACAACTCCAGCAACGAAATCACAGACATTACCCCACAGACATTGGCAAACTACTACATGAACAAAACAACATCTCATCCCCCACTACCTAAACCAGTAAATACCTCTCAAACACTTAACACAGACGAATGGTCTGTATTCCAACCCCTAACCAAGGTTGAGCTCAAGAACATTATCACAAACATTAACATAACAACCTCACTACTTGACCCTTGTCCAGTAACCTGGATAAAGAACTCCCTACCTATACTCTCCCAATTCATCCTCCCAATAATAAATCTTTCCTTAAAAAACGGATACCTTCCCCCTACACTAAAACACGCACAGATCCGCCCAATCCTAAAAAACACCACCCTTGACAAATCATCACCAAAATCCTACAGACCCATACTGAGTATTCCATTTATGGCTAAATTAATTGAAAAAGCCGTACAAATTCAAACACAAGAGTACATTGATAGCTCAGCCCCACTCGATGACCAGCAGTATGGGTTTCGCCCCAGACATGGAGTAGAATCACTCCTAACAGTCCTAATCGATATACTTGTAAGGGGAATAGACAACTCAAAACAAGCATTCTTACTCATATTCATTGATGTCTCCGCAGCATTCGACAGTGTTCACCATTCAACAATGATTAATAAACTTAGGCAAATAGGTATAAAATCTACTGTTCTAAAATGGTTTACCTCTTATCTAACAGACCGAACTCAAATGGTACAAATCGGTAATCTCACCTCAAAAACATACAACCAAGAACTAGGTCTCCCACAAGGTTCAGCACTGTCAGCGTTACTATTTAACATATACTTAAAACACATCTGTAAAATCTTTAAAAAATTCAATGTACACTATCACCTATATGCGGACGACATTATGATGTATGTCCCATTCAAAATACCAAATATCCCTATACAACTCATTAACGATTGCCTCAATGAAATAAACACCTGGTTAAATGAAAACAATCTGTACATCAATCACTCAAAACAGAAGCTCTAATAGTAACCAAAAGCACAACGTTCATTCCCCCCTCACATATTACATTGCAGAATAACAACATCAAACTAAAATCTGAAATACGTTACTTAGGCGTTATACTGGACAAACACCTCAGCATGGACACACATGTAAGAAATATAATGAAAAAAGTATACTTTAAACTGAAAATATTAAAGCAACTCCACCCCCTAATGCACTTACAGGATTTTCAACGAGTCATACAAGCAATTATAACCCCCCATTTCGACTTTACAAATCAAATTCTACTTGGAGTCTCTAAGCAAGCCTTAAAAAAACTTCAATTAGTACAAAACGCAGCAGCAAGGACCATTACGAAGGCCCCACCTTTCCAACATATAACCCCGATTTTAGAATATTTATACTGGCTCCCGATTCAAAGCAGAATAGAATACAAAACTCTCTTAACCACCTACAAAGCCATAACTAAAACAGCACCACTGACCATAAATAATCTCATCAAAACAGAACCCATAATCTCCAAAGGAGGGACCAGTTAAATAAACTTACAACACCAAAAGAATTCATTAGGGCAAAAAAAGCCACAAACAAGAAAGCCTTCTCCCATGCAGCCCCCATCTTGTGGAACACAATCCCAATAGAATTAAGACAATTACTTGAAATCATGGAGTTTAGGAAAAAACTTAAAACACACTTATTTACAATGTACTATGGATCTGTGATGAACTCACCTCTCACCTCTCAGCTAGATAAAGGATAACCCTACGCCAGATAATACATTACTCAACAAAGGAATGAAGTACTGTACCCCTAAAACAATGTATTGAAGACAGATAACTCTGTATATAGTTTAATCCTGTTTCATTTGTACATAGTTTACTAATTGTTAATTGTTTATTTTATTTATTTATTTTGTATACATTTGTATACCGCTACTTCCAGCGATCAGCAGCGGTTTGATTACAGATTGGAAATTGTCAAATCATGACAGGAAATTTTTGAGGTATAAACACATTGATTAGACAGGAAAGCACAGCACACAGAGAACTATTTTACAGGGAACATGGGCTATGGAGGGTTAAGTGGCTTGCCCAAGACCACAAGGAGCACCTGTGGGACTAGAAACCCCAGTCCTTCCGGCCCAAGGTTGCTGTCCTCTAGTGGGATTTGAACCCCCGACCTTCCAGCCTGAAGTACCTTGCCCCAACCACTAGGCCACTCCTCCACTCCTCCACTTGTTAACTGTAATATCTAAGTTACAAATTGTTATATGTAAAAACAGCTTGCACTGTTTATTGTTGTTCTATGGGAACCGCATCTGATCAATGGAAGGAGCGGTATATAAAAAATCTGTTAATTAAATTAAATTAAATTAAGCCTTTTCAACCCTCGCTCCACATCCATCCCTCCAGTGTCCTTCCACTTATAGGCTATTTCCATCCTGACCGCTATGGACACCATCTTTAACAAGTAGCCCAGCTCTCTACCCAGCTCCCCCCACTCCCCCAATAGAACTTGCTCAGGTCCAAACGTCCCCTTCCATCCCACCATGTTGCATACTACACCTTGCATCCATTGCCATATACTCTGTACCACAGGGCATTCCCACCACACATGCAGGTATGTGCCTACAGCACCACACCCTTTCCAACAATAGGGCTCCTTCATTTTATCTATCTCCGCCAATCGCTTTGGTGTGATATACATACGATATAGCATTTTATAACAATGCTCCTGTATAGCAGCAGAACAAGACCCAATCCTGGCCGCATCAAAAATACTTGCCCATCGCTCCTCATCCCAGAAGCCCCCTAAAGAGTAGTTACTCACCTGTAACAGGTGTTCTCCAGGAGCAGCAGGAATCAGTCCTCACATATGGGTGACATCGACGTCGATGGAGCCCTTGTGGAGCATTTCCCCAGCTTTCTATGAAAGCCTTTGGGAATGCAGGCACGCATGCGCGGTTCCCTTCCCGCCTAAAGGTGCCATCTTGCTCAGTCAAATGACATAGCTAAAAACAGCACACAAAAAAGTAAAAATAAACTATGTACAACTGCAACTCCCAGGGGAGGAGGGAGGGTTGTGAGGACTGATTCCTGCTGCTCCTGGAGAACACCTGTTACAGGTGAGTAACTACTCTTTCTCCAGGACCAAGCAGGAAGTCAGTCCTCACATATGGGTGACTCCCTAGCTCTGGGCTACCAGGAACCCAGGCTGACCAAGAGAACTCCCTCTAGTCCCAGCATCAAAGAAAGGCTTTTCACTGAAAGAACCTCCACCGGTAGCCCAACGGAGGGCTGGAGGGCAGGAGTTGCCTAAACCTCAAAGAGATTCCGGAGTACTGCCTGGCCAAAAGCACTGTCCCTACGGGACTCCCTCTCCAGACAGTAATGGGCCGCAAAAGTCTGGCTTGAAGACCAAGTTGCAGCCCAGCAGATGTCTACCAACGGTACAGAGTGGAGGTGAGCCACTGAGGCAGCCATTGCCCTGACACGATGGGCCATGACCCGACCCTGCAAAGGAAGGTCAGCCCCCCTGTAAGCCCAGGTGATACAGTCAGCCACCCAAATGGACAAGGTACGCTTGGACACAGGTAAGCCTAAATTATTAGGGTCAAAAGATATGAAAAGCTGAGTAGCCCTTCTTGATCCTTCTGTCCTATCTCACTGGCGTCCTGTTTCAAATCTTCCTTTTCTGGCCAAACTCTTGGAGCGTCTTGTCTTTGATCAACTTAATTCTCACGTGGAATCTACTAACACTCTTCACCCTCGTCAAGCCGGTTTTCGTCACGGACACAGCACGGAAACGGTTCTTCTTGCACTCCTCAATGACCTGCATGTTGCCCATGATCACGGTGATATCACTCTTTTGGTTTCCCTCGACCTCTCTGTGGCTTTTGATCTGATTGACCACCGTACTCTGCTTTCTCGTTTATTTGATGTGGGGCTGCATGGCACAGTCTGGCAGTGGTTCTGTTCTTTCCTCACAGCTCGATCTTTTTCTGTTCACTCTGATGGTCAGTCCTCTGCTTCTTTTCCTCTCACTTGTGGTGTACCACAGGGCTCTGTTCTCTCCCCACTTCTGTTTAATATTTTTCTGGCTCCCTTATCATTGGTGATCCAACAGTTCCCTGTGTCATTTTACATGTATGCTGACGATATTATTTTACTGTTTCATACCTCTCCCCTAACTTTAGATATTACTCAACTGAATCTTTGTCTCTCCCGGATCTCTTCTGGCTCTCCCAAAATTTCTTGCACCTAAATCCATCTAAGTCCACAGCTATGTGGGTCTCACTGACTGGTTCTTGCCCCTCTCTAGCTCCCTTGATTGATTCTACTCCTCTCCCTCTTGTGTCCTCTTTCTGCTATCTTGGTGTAATTCTCGACCCCACGCTTTCCTTTCACCAGCACCTTACTTCCCTCATATGTCGTTCCTTTGCTGCCCTGCGACAGATCAGGGCTGTCCGCTCCCTTCTCCCCTTTTCTTCCCTGGTCACTCTTGTCCTGGCCTTAGTCATAAGCCGCTTAGATTACTGCAATGTTTTTCTTGCTAATCTTCCAAAGTTTCAGCTTCTACGTCTTCAGCGCATTCAAAATGCTGCTGCCCGCCTCGTCACATTCTCACACCGCTTTGACCATATCACTCCTATTCTTCTCCGCTTGCACTGGTTACCTCTTTGTTTTCGTTTCCACTATAAATTTCTTATTCTGATTCATCGTGCCCTTTATACCAATACTCCCCTATATCTCGCAGATCGGATCTCTCTTCACACCCCCTACCGTCAGCTTCGTTCTCTCCATACTAACCGTCTGTCCCTCCCTTCCCCGTCACAGGCACACCTCGAGCAAACCCGTCATGCAGCTTTTTTCTTTCTAGGCCCAGTACTATGGAATGCATTACCTCCGTTTCTCCGTTTGGAACCTTCATATTCTCAATTCAAAACACTACTCAAAACCCATCTGTTTCAGCAAGACTTTCATCTCTCTCCTGATGGTCCTCCCTGATGTTTTTAGTTGACATGTTTGTCCCTGTTTGTCTGTATGTTTGCCTTGTAGTGCATTCTGTCTACCCATAGTCTGTTGTGTCTTCCCTTCTATGGGCCTTTTTTATCTTGTTTGTATTCTTATATTTTAGAAACCTTATGTTTTAAAATACTGGCCCTTTTATTTTATTTATTATTTTATTTAACATCGCTTATATACCGCACTATTATCATCAGCGCGGTTTACATGGAACAAACATATACATACAGAAAACTGTAGTGCATTTTACAAGTAACGGGAATTTGAACTTGGTAATAAAGGGAAACTATGTACACTGTATAACTATATACAATAGTCTATACACATTAGTCACAGTTGAAGTTGTCTTGACCTGGTTATGGATGTAGTGTTTCTCATGTGTAAAACTAAATTGGGAAATAGCTTAAGAAGAGGTGGTGTTTGAGATTTTTCTGAATTGTGTTAGGCTGGTTATGGCTCTCAGTTCTGGTGGGAGTGCATTCCAAGCTATTGGGGCATGAATGCTGAAGGCTCTTTTAGATGTTTCCTTATTGTATCTGACTGTTTGTCTTGGGATTGTTAATGAGTTTATAGTAGTTGATCTTCTGGATCTATTGGGAGTCTGTGTGTGTAAAAGGTTGGCGATCGTTGATGGTGCTTGATTGTTTAAGGCTTTGAAAGTAATGATTAGTATCTTGTAGTGGATTCTTGCGTTGGTTGGTAGCCAGTGGAGTCTTTTTAGGATTGGAGTTATGTGGTCTGTTTTTGATATTCCTTCGAGTACTCTGGCAGCGGTGTTCATCGCCAGTTGTAGAGGATTTAAAGATGATTGCGGGAGACCATGTAGAATTGCATTTGAGAAGTCGAGATGAGGCATCACCAAGGCTTGGTAGACAGTTCTGAAGTCTGTGGGTTCAAGTAATGGTCTTAAGTGGCGTAGTGTGCGTATCTTGTGATATATTAGTTTTGTTATGTTTTTTATGTGGGTCTTCATATTGAGGCGCTGGTCAAGGGTAATACCTAGGTATCGTATCGTAGGTTTTACTGTCAATTCCTTGTCCTTTATTTTAAGGTAGTGGGAGGTGTGAAGTTTTGGTCTCTTGTGATAAACATCACATCGGTCTTGCTATGGTTGATTCTTAGGTTCTGTGAGAGGAGCCAGTCTTCTACTGATTCAAAGCATTTTATCAATGGTGTAAAATCAGGATGGTTGATGGAGAATGGCATGTATAGGAGAATGTCATCTGCATATGCTAGGCAGGTAACATTAAAGGAGCGGATGAGGTCACAGATCGGTTGCATGTATATGTTAAACATTAGTGCTGAAAGAGAGGATCCTTGTGGTACCCCTTGATCTTGTAGAAATGGTTCAGATGTCTTTTCTTCAATTCTTACTTGTTGCCAACGGTTATTTAGGTATGATATACACCAGTCAAGTGCGGTTCCAAGTATTCCTTTTTCCTTAAGGCGATCGATAAGTATTTGATGGCTTACTGAATCAAACGCAGCTGAGATGTCCATGAATATAAGGATAAATCCTTGGTGGATATTATCTATTCCTGTAATTAATGTATTGAATAGAGTGATGAGGAGGGTCTCAACTCCGTGGGCTTCCCTGAAACCGTGTTGTGCAATGTCCAGTGGGGCTTCAGTGTCTATGTGTTGTTGTATTTGACGTTGTACCACTTTCTCAATTATTTTCGCTAGCAGAGGGATGCTGGATATTGGCCTATAGGATTCTACTTTTAGGGGGTCTAAGTTGTTATTTTTTAGTAATGGTCTAATTGAGGTTTGTTTAAGGCACTGAGGAAAGGTTCCGGTTGAGAATGATTGTTCAAGGATATTGTGTATGAAGAAGCTTACTTCATGTCTAATATTTTTATCCAGGCCGCTGGACATGGATCATTCGCTGCAGTGGTGGCATTTATTGATGCGATAGTGTTTTCAATTTCTTTGGTTGATAATGCGTTAAACTTGGTTAGTGTGGTTGACTGTGATAGCTTGTCTATATTTGTTGATTCTGTGATGTAGGTGTTGGTTGTTTTCTTCATTTTTTATTTTAAATAGTCAGCATAATCTTGTGGATGTATCGTTTGAGTATGTTGGGGGGTTGGTTCCTTTGCCATTGTCTTTACAATGTTGAAGAGATCATGATGTTTATTTAATGATTGCTTTAGGAGATTAGTATGGAATTGTTTTCTTCGATCTGCTATTTCCTGGCGATGCTTTTTTAGGTACTTGCAATAGGTTGTGTAGGCATCTGTAGAGTGGGATCGTCTCCAGCGTTTTTCGAGTCTTCGAAGATGGAGGAGGGATGTTCTCAGTTCATTAGAATACCAAGCTACATGTGTCCGATGGTTGGGCTTTCTTGTCATATTTGCTGTTTGGGAATTGGTTCTAAGAGTGTGATCCCAGGTGTTGATTAGGCTATCCAAATCAGGTTCAGAGTTGTGTAGTATTGGTAGAATATTCTTGAGTACTTCGTCTTTGTCAAATGGGCGGAACCTCCTAGTTGTTGGTTTGATGAGGGTGGATTTGGAGTTAATGGCCTTGGAGGAGTTGGGAATTTGGAATAAGATTAGGCTGTGGTCCGACCATGGTACTGGTATTATGGAGATGTCATAATTGTGGTTGGTTTCTGAGGTGGCTTGTGGCTTTTGTTTTTGTTCTGTTTTGTCTATTTTATCTGTCTATGCTTTTATACTTTACTTTTCTATTTACTTTGGCGTTCCTTTCCTTGTCTTTGCATTGCCAACCTTTTATTGTACACCGCTTTATGTTTCGACAAAAAGCGGTTTATCAAATTTTAAAGAAAGATAAAGAAAGATAAAGATATGCCCCTGCGTACGGTCAAGGTAGAAGGATAAGGCCCTCCTACAGTCTAGGATATGCAGGACTGCTTCAGCCTGGCTTGCATGAGGCCTAGGGAAGAAGGTCGGAAGAACCACCTCCTGGTTGAGGTGGAAAGAGGAGACAATCTTTGGGAGGAATTTTGGATGAGTCCTAAGCACTACCCTGTTCCCATAGAAGCAGGTGTAAGGCCTGTCACAGACTAGGGCCTGAAGCTCACTCACCCGCCTGGCCGAGGTTAAGGCTACCAAGAAGAGTGTCTTCCAAGAAAGGAAGCGGAGAGGACAAGTAGCCATCGGCTCAAAAGGTGGGCGAGTCAGTTGCTGCAAGACCACATTCAACTCCCACTCAGGAGCTGGAGGGCGGATTGGAGGCTTTAGCAAGAGCAAGCCTCGAAGGAATTTGGACACCAAGGGGTGAACCGACAGAGAATGTACCTCCACCAGTGAGTGGTGAGCTGCTAGAGCTGAGAGGTGGACCCGAACAGAATTGGACTTAAGTCCCTGATAGGATAAGTGCAGCAGGTACTGAAGCACTACTGGTACAGCACAGGAGAAAGGATCCTCTATACGTAGCTGACACCACACAGAAAACCTTTTCCATTTCAGGGCATAGGTTTTTCTAGTGGACTGCTTCCTAGAGGCTAGGACAACCTCCTCCACTTCAGGAGGTAGGCCCCAGGGAGCCAAAACTACCCTTGCAGTCTCCATGCCATCAAATTGAGAGCTCTGAGATTTGGGTGCAGAAGGGAACCCTGATCCTGAGAGAGAAGATCGGGTTGCAACCCCAGAGGTAGTGGGGGATCCACTGCCAGCTGAAGCAGAAGTGGAAACCAAGGCTGTCTCGGCCATCTGGGAGCTACCAGCAGGACCGAGGCCTTGTCCTGAAGAATTTTGAACAGGGTTCGGGCCACCAGGGGTGTGGGAGGAAACGCATACAGGAAGCCCTGGGACCAGAAAATCAGAAAAGCATCTGCTGCCAGTCGCAGAGGATGCGGTTGCCTGGAGCAGAACTTTGGCAGTTGTGTGTTTGATGGACTTGCAAACAGATCTATGGTTGGAAGTCCCCATTTCAGGAAAATCTTCTGAACCACTAAGGGATGAAGCTGCCATTCGTGGGGCTGCAGAATCCTGCTCAACCTGTCTGCCAGGTAGTTGTCCTGGCCAGGTAGATACAATGCCTTGAGGAGCATGTTGTGCTTGAGAGAAAACAAGCAAAGGTCCTGTGCTTCCTGACAAAGGAGCCTGGAGCCTGTTCCGCCCTGCTTGTTCACATAGAACATGGCTACTTGGTTGTCTGTTTGAACTAGGACAGACTGATGAGCCAGTGTCTGAGAGAAAGTCTTGAGGGCTAACCGAATAGCCCTGAGTTCCAGTAGATTGATCTGCTGTGTGGCCTCCCAGGGAGACCACAGGCCCTGGGTGCACTTGTCTCGACAGTGAGCCCCCCAGCCTTGCAGGGAGGCATCCGTGGTCAACACCACTGTGAACCCAGGAATCTGAAAAGGCACCTCTTGCAGTAGATTGGGTGGGTGCAGCCACCAGCGGAGGGAGTTCAGAAATTGTCTGGACATCTTTACTCTGTCTCTGAAGCTGCCTGTGGCCTGTGTCCACTGAGTTCTGAGGCACCACTGTGCAGGCCTCATATGGAGCCGGGCATTGGGTGTCACATGTACTGTCGAGGCCATGTGGCCAAGCAGCCTCAGGCAGAGCCTGGCGGAGACCAGAGACCTGCTGAGAAACTGGTTTGCCAAGTTTATCAGTCTTTGGGCCCTGTCTTCTGGCAAGAATGCCTTTGCCAGTAGAGAGTCCAATCTTGCCCCTATGAACTCCAAGTTCTGGGAGGGGAGAAAAGTGGACTTTGCGAAGTTTATGACAAACCCCAGGTTTTCAAGAAGAGCAATAGTTCTGAGGGTGGCTTGTCTGGCCTCCTGGCACGTCTGACCCCTGATGAGCCAGTCTTCCAGATAGGGGAAGACAAAGATGCCCTGATTTCTCAGGTAGGCCGCCACCACTGCCAGGCATTTGGTAAAGACCCTGGGAGCGGAAGTGAGGCCGAAAGGCAGTACTCTGTACTGATAATGGTTTCCTCCCACTATGAACCTGAGGTATCTTCTGTGGTCTGGATGAATGAGGATGTGAGTGTACGCATCCGTTAAATCTAAGGAGCATAGCCTACCTCCCTGCTGGAGGTAGGGCAGCAGTGTTCCAAGAATAAGCATCTTGAATTTCTCTTTCTCTAGGAACTTGTTGAGATTTCTGAGGTCGAGAATAGGCCGTAGGCACTGTTCCCTCTAAGCTGTGCGCATGTGCGCGCGCACACACCTCGCCGGGCGAGCGCACATACTTTACAACAGAGCGCACAAAAATTACAGCTCTGATTCTGATAGAAAACAACACAGACGTCTTAAAATTTAAAAGTTATGATTGTAATTACTAGAAATTTCCCGCTTCATTTAGTAATCGTCTATTTTCATTTAATTTGATTAAGATCAATGTGGTGTACATACTGTATTCTGACGTGTAGTCAAATTTCAACGTATATAACTCCGAGTGTCGTTATGTGGCGCACAAAAATTTAACCTTCCTTCAAAAGCTGCACACAGCTATTTTATGCGCACACAGCCTACAGAAAATTAGAGGAAACATTGGCCGTAGGCCACCGGTTCTCTTGGATACTAGAAAGTACCTGGAGTAGAACCCTTGACCTTGGAGATGGGGAGGCACAGGCTCCACTGCCTTGTCCCGCAACAGACCTTGGAGCTCCTGAAGGAGAAGATCTGTGTTCAGGGGAGGTCTTGGAGGCTCCCCTGGAAAGTATGGCGAGGCAGCTGTTGGAAGTGTAGCATATAGCCCTTGTGGACGATGCTAAGCACCCAACTGTCTCCAGTGATGAGTGGCCACCTGTGGGCAAACAGGGTAAGATGACCTCCTGTGCAGGGTTGGGAGAGCAGGGATGGAGAGGCTATGCCTAAGGAGTCAAAAACCCCCACCCTGCTGAGTGGGAGCAGGGGCCGGAGGCTTGGGGATCCTCTGCCTACGGGGCCCATTACCCTGCCCCTTGGCCTGCTGACCCTGTGGGGGAGCCTGGGAGGCCTGGTACTGTGGGTACTGTTTGTAGGCAATGCCCTTCCTCGGGTAAAAGGGCTTTTTACCCGAGCCCTTCTTCTTGTGAGAAGTGGCAGAAGTCTTTCTAGACAGCCTTGTCCTCGTGAGGTGCTCGGATTCGAGCTGTGCGGCCTTCTCGGTCATGGGCTTGCCAAAAAGGTTTTCACCTCGGCAAGGGACATCGACCTTGTCCTGAACCCATGGCTCGAGGTCCGATGACTGCAACCACGCCTGGCGTCGAGCTGCGATGCCGGCTGCCGCAACACGGGCCGAAGCCTCGAAGCCATCCTAGGCAGCGCGGGACATAAACTTGGAGCATTCCCGTATCCCCAAGGACAAGGACTTGAACCTCTGCTAGGGTTCCCCGGAGAGACCAGCAGAGAACCCGGCCAGCTCCTTGGCCAGGTCCCGCAAGTACATGCCCATGTACAGCTGGTAAGACTGGACACGGCAAGCAAGCATCGAGCCCTGAAAGCATTTTCTACCAAAACCATCCAGGTTCCGGGCCTTCCTGCCAGGGGGCTCCGTGGAGTGCATCTTCTGACTTTTCAGGTGATGCATGGTCGATTCCACCACCGTGGAATGGTGTGGTAGCTGCGCTTTCTGAAAACCAGGGCTCTTCCGGAGTCGATAGATGGAATCAACCCGCTTGCTTAGAACCGGCGCCGAGGCCGGTGCCTCCCACATCCGGAAGAGGAGTCGTTCCAACATCGGAGGAACCAGAACAGTAAAGGCCTCATTCAGAGGAGAGTCATACTGTAGGGCCTCGAGCTCCTCAGCTCGAGGCTCCTCCTCGGGGTCCGCAGGGATAGCCAGCGCAGTGGCCATATCCCGGACGAACTCCGAGAACCGAGTATCCTCCGGAGGGGATCTACTCCTGAGCTCAGACTGCGGTGCGTCCGACGGGACGCACCGAGTCCAGAAGGTGTCGGGGGACTGCTCGTCCTCCGTCTCCCAACAGACTCGTCCGATGAGGAATCGGGGTCCAAAGGCACCGGCGTCGACGCCCTCGGTCCCGAATGGGAGGTCGAAGGAGACCGCGACCGAGGTCGACCTCGAGCCTTCATGGTCTCGAGTATCGGCTCGGTCTCCGGGGTCGACTTCGATGTCGATGTCCCGGTGGTCAGGGCAGATGCGCCAGACAGGCTCGCCATCAGTGCCCGCTGCTGTTCCATGAAGGCAGACAGTCTGCACTCCAAGGCTGTCAGCCTGGGAACCAGCTCAGGAGACTCAGCAGCCACCGACTCGGGCCCCGACTCTCTGGGAGGAGAGTCCACGAGGACTACAGGACTTACGTGTCCAGCAGACTCTGGCTCCACACGAGGTACTTTTGGCGGCTTCTCCTGTTCCACGGGCCCGGGGCGGCAGTCGGGGGTCTGAGACCTAGCTCTCGAGGAGCCAGGGACCTCCTCCGACGGAGCCCTCGCGAGCCGCTTCTTCCTCTTTCATTCCCGGTCGAGGGACCCCCTGTCCGAGGAGCCCCGACAGTGCTTGGGATCCAATTCCTGAGATGTCGAGGCCTCAGACGAGGTCCGGGCCCGGCCGGAGGCCGAGTCGGAGAAAAGCCTTTCCTTTTGGTGCTGACGACTTCGAAGCACCTTGGAAGACATCTTTCCACATGGTCCACAGATCTTAGGATCGTGGTCAGGACCCAGGCACCGAAGGCAGCAGTCGTGTGTGTCGGTGAGAGACATCAGCTTCTTGCACCGATCACACTTTTTGAAACCACTGGAAGCCATCGGGGAAAAAAGAGTCCCCGCGAGGTCAAAGGACTGGCCTTCCAGGGAAAAAGAAAAAAGGGCACGAACACCAGCCACTAAGGGCAAAAACCGAAAAAGTACGGTCGGGCTCAATACCGGTGTACCGAACCCGGCGGGAGGGGAACCGGCGTCGAACCGGAGAAAAAATAGCGAATGAATCGCGAAAAAATCCAACTATTTTCCGGGAGGACTAGGACACACGTCCGACGGGCTTCACGGAAAAAGAGAGACTGAGCAAGATGGCACCTTTAGGCGGGAAGGGAACCGCGCATGCTTGCTTGCATTCCCAAAGGCTTTCATAGAAAGCTGGGGAAATGCTCCGCAAGGGCTCCATCGACGTCGATGTCACCCATATGTGAGGACTGACTTCCTGCTTGGTCCTGGAGAAATCCTTTATCTAAGCTGCCTGAAAAGCCTCTTCTTGGCCTCCTTCCCCACCCATTCCCCTATAGATCTGCAATACAAGCCTACGAGGTTCTCCCGCCTTAAGCAGCAGCCTCTCAAACTGGTAGTTTAGTTTACTCTTGTCCTCCCCCCTGAGAGTCCGCTGCACAAAATGTACTAGTTGGCGATATCTAAACCAATCAGCCTCCCCAAGGAATATTCCTCTTTTAGTCACTCAAAGGTGTTCAACTGACCCGCTTTAGTGAACAGTTGCCCCATCCACACCAACCCCCGCTCTTCCCATTTTTTATATTACAGATGACTGTCCCCCCTCTAAGAACCCTACACACTGTCGTATCCTCTACAACTGAATAGCTACACTAGCCCCCACCTATTTTACCTCTTCTTGATGCCAAACTTTCAAAATTACTGCCGTAAAGGGACTCTGCGTCACGTCACCTCCCCCTTTCTCTCCCTTTCCCTTCCCTTGGCCCAAAGACTATTTACTATTGAACTTTGCCCCCCATCTCCTGATCAACGCAAACCCACCCTCGAGCATCAGGACCAACCCTCCAATATATTATCGCCCGCGGTTGTGCCGCCTTATAGTATCTCATCAGATCTGGGACTCCCACTCCCCCTCTCTCCTATGCCTAACCAGCACCCGTTTATTAATCCTCGGAGGGCGCCTCCTCCAAATGTAGGAGAAAATTCTATGCTGCAACAGTTTTATTTGTGCCACTGACACCTCAATAGGCAATACCATAAACAGATACAATATCCTGGGGAGAACATTCATTTTAACAATCGCGATTCTCCCTACCCATGAAAAGCTGGGTTTGTCCCATCTCACCAAATCATTTAAGATGTTAGTAACTAACGAGTCATAATTTATTTCTCTCAATTTCTTCCAATCGCTACAAATCCAAACCCCTAAATATTTTATCTTCTGATTCGCCCAATGAAATGGGTACGTCCTCCATAACTGATCCTCCAGTACTGGACACAACTGAATTTTTAAAATCTCAGTTTTCCCCATGTTCATTTTATATCCCGAAACTTCGCTATACCCCCTTATTTCCTCTAATAAAGATGGTAAGGACTCAAGAGGTCGGCTCACTGTATAAATGATATCATTGGCAAAAAGAGATATTTTATACTCTCCAGTCCCCACTTGAATTCCACTGATTTTGTTATGCTCTCTAACCCTCTGTGCTAAAGACTCGATCACCAATGCAAAGAGCAGGGGTGACAAGGGGCACCCCTGTCAAGTTCCCCGACCCAGCTCAAATTCACCGGAATAAGTGCCGTTCACTCGGATCCGAGCTCTCGGCCTGTCGTAGAGTGCACTAATCCAGCTCCGAAAACATTCTCCTATCCCCATTCTCTGCAACACTGAGAACATAAAGGGCCATTCAACTCTATCGAACGCCTCCTCCGCGTCCACCGCCATCACCAAGGAGTCAATCCTCGTGCTCCTGGCAGCCCTATTTACCCTAAATTTTGAATGACATTTTCAGTCATTAGAATTGTAAATAAGTTTTATGTCTAGAATTATGTAAATTTGATTACCTTTTTCAGCACCAGTTATATTGTTAAAATGTTTAATGTACCTGCTGTTATAATTGTAAACTGCTATGATTATCTGATATGGCAGTATATAAAACACACAAATATATAACTAAATAAATAACTAGATGGTATTAGACCTTCCCTGTGGCCCAGCAAGTGTAGTTACTCACCTGTAACAGATGTTCTCCGGGGACAGCAGGAATCAGTCCTCACATATGGGTGACATCGGCGCCCACGGAGCCCTCGTGTGGAGCAAATTCCCAGCTTTCAGAGAAAGCCTTTGGGAGTTGCCACCACGCATGCGTGGTCCCCTTCCCGCCCAAGAGACCAAGGGGTGGGCAGAGAGAGGCTTCTCGTCCACCAGAAAGTGGTTCGCAGCAAGGGCACTGAGGTGCACCCTGACAGAGTTGGACTTGAGGCCAAAATCAGAGAGGTGGAGAAGGTATTGCAAAACCATCCCCACCGTCAAGAGAAAGGATCTGCCTCCTGCTCCTCACACCACGACGCAAATCTGCACCACTTCAAGGCATAGGCCTGTCTAGTCAACAGCCTCTGTGAGGCCAGCAAGACCTCCTCAATATTCTTTAGAAGGAGAAGCGGAGCGAAAATCACCCTTTCAGCAGCCATGCCATCAAGGCGAGGTAACAGGTTGGGGTGCAGGAGAGAGCACCCCTCCTGAGAGGAGGCACAGGAAGGACCCCAAGGGAATGGGAGCCTCCACCACTAGCTGAAGTAGAAGCAGGAACCAGGGTTGCCTGGGCCACCGTGGGGCTATAAGGATGACCGAGGCTCTGTCCTGGAGAATCTTGAACACAGTCTTGGCCACCAGAGGCATCGGGGGAAATGCATACAGAAGGCCTACCGACCATACCAGAAATGCATCGGCGGCCACCCTGTCTGGGTGCGGAAGCCGGGAGCAGAAACAGGGCAACTGGTGATTGTCCGGACTCGCAAATAGGTCCATCACCGGTAGCCCCCATGTCCGGAAAAAACGAATGGCTACCCCGCGGTCCAGCTGCCATTCGTTGGGCTGGAGAATCCTGCTGAGCCTGTCGGCCAGCCAGTTGTCCTGGCCCGGCAGGTACACTGCTCGGAGACGAATGCCATGCAGGGCTGCGAATGAGCACAGGTCCAGGGTTTCCTGACAGAAGGGATGGGACCACGTACCACTCTGTTTGTTCAAATAGAACATTGCCACCTCGTTGTCTATCTGCACCAAGACAGATTCGTGGGCCAGGAGCTGCCTGAAAATGTCTAGGGCTAGGCAGATGGCACGGAGTTTCAAGAAATTGATTTGTTGGGTCCTCTCACTCGGGGGCCACATTCCCTAAATACGGAAACCCTGGCAATGGGCCCCCCAGCCCAGCAGGGATGCATCTGTGGTAAGAATCCTCGTGTGTAGAGGAGCCTGGAAAGGCATTCCCGCCTACAAGTGATGCGGTTGGAGCCACCAGGCCAGGGACCGTACCAGGCGCCATGACACTTTGACCTTGTCCCGGAGACGTCCTGAGAGGTCCGCATGTGGAGGCGGGCATCTGGAGCAACATGGACTGTGGAAGCCATGTGCCCAAGAAGGCGCAGGAATTGCCTTGCTGACACTACAGATCTGCGACTCACTTGTCCTGCCAGAGCCATAAGCCTGCTTGCCCTGTCTGCAGGCAGAAAGGCCTTTGACTGAAGAGTGTCATTTCTGGCCCCAATGAACTCCCGCTGTTGAGTTGGAGTGAGGCTGGACTTGGCGTAGTTGATTAAAACCCTAGGTGTTGTAGCAACTGGATGGTATGAGTTGTGGCCTGGTGGACCTCGGTGGCTGAAGTGCCTCTGATGAGCCACTCATCGAGATAGGGGAAGACAAAGACCCCTTGGAGCCTGAGAAAGGGGGCAACCACCCCCAGGCACTTTCTGAACACCCTGGGGGCCAAGGCCAGGCCAAAGGGAAGTACCCTGTACTGGTAGTGATTGCCCCCCACCACAAAGCGCAGATATTGCCTGTGGCCTGGGTGTATTAGGATGTGTGTATACGCATCTTTTAGGTCTAAGGGGCATAGCCAGTCTCCCTGGCGGAGGTAAGGCAGCAATATTCCAAGGGAGAGCATCTGGAACTTCTCTCTTACCAGGAATTTGTTGAGATTGCTCAGGTTAAGGATGGGTCTGAGGCCTCCTGTCCTCTTTGGCACCAGAAAGTACCTGGAGTTGAAGCACTGCCCTGCAGGTGGTGGGGCACCAGTTCTACCGCCTGATCATCGAGAAGACCTGCTTACTCCTTCAGAAGAAGGTCCCGGTGAAGGAGAGACCTGAGGGGCTCTCCTGGGAAATAATGAGGAGGCACCTGGGCTAGGTGAAGAAGATAGCCCTCCCGGACCACCTGTAAGGCCCAGGCGTCGGTGGTAATGGCTGTCCACCTGTAGGCATACAAAGCAAGCCGGCCTCCAGTGGTCTGCCTGGCTCCTGTTGGGAGAGGGGCCCTGCTGCAGGAGTCAAAAGCCACTCCCAGGCTGGGCCAGGGCCAGGGTCTGGGATTTGGGGGCTGTCTTCTTACACGGGCCATGGCCCTGTCCCTGGCCTGCTGCCCGTGTTGGGGAGCCAGGGTGGCCTGATAATGGGGGTAACTTCGGTAAGCAGTACCCTTCCTCGGGTAAAAGGGCTTTTTACCCAAGCTCTTCTTACGACAAGGGGTAGAGGTCTTCTTGGAGAGCCATGTCCTCGTCATGTACTCGGTCTCCAGCTCTGCGGCCTTGTCGGTCATGGGTTTGCCAAAGAGATTCTCCCCTTGGCATGGGACATTGACCAACTTGTCCTGAACCCATTGTTCGAGGTTCGACAACTGCAGCAAAGCCTGGCGGCATCCACCGATGCCCGCTGCGGCTACCCGGGCCGCTGACTCGAACCCGTCATAGGCCACCCAAGATAAACTTGGAGCACTCACGGATGCTTTGGACAGGCCCCTGAAGTGCTGCAAAGGCTCCTCGGAGAGACCAGCCGAGAACCTGGTGTGTTCCTTCGCCAGGTACCTCAGGCATTGCACCCTGGAAACACTTCCTGCCGGGAGCATCCAAGTTGCGGGCCTCCCTGCCGGGAGGCACCGAGGAATGCATCTTCTGGCTCTTCAGCCTGTGCATGGCCAATTCCACAACCATGGAGTTGGGCGGCAGTTGTGATTTTTGAAACCCAGGGCTCTGGCAGACTCGATACATTGAGTCGAGCCGTTTGCTGATCACTGGCATCAATGCCGGTGTCTCCCACATATGGAGCATTAGTCATTCCAGGATCGGAGGCACGGGTACAGTAAGGGCCTCCCGAGGGGGGGCCTCATACTGGAGGATCTCGAGCTCGTCAGCTCCTTGGGGAACGCGAAAGCCTTGGACATGTCCCGCACGAAGTCCAAGAAAGGACTCAGAGGCGTCAGCATGGGAAACCAAAGACGAGGAGTCCCCTGATATCCACTGACATAGGGATGTCCCGAACCTCATGTCCTCCAGTGGGGACCTTCTCCGAGGGTCAGATATCGGGGAATCGGACGGGACATCCCTATGTCAGTGGATATCCGGGGACTCATCGTCTTCGGTTTCCCATGCAAGGTCGAAGACCCGGGCTGCCAGTGAAAAGAAAAAGGGCAAGAACACTGCAAGTCAAAACTGACAAAATCGAAAAAGAGAGATGGACTCGATACCGGCGTACCAAGCCGAAGGCGGGAAGAGGTACCGGTGTCGACCAGTTGAAGAAAACAGGAAAAAAATCAACTGTTTCTGGGGACACTGTGGATGACATCCAAAGGGTTCCACGGAAAAAAGGAGACTGAGCAAGATGGCACCCTTGGTCAGGAAAGGGACCGCGCATGCGTGGTGGCAACTCCCAAAGGCTTTCTCCATCGGCGCCGACGTCACCCATATGTGAAGAGTGACTTCCTGCTTGTTCCCAGGGAACCTATATTTCACATGGGGTACACATTGGGACAGCAAGGCCATACAACACTTATCTACCCCATCCATCCTTCGGCACAACCATCTGCATATATCCATCATGTTCAGTTAACTTTTCTCCTGCCACTTGCTACATCCTGGCCCACATGGTGGCATTTCACTCATTGGGGTGTATCATTCCCATCTCACCTGCAGCTGATGTGCAGGTCACCTCTGCCACCCAAGCATTCTTTCTATAGCTACATTGTGGCCATGGTAGCTACTCCATGACACACTTCTACCCACTCCTATGCCACCCACGGACATCACCGTGGATTACATGTGCAGACCTCACTGCTACAGTCCAACTGCCTCCCCATTCTCCTCCCACTCACTGTCTCACAAGTAAGGGACATATGGATGTGAAATATTCATCAGCTATTACCTTTGCTCCCATCCAGCTGCACAAATGTGACTTGTAGAAAGTTTCCCTTATCTTATGTTATGGCAACTAGCCTTAGCAGGCATTAATGTGCACGCTGGGGGCTCTTAATGCCCGCTATCCACTTAACGGTTGCTAACTGGCCACTAGCATCCTTAACACCAGAACACCTACTCCCCGCCCCATCCTTTAGTGCACGTTGGGATCCTTAACAGTTCCATTTAGCACTCGCAAATGCTGTGCCCTTAGTGCTATTTAGTAATTATGCCTCTAGGTATTTCCACTATCTGATTTTGTATTTGAGGCAATGGAGGGTTAGGAGAGTTGTCCAAGGTCACACAGAGTGTCAGTGGGATTTGAAACCCACCTTCCCTGATTCTCATCCATGGCTCACCTGCTCTTCTCCATACCTGTATTATTTAAGAATGGTGAGCAATAGATTTCCCTATATGCAATTCATGGTTTAGGACGCTGATAACGTTCAGTCATAAAACATGCTCTAAGAATGCATCAGGATGGCTTCCTTGCCACATCTGCTCGATTAAATAAGCCAAAGTAACACCAATTTTTAAAAAGAGTTCCAAGGATGATCTGGGAAACTACAGACCAGTGAGCCTGCCATCGGTGCTGGGCAAAATTGTAGAAACTATTATAAAAAACAAAATTACTGAACATGCTTTAATGGGGGAAAGTCAACATGGATTTAGTCAAGTAAAGTCTTGTCTCACTAACCTATTTTTTTGAAGGTTTGAATAAATAGTTAGAGAATGGTGAGTTGGTTGATATGGAGGGGAATTTTAGAAGAGACATCCAAGTGCACATTTGCTAAATTAAGGAGTCCTTTTACTGAAATGTGCACTTCCCACACAAATAGCAGCAAAAATAAAACATTGGAAGTGCAACCGTATGCACTGTTGTGGGTATGCCCAGCCAGTTCCTAGCAGTTAGCACATGATCACATATCTGAACACACGGCACTATAACATAAGTTCGCCTAACAACAGCCATAGTTAAGTGCTCTTGTACTGACTGCCACATAGCCACTGAATGTGTGCAACACTGCCCTTGAGCTAGCGACAATGAGGCAAATGGTTAAGAAAAAACTAAAAGGAGCAACTGCAAAGGTTAAGAATTTACAACAGGCCTGTGTGTTGTTTAAGAATACTATTTTGGAAGCCCAGGACAGATGTATTAACCTTTCTCATGAGGCCCTACAAAATAACACCCCACTATATCTGTCCTCTTCAATTGTCCCATATGTCTCACACCGCTACCTGCGGTCCTTACAGGACAATTGCCTAGTTTTGTCATCTCCAGCAAAAATAAAACATGAGTCTGAGTCGCTCAGCTTTCGCCGACATGATTGCTTCCCTGATCCATCTGAAAATGGAGGCCTTAGCTGCCACCTCACCTTTGCACGGCCCACCAAACAGAACAAACAGACAGTCCGCTCTCCAAAAGGATGATATCATTTTCACATACCTTTGCAGGGCTCTTTTAACATCCAGGCAGCGCAGCTACAGATTGGCAGGGCCCACATCCGCGCTCACCAGAGTAAGTAAGGAAATGGCCTGATTTACATGAAATGCTGACACCACCTTGGGCAAAAATGAAGGTACCGGGCACAGGACCACTTTCTCCTTAGGGAAGGAAAAGAATGGCTCCTGGCATGACAGGGCCTGAAGCTCTGAAATCCTGCATGCCGAGCAAATCGCCACCAGGAATACCGTTTTCAAAGTCAAAATCCTTCAGGGAAGCTCAACTCAACAGCTCAAAGGGTTCCCCAGACAGTGCCATCAGCACCAGATTGAGATCCCAAGGTGGTACCATCGCCTGCCTTGGAAGACGGAAGTGGGCCACTGCCCTTAGAAATCTCAGCATACCTGAGTGTGTACCCAATGGCACTCTGTGGACCTTCCTGTGATAACAGGAAATTGCTGCCAGTTGCACCCTCAAGGAACTGGCGGCTGGGCCCTTATCAAAACTGGATTGCAAGAATGCCAAGATTCCAGGACTGAGGCAGTGGAAGGGCATGCCTGCCTTTCTCTGCACCACGATCCAAAGATGTGCCACATGCGGATATACCCCAAGTTCATAGACCTCCTCCAGGCCTGTAGCAAGGTCGATATCACCAAGCTCGAATATCCTTTCTTCTTCAAACTCGCCCTTTTCAGAGTCATGCTGTAAGTGAGAATGGATCCACCTGGGGCATGTGAAGCAGCCCCTGTGTCAAGAGGTCTTTCCAAACCAGAAGCCGCCACGGTCAATCCGCCAGTATCAAAATCAGGTCGGCATACCACGGGCACCTCAGCCAGTCCGGTGCCACCAGAATTACTAATCCCCGGTGTGCCTTTATCCGTTGCACTACCTGACCTATGAGCGCCCCTGGGGCGAAAAACAGAGAAGACCCTCTTCGGGCCACCACTGAATTAGAGCATCCAGGCCCTCGGACATCCTTTCTCAATTTTTGCTGAAAAAGCTGGCAGGCCTTGGCTGACTCGAACGTTGCCATTAGGTCCATGACCGGGTGTGCTCCATCAGTGGACCACCTGCTCTAACACCCCCTGGTTGAGCTGCCACCCTCCGCGGTCCACACACACTCGGCTGAGGTAGTCTGCCATCACATTGTCGACTCCCAGTACGTGCGCCACCAATAACACTTGGAGACGAGTCTCTGCCCATCCGAACAGCCTTTTGGCCTCCTCCTCCAGGGCTGTACTGCCTGTGCCTCCTTGCTGGTTGATGTAAGCCACCGTGGTTGCATTGTCCGAGAGGACTCGGATCACCTTCCTCTGCAACCATGGCTCAAAACATTTTAGCGCCAAAGTCACCACTTGCATCTCAAGCCTGTTGGTCGACCACAGGGCTTCCTACGGACTCCACTGTCCCTGAACAAAGTGTCCTTCACAAAGGGCTCCCCCAATCTGACAGACTAGCATTGGTCATCAGCGGAACCCACACCACATGCCCCCTTCCAGGCTCCCCAGATGCAGCCACCACCTGAGGCTCTCCTGGTGCTCCACGAGCAGGGGAGTACTTGGGACAGGGTTTGACTCTGATGGGACCACCACAGGTGCAGAGCCCTCTGCAGCAGTCGCATGTGCATCCTTGCCCATGGGACTAGCTCAAGAGTGGCTGCCATGGTCCCCAGAACATGCAGATAATGCCACACCGAAGGTCTCGCCATCTTTAGGAACTGTTGTACCTCCTGTGCCTGGTGATCTGGCAGGAAACCCTGCCCATGCAGCTATCGAAGCATGCTCCCAAATACTCTAGCTCCTAGGCCGACCGTAACTGACTCTTAGCCAGGATGACCACCCTACCGAGACTTTGAAGGAACTCCACCATGCACCCTGTTGCTCTTTCACTGTCATCCCTGGACTTTGCCCAGATCAGCTAATCATCTAGATATGGGTGAACGAAAACCCCTTCCTTGTGGAGAGCTGCCACCACCACCACCAAGACCTTGGTGAAGGTACAGGGGCCAGTCGCCAGACCGAAGGGAATGCTTGAAACTGGAAATGGCCCTTTGGCGGAGAAACTGCTGATGTTCTGGATGGATGGGAATGTGCAGATATGCCTCCGGTAGGTCGAGAGATATCAAGAACTCTCCGCTCCTTACTGCCACTATTACTGATCTCAGTGTTTCCATGTGGATATGCGGTACCCGGTGACAGTGGTTAATGACGATGAGGTCGAGAATCAGACGAAAGGAACTGTCCTTTTTGGGCACCACCAAATAAATGGAGTATCGACTGCAGCCATACTGATCTCACGGAACTGGTTCCACGGCTCTTAGCTGCAGGAGACGAGTCAAAGTCTCCTCTACTGCCGCCGACACTGCTGCATCCACTTTGAGCGATCAAAGGAGCTCTCATTCTTGCTCCGGTAGTGGGTACAGGTGTGTCATGGATCACACTCCTTTAAGATCAGCCTCCAGCAGATTCCACTCATCCTGAATCATCTGTCATACTACTCTATGTACTGGGAAGACTTTCCGTGATTTCTGCGCTGCCTGGAGCAGCGGATCCACCAGCACCTCTTCCTATGCTGGGAGATTAGCAGGCATATTCAGAGCCTTGAGGGACTCCAAAATGAGCAATGGCAGCTCCTTCCGGCGGAACACCCGAACAGTCTGGGCCTGATCCTCCTATTCTGGGATTTCTCCTTCTTCCAACTTCTGCAGATCTATCTCCATGTCAAGGTCTTCCCCATCCAGCCCCTCTGACAATGGCGATTGCTGCCACTCCTCTGAGCCTCTAACCTGCTTAGTTGCCACTGCCCCTGATTCATGCTCTTTTGCGTCCGATGCCTTCTTAGCCCCGCATTCCGGGGCTGAGGAGCCACTTGCCAAGCCCTGTTTATGCAAAAGTAAGACAAACTCTGGTGAGAACTCCCCTGAGAGTCCTATTGCTCACTGGGCTTGAGGGGTGGATGGTCCAGGCATCGTACAGGGACCGGGGGCCGGATCCGTTGAAGGTAACATGGCACCCCCCACCTGCAGGGTCTCTTGCAACCAGGAGGGACTCTTCTGCCTTGTCTCATCATGCAGGCCCTGCTCCAAAGACCTAGCCTCTTGCGTGCAGTCTAGGCAGATGCCTGCCTCCGAGACCACTCTCTGTCAGGTCCCGCATATCTTGAGAATTTTTAGATTGTGCAGCCGTGTTGTACCTCAAAGATATGAAATGGACCACACACTGATCCAATCAGACTCTGACACTTTCTCCAAGTAAAAGTTTACGTTTTTATTATAAGTAATACCAATGGCTGTAAGGAGTACAGCTTCCCTTACAAGCAATATCACAAATTTAGTAGGTACAGAGTCTGGGCTAAGAGACAAAAGATAATCATGTCAGGTTACTCACTGACCATAGACAGATGGAAGAATTTCATTTGTCTCCTATCCACTGACTGTCTCTGTCTTTCCAGTTATATACATTTCTTGTATGCAGGTGCTTCCTGTTTCACAGAAGCAAACTGTGGCTACACAGCTACTCAGCACTTTTTCCTGCTTATCTTTCATTTATTTCTGTCTCTGACATTTTTGCCTGATCCTTCTCAGGAAAAAAGTCACAATGTTTCAACAAACTGTCACTTACATCTCCTGATCCACCTTACCAGGCACAACAGCTCTCTGAAATCTGCCCAGCAACAAGACAATGGCACATTTAGTTAGGATTTTGCCACAAGTCATTGTGTACTGAATACGTTTTGAGCTGTATAACATAAGGAATGTTTAAGAATTCACCCCCCTTGATACCATCACGTAACAGGTATTGCAGTCTGGCCAGCATGGTCGGAAGGGCTGCAGGTACTCCCCAGGAATGCCTCAATCTGTACCCAACCTGGTAGAGGGAGAGGGAGCCCTAGCACAGCACATCTCCATGGGCTCAGGCACGGAGCCTAGAGTACCTGAACTAAAATAAAATATAATAAAATTTAACAAACAGAAACTGAAATTGAAAGGAAACTGCAAAAGGCACCCTAGGAAGAAGCTGCTCTGTCCTGCTTTATTCTCCGGTGGATGCCTCTCCCGGGCATCCAAAACACAGTGGGGGTTTAAGACGCACATGAGCCTGAAAAAAAAGAAATTGTGCCTAAACACAGCTGAGGGAGTTTCCCTCACCACTGCAGGCTCCCAAACACGTGGCTGCAGACTGCTGTCAGTCTCCTCATGTTTCGGCAGTTGCTAGGAGTACTTGCTGTCCTCCCCCCCACCCCCACCGCTCTTACCTTGGAGCCTCTTTGCCGCGTGGCTTTTCTTCACCTCGCGCTCAGCCTTCCTTCCCGGCTTCAGCACTGAAGGGGTGACTTGGGGCTGTCAGCTTTCACTCCTGTCACTCCACTGCTGCCCCGTGGCGGCTCCTCACCCGATAATGGGTTCAGGAGCCACCAGAAGTCTCAGACTGAGGAAGGCCTCCACAGAACCCCCCCCCCCCCCAAAAAAAAATATCCTGGGGGAAGTTGGGGAGTAGGAATATCCTCCCCTCAGCCCTGTGTCCCCTGGTTTCTTTCTGATCAATCTGTTTTTATCTTTTTTTCTTTTCTGCCTTTAGAAACAAAGAAACCTGCACCTAAGCAGGGGAAATAAAAAGGAAACTCTAACTAAATCTATCTCCTTAATTACCTTCAGTGAGTCCAGCACCCTAGCTTACTACCTCCTCCAGCTGCTTGGAGATTGAGCATATTGGGGCTGGTAGGCGGTGCCAGCTGCATAAGTACATTGGTGTCATCAAAAAGATGACATGCTCAGTCTCCAAGCTGCTGGAAGAGGTACACTACCCAGAGGTGCGGAACAGGACTGGAGGGACGATAAGGAAAGGTTGTTAGTGTAGCTGGGTTTAAAAGAGGTTTGGAGAAGTTCCTGGTGAAAAAGTCCATAAACCATTATTAAAGTGGACTGGAGAAATCCACTGCTTAGCACTGGGATAAGCAACATGGAATCTGTCTACCTTTTGGGAACCTGACAGGTACTTGTGACCTGGATTGGCCATTGTTATAAACAGGATACTGGGCTCGATGGACCTTTGGTTTGACCCAGTATGGCATATCTTATCTTATGCTCGCCAAGCACACACTCTGCCCCTTATCCATCCACTTTCTACCCTAGTGTACATTTTAGTGCCTGGTAGCTGATGTGCATGTGCATTGGCATTCTCAGCTGCCAGTTAACTGCACGCTAAGATGCGCACGAACTGGTTAGCAGCCTTTAGTAAAAGGGCCCCTAAATCTCCCAGTAATATCACCTCTCCCTTCAAACCCAACTTTACGATATCTTTGATCAGATCTCTGTTTAGTTCTGTTTGATTTGAAGGGCTGTAAACTATGCACTATACAAATAAGCAGTAGTTGTAGTAGTACACCTGTTTGGATGGCAGTGCCATTTTCTTTTGCCATAAGTATCCACAGCTCTTTCTCATATGAGAGAGTGTCTAGCATACAATTTGTTTTACTTCTGATGGTAGGTAGATTTTCAGTTGACTTATACAGTCAAACCTCGGTTTTCATGATTAATCCGTTCGAAAAAGTCTGACTAAAACCGAAACGTATGAAAACTGAAGCAATATTTCCCATAAGAAATAATGTAAATCCAATTAATCCGTTCCAGACACCCAAAAATATTCACAAAAAATACATTTTATAGAGAATAACTATCATTTTACATACCGAAAACAATGAGAAATAAATATAAATGACTAATGAAATGGATAAATGAACATTTAACATCACTGAAAGCAAGCTAAGTACAGTACTGTACAGTACAGTATGTTAACATCTGGCCTTAGCCACCCCTGACAAGCTGCTGTGCCCAGCTCTCTTCGGAATCACATTGAATTCAGTCCATTAAAATACCTTTACATTATCTGCTCAATGCTTCAGAATGGCAGAAAATCTTAATGATATAGCTTCAGACGTACCCTGCAAGAGAAAGAACTGCCTCCCACATTCATGCAACATCTCCTGCTTACGTTGACAGCTTTTCTTCCCTGCTACCGGGACAAAATCTCAGTCAAAAGACGTTGAAAACCGAAGCAATGCATGAAAACCGGGACAAAATCTCAGTCAGAAAAGACGTTGAAAACCGAAGCGTATGAAAACCGGGGCAAATGAAAACCGAGGTTTGACTGTACTGCTTTTCATACCTTGCCAAGAAAACTCAGGAGATGGTGGACTGCCAGGAGTCAACATTGACTCTACGACAATCATTGCATTTGCATTGCATACATGACAAAACATAAACACACTAAGGCAAAACAAGTTAAAAATGTTTGGGATACAGCAGCAGTGTAAAATTGAGGTAAGACTGAGGAAAGATAGGTTAAGCAAGACTCCGTGAGAAGTGATCTAAGGGATTTTCATTCTCGTGCTACAGATTCCAAAGTCATATTTTCCATCAGGATGCCATGTCAAGGGTCTATGACAGGGGTACTCAAATCCAGTCCTGGAGGGCCGCAAACCAGTCAGGGTTTTGGGATATCCCTAATGAATATGCATGAGATAGATTCAAATACAATGGAGGCGGTGCATGCAAATATATCTCATGCATATTCATTAGGGATATCCCGAAAACCTGGCTGGTTTGCGGCCCTCCAGGACTGGATTTGAGTACCTCTGGTCTATGATGTCACAATGTCAAAAAAAGAAAAGATCCCTATGAACAGCAGTATATATATGTATTGAAACAAATCTATTACAAAAACCATTCCCATGAGAAGACAGAGTGGAAAATAAATCTACTTTTCCAAAGCATTGCTTTATGTGTGCTTTATCATGAAAAGTGCCACTTCTCCCAAATTAAATGCTAGCATTTTAGTGGACAGGCACTGGAACTGACAGGCTCTAGTGAAAGTGACGATGGATTGGAGACTGAAATATAAAACAGGCAATGAATAAGTGAGATTTCACTTGGCTTTTTGTCAGAAGTGCTAGATGTTGAATGGGTATCCATAACAATCTACCCACAGTCCAAGGGCATCGGAGTGAAAGGATCTATCACTAGCCAAGAGGAAGGAGCAACTAACCACTGAATCATAAAGAATGCAAGCAAAATCTTTTCAAACCAGGCCCCATTAAGGAAATTGCCTGCACCACAGGGAGAAACTGCACCAAAGAATTTGATAAAGAAACTAGGTTCTCAGAGGTGATGCTCATAAATATTTCAGATGCTGGCTGTGAACAGGGAGCATGCCAATTAATTCTGTTATATGGTGCTTGATTCATTACAACTTTCTTTCCATTCTGTGCTCATTAAGAACTTTTCCCCATAAACAATGCTGGATGAGGAGCCAGGAGGGCCATACACCTGTGTCCTTCCACTTTGGCAATGGGATCTTTTAAAGATTTCGGGGGGAAAGTGGGAAATTCAGGGGCCAGAAGGGGAAAAAATGTGGTAATCAACTGGTAAAGCGGATGAATGAAGGGAAAGAGGTGGGGAGTGGGGACTGGCAGATTTTTCAAAAATATCATATGGGAAAAGAATCTGGAAAAGGAGACAGACTTCTAATATTAATATCTGATGGGAAGAGAATTGGGTTGGGAGAGGGAATCTTAATTTTTTTTTTAAATATATACTGGGAAGTGGATTAGCCCTGACTCTGTCTTGACTTTTTAATATTATCCAGGTGGGAGGAGAGGAGCATCAGCTGCTCAGACTGTATTTAACCAGATGGCTGGTTAGCTCTGATAACTGGTACTAGATTTGATTGTGCCCCCTCACTTTAATTTCAGTCGGGGGGCACCGTAACAAAGCCAAGCCATACTCTGAGCTTGGGGGGGAGCGATGAAAGGGGGAGTTAGGTCAAGCTGGGTAGCATGGAAGAAAAGGGGAGCAGGAAAGAGGAGTGGGTAGAAGGGAAGTTGGTGATTGGCTGGTCAGTGGGAGAAGCAGTAAGAGTGTGAGAGTAGAAAAGGGGCCATTGGGATTTGGGTGGGCTTTCGGACTAGGGCAAGGCAGTGGGAGCAGTGGAAGTGTGGCCCCCTCCCACCCACTCTATGTTGGGGGACTGCTGAGGAGGATAAGGAGGGATTCTGTCACAGCTGGGAGAGTTGAAGGGGTCTGATTACTCCTGGGATCAGTCAGAGACATGTGAAAGGGAGGGAAAGGATATGGAAGTTTGCATGCCGCACCACTGTGAGCTTCAAGGTACACAGCTGGAAACTGCAAACTGTGCAGGAAGGGGAAAAGGAATGAGAATGCCTGATGAGATCAATGGAATCTCATCACAGCTACACTGCCACCAACTAGCCAGATAGCTAAGTACAAGGCTGCGGAGCTGGGGAAAAGGGGGTTTTAATGACTAGCAATTGAAGTGTTACACAATGGGTAAGAAACGGATCAGGGAGATATTTGTTGGTTTAGTGTTAAAACAGCAGCGCAGGTACAGCGGAGGGCAATCAACCACGGCCAACAAACATAGGTTGATAAAAACGACTTTATTGGAGACACAATTTAACAAGTTTCAGCCAAAGGCCTTCATCAGGGGTCGAATAACCACATAGAAAGTGTATAAAACACATCTACAGGGTGGAGCAACCACTCTTCCCAATCTGCAGGAACTGTCAGAGGCAGGAAAACCTCCTGTTTGGCCGAAACTTGTTAAGTTGGGTCTCCAATAAATTCGTTTTTATCAACCTATGTTTGTTGGCCATGGTTGATTGCCCTCCGCTGTACCTGCGCTGCTGTTGTTCTTTTGCGGAAGGCCTCCTTCCCTTGTTTCTTGGTATAGTGTTAAAAGGCTTAAGTGTTGAAAGCTGGAAAAAAGCTGCAGCCACTCACTTTGCCACAAGACACTGTCATACCGTGTAATCATTGAAGGTGGGTGAAGCGAGGATGTTATATATCTAGCAATGCAAAAATTTTTGTCCAGCTAGATTGAAGTGAATATTAAATTTGGAAACGTAGCCGGTTAGTTTCAACTAAAAGACAAGAGGGTCATTTTACAAAAGGTTGCTTAACCCATGTGACAGATATGTGCATAAGTTATAGCTACTTTATACAGAGAGCATAGTTGCCTAAGTGTTATTAAAACCCCCTCCACTTTCCCAAAAAACATAATCACACATATTTACACCTACTCTGAGGCTCTGAGCGAATGTCCAGGCCATGTGCATGCACATTTGAGCATATTGTATAACATAACATAGCTGCATAAGTCACAACCCTGCCCCCATTCCACCCCCAAAGATTCCTAAGGTCATTCTGGATCGAAGTAGGTATGAAAAGGCTGTTGACTCATATGCTGGGCAGTTTTAAGAAATCCTATGAAATGCCTTATAAAATTACCTCCGTGGATGTCAATGTATAACAGGCGCCCTATGTGTGAAGACCAAGTAACTTCATATTTTAAGCCTATTTTTTAAAAAAACTCATAGAAGCCTGTGGGCCCGCTATTCATGCCTTCCCCCACCGCGTCTAACTTCCCCGCCAGTTGTGCAGGGAAGTTAGATGGGGGTGGGGAAGGGGCGGCTTGGGGACGGAGTCTGGGCGGTCGCCGGCCCTGGACATACAGGGCCGGCAACATGTGCAGGGAAGTTATTTCACCTCCGAGGTGGAATAACTTCCCTACACGTCTCTTATTCGGCGGCCCGGGGCAGAAATGGGGTGGGGGGGGGGGCTGAATGCATTCCCTGCAGCCCGGCCCTGGCCTTAGGAGGCTGGATCAGGAGTCGAGCTGTGGGGAATGAAGCCCTGAGGTCCGGCGTCTGGCATCACAGCTGTTCAATGGAGCTGCGGTGCTATGGTAGCATGTCGCCATGGTGCTGCAGCTTCATTGAAGAGCCTTCACTGAGTTAGCCGGGTACAGTCCTGGACGTGCAGGCCGAGCTGAATCACAGTCCCGGCTTGCACGTATAGGACTGTTCGCGATTCTGATCCCAGTTCAGACCGGATGTACAGAGCGGATCTACATCCGGGACTGAATAAGGCTGTGTGTCTTTATAAAATACTAGGATCAAAGCATCAGAAATCACATGTAGACTGAAGCCGCAAACATTTAAGCCTGCTCTGGAGCAAGCAGAACGAATTGTACATCAAGTACACCTACACATGTGTACTTTCCAACTTGTTTATAAAATATGCATGAAACAATGGTGGGTTTCACCTTCCTCTATTAGTAGCAGAATTCTGTCTCCTCCAGCCCCCCAGACTTTCACTCTTCAACTGGTGAATTGGGAGCCTCCACTGACTCCTCTTATGTAATGGGTCACAGGCAGTCTTCAGCAGCAGGGGAAATAGACCTTCGGCTGTGTCCTTCAAAAATTCTTTTACTGTCTGCATGTTTGCTTGCACATGCGCACATGGGTATGAATGAATGAAAAAAGACAGACTGACCCTTGCTCATAGGTGCTCATGCTTTTATGTAAAATGTTTGAAGAAAGATCCCCGATAATCCACAGCAGGTGGAAAATCACTTCCCAAGATTTCAAAATTTCCCCAAGTACCAAAAATCACTTTTTTGAAATGTCAGAGAAACCGCCAGGGAAAGAGGGAAAGCAAATCATCTTACCCACAGAGCAGCAGCTCCTTTTTATTAACAAAAAAAAATGTACTTAAATGTTAGAGCGCCAATAAATTGCAATATAGATATGGAATCCCATAGACGACGTGCCACGTTTCAAGACGCAATCCAGACTCTGCTTCAGCAGACAGGAGTCTGAAGCAGAGTTTGGATTGCGACTCGATACATGGCACGTCATCTATGGGATTCCATATCTGGGTTACAATTTATTGGTGCTGTAACCTTTAAGTTAAGTAATTTTTTTTAATTAATAAAAACAACTAAAAAGGAGCTGTTGCTCAGTGGGTAAGAGGATTTGCTTTCCCTCTTTCCCTGGCGGCGTCTCTGACATTTCTAAAAAGTGATTTTTGGTACTTTGGAAAATTTTGGAAATTCTGACATTTTGGGAAGTGATTTCCACCTGCTGTGGATTATCCGGGATCTTTTTTCAAATCTTGTAGTGTTTTGATCTCTTGTTTTTGGGTTTAGTTTTTGTATTTATGCAAAATATGCCTAGCAATGCATATAAAGCATGACACCACCTCTGCTCTGCCCAAAGTCCTCCCCTGAACACACCTACTTGTAGTTCATGTAGAAAGTATGCACCTTCCTGGCACCAAACATATTGCTATACACAAAGCCCCTGGGATTATTTAATAAATGTCCTTTAATGCACGTGAAAAAGGACCGTACACCCAAAATCCTTTATAAAAATTTCCCTTTAAGTAGCTACAGTTAGCTAGTTATCTTGAGTGCACAGGGAGCTTTATGAAAATTGAGGTCTCGCTGCTACATGCATGAGGAGCAGGTCAACAGAACCGATTTTTTGAGTTATCTAAGCTGAAATGGCCTTGGAAGGGCTGTCTGTGGATAGGATAAATTATATGGCCATAAAGCACCGACTCCAAGTGTTGACAATCTTTGTCTGGGCAGAGGGAAATTGAATGACATGCTCAAGGTCAAAGAGTAAATAATGGAGATGGGGTTCAAACTAAAGCCTCCAGATTTTATAGCTTCTATACCTATTAAGCAACACTGCCAGCCTCTACCAAGGGACACATTTGTCATTGTACACTGGGTAATTTCATGTTGTCATCTTACAACTGCAGCACAACTTAATCTGATAACCAATAAGTATGTCCATGCATCACACCACATTGCTAATTTAAAGTAGTACTTCTTATTTTTAGAATCCAACCTGCCTATGTCACAACATTCATAATAAAGTATCAGCTCCACCAGGGTGACAAATTTTACTGTCAAAGAGAGTTGCCTTGCTGGGGCACATTAATTTTCTTTTTGACATTGGAAACAGAGAAACATATACTAAGCCTATTGTCTGCAAATGTGCATCTCTCTCATTATAGTAGTATTCAATCTTCCTTCTTCTACTACCACTACCACCACCACCACCATCCCACCCCACCCCCCGCACTGTCTGATTTACATAGGCTCTTTAAAAAGCCTCATTCCCACAGCCAAAGTTAAGGTTTCTCTTCAGCTCACCCCATGTACTTGGTTTAGCTCTTATAATCATGACCCTATTGAAAACTCTGTATTTGTTTTTTTGTCTGTTTTGCCACGTGTCCTGACTAAATTGCAAACTCCAAGGAATAGGATCTGTGTAGGATGTGTCCCTGTAAAGCGCTAGGTACACCTCTTTAGAACTATACAAATGATAATTATAATATTGCATGCCATGAGTGGTATCTTCTGCTCTGCTGAACATAGTTCCTCGCTTGCACACCTTTTATCCTCCAAAATAAATATTGCCTACCTTTAGTTCATATGTTTTTTTGTGGTATCTTGTCTGAGGGTTGACCTAAATTGCTAGAATACTAAAATCCCTCTAGGGTATTAAGGTAAGAACTGATGTACAATGTATACCTGTGTTGATAATGAGTAACCAGAAGTCTCAGACTTAAGTAAGCACTATATCACAGGCATTACCTTGAATGTGTGCTAAAATATGCATCAACGACTCCGGTTCTCATGGAGGATTATATTCAGATCGCCATGGTGACTATACTGATGTGATATTATCTACATTAACTTGTATATATAGTATACATTAACTTGTATATATGGTATAGTCTCACTTATCTTTAATGATTTGAAAAATCAATATCCTCTTGCTCCGTCATGGAATCTCACTACTATCGTCCGTTGAATGGTATAGCGCATAATCTGTAAATTGGTTTGCCTCTCTTTGGGAGAAACTATCTTGTCGTGTTGATGTTCCCCGACGCCTTCAATTGGTACCGATTTGCGTTTCACAGTCCGTTGGTTTCCTCAGGAGGATGGTGTCTATACTCCCATTGGCATCTTATATCATGCTGCTGTAGGATAAAACGAAGTTGTACTACATCAAACAGGTAAATCAATGATGTGCCATATCAGTATACCTATGATACACATATCAAAGTTATCAAATTTACTGAGGATCAGATTCAATTCTATCCGCCAGTGTCAAAACACATACCGGTCAGTTGATTCCGTTTCAATTCTTAAATTGTAGCTTGGCGTGTTACTCCAGGCTATCTTGCTTCCAAAAAAACACCGCGCATGCGTTCCTTCAACTAACTGTGTGTATTTAAAGAATTTGGCTCAGACGTTCTCAACGTCATGACATGAATAATTTGGCAGAAAAAAATGAGTTGTTCTGGCAAGATGACATGTTGTGTTTGCGGTAGCTATGTAATGGAAATGTGGTTGAACTGTCTTCATATTGCTAATCGGACATTGATAATGATGCTCATGTCGTCTCTTTCACATTCATGCCGACCAGTCGATCATGTTATTAAGACCCCCCGGGCTAACAGACTGTAGTTTATATATCCAACGTTGCTCACGTGTGATCAATGTTTGATCCCTGGATCTCCCATCTTGACCAAAGTTAACTGTGTCTATACAAAAACACCGGAGGTCCGTAAATTGATGACATTGATCTAAACAGTGTGCCACTAGCGGGGCTTCCATGACCTTACATTTTAATCTACTGCGATGCTCGTTCATCCTTATCCTAAAAGGTCTGATCGTTTTACCTATATAAATAAGGCCACAGGGGCATCTAATACAATAAATAACGTATTGAGAATCGCAGGTAGTAATGTATCTCAATGAATAGATGTTGCCATTGTGTGAAAACCTTGTGCACTCTTCTGTAATGCAGCAGATGTTACAAACTCCGCATTTACTGTGGCCTTTTTGGTCTTGTACTGTTGATGGTAGTGTTCTTAATACGGTTGGGCTCAATCGTTCTTTGAGATTTTTGTGTCTAGTCCACACACACCTGATTTTCTTATCTTGTAACCCCGGGAGGATTTTAATCACATTCATATGTTTGGCTATTATACGTTGTACAAATCTGCTACAAGGGGAGAATTTAGTTATTAAGTTAATGCTCATGTCATCTATCTGCTTAGGCATTCCCTGCCTATTTAGAAGAGGCAGATCGTCAGCTGAAACAAGAACAGACGTATAAGAAGTTACAAGTAGATCCCACGATCGGTCTACAGACTTCGATCAAGACACTTACTACTGTTGCTTTAGAGAAGAAATTAATAAATAAAAAGGAATTTACATATTTAAATCCCGTCCATTCTACTCCAGCGAAACTTTATCTTGTACTCAAGATACATAAAGATCTTTTGAATCCACCAGGTAGACCCATTGTGTCTACCAAGGGTACGCTGCTAGAACCACTTTCGGTATATGTAGATTCATTTTTGAGACCCCTATTGACTAATATTCAGTCTTATATAAGGGACACTTCCCATTTTCTGCACATATTATCTGAATATTCTCTATGGTCATCCCATACAGAGATTATTTTGGTGACGTTGGACATAGCCGCTTTATACACAAGCATTCCACAAAAGGAAGCATATACAGTCATTGTGAACTCTTTACAAGCAAGAGGGGATTTGGGTAGTGCACACATTGAGTTCATAGCACAACTAGCTGAAATTATCATTTTTCAGAGTTTTTTCGAATTTGAGCAACAATTATTTCAACAAGTTTCCGGCATAGCCATGGGTGCTACTTGTGCTCCTTCTGTGGCCAACCTTTTTATGAACATCTTTGAAGATCGCTGGTTAACAATAACCCCGTATGCACAGCAGATAATACTTTGGCGCAGATATATAGATGACGTTTTCATGCTGTGGCATGGACCGGCTGTCACCTTACATAAGTTTGTCACTTGGCTAAACTCATGTGACTCTAATATACAGTTCACCCATAATTATCATGAGAATCAGATCATGTTTTTGGATGTTTTAATTTCAAAAGGAGTATCGCAATGGCAAACCACAGTATACAAGAAACCAACAGACCGCAATACTTTCCTGCATTACAGTAGTGCACACCCCAAACAGTTACGTGATAGTCTTCCCTTATCACAATTCATTCGTTATCGAAGAAACTGTTCAGATCGACAAGATTTCAAACTCAAGGCAAAAGGTTTAATGCGGGATTTCAGACTTCGAGGATACCCTAAACATATCGTTAAAACAGCATACAAGAGGGCCTTGTTTAACAACAGGCAGCTACTTCTACGGTCAGGACGTCCTAAGCAGATAAATGACATGAGCATTAATTTAATAACTAAATTCTCCCCTTGAAGCAGATCTGTACAACGTATAATAGCCAAACATATGAATGTGATTAAAATCCTCCTGGGGTTACAAGATAAGAAAATCAGGTGTGTGTGGACTAGACACAAAAATCTCAAAGAACGATTGAGCCCGACCGTATTAAGAACACTACCATCAACAGTACAAGACCAAAAAGGCCACAGTAAATGCGGAGTTTGTAACATCTGCTGCATTACAGAAGAGTGCACAAGGTTTTCACACAATGGCAACATCTATTCATTGAGACACATTACTACCTGCGATTCTCAATACGTTATTTATTGTATTAGATGCCCCTGTGGCCTTATTTATATAGGTAAAACGATCAGATCTTTTAGGATAAGGATGAACGAGCATCGCAGTAGATTAAAATGTAAGGTCATGGAAGCCCTGCTAGTGGCACACTGTTTAGATCAATGTCATCAATTTACGGACCTCCGGTGTTTTTGTATAGACACAGTTAACTTTAGTCAAGATGGGAGATCCAGGGATCAAACATTGATCACACGTGAGCAACGTTGGATATATAAACTACAGTCTGTCAGCCCGGGGGGTCTTAATAACATGATCGACTGGTCGGCATGTATGTGAAAGAGACGACATGAGCATCATTATCAATGTCCGATTAGCAATATGAAGACAGTTCAACCACATTTCCATTACATAGCTACCGCAAACACAACATGTCATCTTGCCAGAACAACTCATTTTTTTCTGCCAAATTATTCACGTCATGACGTTGAGAACGTCTGAGCCAAATTCTTTAAATACACACGGTTAGTTGAAGGAACGCATGCGCGGCGTTTTTTTGGAAGCAAGATAGCCTGGAGTAACACACCAAGCTACAATTTAAGAATTGAAACGGAATCAACTGACCGGTATGTGTTTTGACACTGGCGGATAGAATTGAATTTGATCCTCAGTAAATTTGATAACTTTGATATGTGTATCATAGGTATACTGATATGGCACATCATTGATTTACCTGTTTGATGTAGTACAACTTCGTTTTATCCTACAGCAGCATGATATAAGATGCCGATGGGAGTATAGACACCATCCTCCTGAGGAAACCAACGGACTGTGAAACGCAAATCGGTACCAATTGAAGGCGTCGGGGAACATCAACACGACAAGATAGTTTCTCCCAAAGAGAGGCAAACCAATTTACAGATTATGCGCTATACCATTCAATGGACGATAGTAGTGAGATTCCGTGACAGAGCAAGAGGATATTGATTTTTCAAATCATTAAAGATAGGTGAGACTATACCATATATACAAGTTAATGTATACTATATATACAAGTTAATGTAGATAATATCACATCAGTATAGTCACAATGGCGATCTGAATATAATCCTCCATGAGAACCGGAGTCGTTGATGCATATTTTAGCACACATTCAGGGTAATGCCTGTGATATAGTGCTTACTTAAGTCTGAGACTTCTGGTTACTCATTATCAACACAGGTATACATTGTACATCAGTTCTTACCTTAATACCCTAGAAGGAATTTAGTATTCTAGCTTTAGTTCATAGCATTATCCAATTCTTTGAAAAAAAAATACTAAGAAATTCTTATTCTGAAACTACTGACTTTGGACAGGGCAACCAGACCAGATGAGCAAGGGTCACATGTCCCACGATGCAATACAGCAGTTAATGAAAATATGCGGAAACATGGCTGCAGAAGTAATGAAAAGAGCAGGTCTCCTCTGTGACAGATCAGCAGGATCAGTAAAGCAATCTGCACGCAATACATGAGCTCCTAAAAACAGAAGAGTGCCATCTGGTGGCCTTACAATAGATTGCACTTGGTTTGCAGTTTATCATGCTGTGAGGGCTTGTGTGCATCAGTGATGCTGAGGGCTAAGCTATCGGTAGCTTAACTACTGGCAGGTTCTCCTAAGATGGACAGATCTCAGCTGAGGTGCCAGACCAAGACAAACCACCCATCTGGACAGCAGCAGATTGTAACGGTGTTGGCAGCGGAGGATCACATTTCTGTGACAAATGGCAACAACACTAGAATTAAACTGCACGGAAGAAAGGCCTGGCATCTACTTCCATATCTTGCCACGAAAACACAATGGATAGTCACAACAAAACAAATTGCACTATAGTGCTGAAAGATGAGACCCCTAGGTCAGAAGGCACTCAACTGGCTACTGGGGAGGAGCTGAATACTTTTCAGAGTAAAGCCAGCATTTATGATGTGGTTTGATCAAAGCCTTCTGGATGCCTGACTGCTGATGTTGCTGCACATGAAATGAGAGTCAGAAGCTGCAAAGATGTCTTACATATTGGGACATGGCATGTATGAAGTATGAACCAAGGGAAGTTGGAGGTGGTCAAAAATGAAATGGAACTTATACAACTCGATCTGATGGGTGACAGTGAACTGAAATGGACTGGCATCGGGCACTTTGCATCTGATAATCACATGGTCTACCAAGACAAAGAAGAAATGGTGTTGCATTTATAATTAAGAAGAAACTTGCAAGAACTGTAATGGAATACAATGCACTCAGTGAACACTTAATTTCTATTCATCTACAAAGAATGCCCATCAATACAACTATAATTCAAGTATATGCCCCAACAACAGCTGCAGAAGAGAATGAAGTTGATGAGTTCTATGAACAAGTACAAGCTGAAATTGACAGAACATGCAAACAGGATATCCTGATAGTCATGGGTGACTGGAACGCAAATGTTGGCAGCAAAGAAGAAGGCAAAGTGGTTGAAAAATATGGACTTGGCAACAGAAATGAAGCTGGAGAAAGATTGATAGAACTCTGAGATGAATAGATCGTTGGTCTTGCAAACACCTTCCATCAACACAAGTGGTGACTGTACACATGGATTTCATCCAGTGGATTGTACAAAAATCAAATTGACTACATCTGTGGAAGTCAACAATGGAAAAGCTCGATAACATCAACAAAGACAAAACTTGGAGCTGTGGTACAGATCATCAACTACTAGTATGCAAACTCAAGCTAAAGTTGAAAAAGAGCAAGCCACTCACGAATGTAGCAAAATATGACCTTGAGAATATACCACCGGAATACTGCCTGCAAGCACCGCCTGTAAAATCAATTTGCTGCTTTAAATAGAAATGGCAGAGCTCCATAAGAGTTATGGGATGATATCAAGAAGGTTGTGTTGGAAGAAAGTGAGACATCTCTACAAAAGGTGAAAAAACAAAAATAGCCAAAATGGATGACCGAAGAAAATCTGAAAATTGTCCAGAAACGCAGAGATGCTAAAGCCAGAGGAGAAAGAGAGGCAATCGCAGAACTCAGAGATTTCCAATGTGCAGCAAGACAAGGCAAGGAGAAGTACTGCAATGGCGCATGCACGGAAATAGAAGCAGAAATTATAATTTCTTTTCGAGAGCTGTTTTGGTTATTCCATGTAATCTTCATGTTTTTTGGTGCACTGAATCCGAAAATGACCTCCATTTTGTCATAGGACATCACGTTTCCTGACAATTTAGGTAACTATGTTAAAGAATTTAATAAGGCAATACCTCAAAATAAATGGAAATAGACTTATAAAATTAAAGTTTTATTACAATATTTTCATGAAAATCCTTTTTTGAACTGAAATGAGCTCACCTACACACACTAAACTTGATTCTTCTTCCTTGTGAGGCTCCTTTTGGTGCATTTACGCTTGTGAGTAGCATCTGGAATGTCTCTCTGAAGCATCCAACAGTAGTCTGCCATCATTGTAATGCTCCATTTTCCCTGGTATCTCCTTTCCATCTCTTTAATGTCTTGGTGGAATCTTTCTCCTTGTTCCTCACTCACAGCTCCCAAATTTTCAGGAAAGTAGTCAAGGTGGGACTGGAGGAAATGCACTTTCAAACTCATCAGGCAACCTAAAGCTTGAAATGCTTTCAGCATTTGTCCGACGATCTTTTTGTAGTGAGGATCTTTGTTATTGCCTAAAATTTCTGTACGACTTCTTTAAATGCAATCCACCCTTCTTTTTGAGGATCCGTCATGGTATTGACAAACTCTTGATCAACTATAAGCCTTCTAATGTCTGGTCCGACGAACAAACCTTCCTTCAATTTTGCCTCCAACAGGCCTGGAAACTTGGTGACCAAGTATTTAAAGCATTCTGTGATAAGGAAGCTTATAAAAGCTCAGGGAGTAATGACAAAAGAGGAGAATTTACTCTGATTAAGGGACCTGTGCTGGCAGGTTATAGAAATAAGACAGCTTGTTTCCCTAAAAGACTACATGTTCCAGAATGCACCAGTATGCAGAAAGTCCCTAGGGGAGCTAGAGTGGAAAAGCATGAGTCTAATCAGAGAAAGCATTATGTCATCCCTAATCAAACAGCCTCTAGAAGAGAGCTTAATCCACAACACCTGAAGAATGCAAGGGAGGAGTTGCAATCTATGCCCTTTAAAACTAGAGGGGAATCTTCAGGAAGGCAGAAGGGGGCGGAGAACCAGACAGAGAACAAGAACCAGGAGAGGAGGAACAGAAACAGAAGGAACAACCTGAACCTGAAGGAACAAGGACAAGGAAGCAGACGGTCCAAGAGAGGAGCTCAGAGAAGTACGAATGCCTGGAGAGATTCCTGGGGGAAACAGCCTTCAGAGGACTGGAGAAAGCCAGAGGTCTGGAGATCCACAGCCAGGGACCCTCAAGCAGCACCTAGGAAGAGGTCTGCTGCAGCTAAGGAGAAAAGGAGCCCAAATACCTCTTGGAGGACGTCTGGAGAAAAGATCCTGAGGTCCAGAGATACCAACTGGAGGACAGGAACAGAAGCTCTATTGCATACTGGCCAGAATACCAGAAGAAGCAGCCTGATGCTTGCCTGGATTCAGGTATGAACTGTGAACGTTTCTCTAGCTTTGAGCAATGCAAACAGCAGGGAAACAGTTTCTCTCCTTATAGAGGTCAGTTCATAAAACCCTCTGAGCCAGACAGTGAAAGTGAATCTATGCAGTTTCAGGAGCAAGGTTTAATATCTGATGAAGAGAATGTTTATATGGACTGTTCTTTGAGTAGGTTGTTCTTTTAGGAAAATCCTAAAAATAAGAGTAAACATCAAAAGGAAACATTCTAAATACTGGCTTCCCATAAAGTTTTGTTGGAAAGAAAAAGCTTTTGGGAAAGTTTGCACGTGTGCTGAAAACAAGCTACTGATTGCAGCTAATTGTCACGTGTTGGTAGAGCAGAGCAGAGCACAAGCCGTGCACACGTGGGATTTAAAAGTTCTTTTCTGTGTGGAGAAAGAGAGATATGTTTTTGTAAAAAAAGAAGTTTTCTTTTTTGGTTTGTTTCCACCTCAGCACTGCTAAGGAGTTGATTAGCAGTGGCTGTAAGAAAGCCTTTCTGTTCCATAAAGGACTTTGATACTTATTTACATAAGTTTTTCAGTTGCCTTGTTTATATTGAATAAACCCTGGAGAAGTTATCTGGATGGTGTTACCAAGTATATCTGTTTGTGGAATATTCACCCCATAAATAAACTCTAATTTTGCCTTACACTCGACCAACTACAAGTTTCTTCATTTATTTAAAAGGCAAGCTTTGTGTGAATGGACTTCAATAACCACAATCCTTTGCAAGACAGTTAATTTACATACTTGCCAAGGTGATGGTACCTTCATAACAAGCATCCCCTTTTACAATTCTCCATCTCTTGGAAGTGATTTTACGAATTGCTTCATCAATTCCAATTTTATGTGGAGAGGTGGTAGAAGAACTTTATGGGAAGGTACCAAAATTTCTCGGAGAACATTTTTTTCACCGACTGTTAGCACCCTCGGCTGCCAGCTCTTCTTGGTCCAGTGATTTTGTCAGTCTCGACTGTCCCATAGACACAGAAAACAAGGATATTTGGTATACCAAGCTTGTTGCCCGAGCAGCATGCACAAGACCTTCAAGTCCCCACACACTTGCCAACCATGGTCTTCATATTTAAGTTTACGAAGAACCAATTCCAAATTCTCGTAGGTTTCCTTCAAGTGTACGGAATGACCTACAGGTATGGAAGCGTAAAAACCGTTGTGGAGTAAAACTGCTTTGAGACTTCTTTTTGAAGAATCTATAAAAAGACGCCATTGCTCTGAATCATATTGGATTTTAAATTGACCCATCAGACCTTCGACATCGATGCAATAAACCAACTTGTCTTCCTGGGCGAAGTAAGAAACTAACTCCTTTTCACGATGTCTGAACCATGAAGATGACACTCCTGGCAACAATAAATTCCTGCTTTTCAGCCTTGATCCGAGTAACTCAGCGGCATCTTTGGGAAGATTCAAGTCTCTTACCAAATCATTCATCTCCTCCTGAGAAAACAATTTTGGTCTTGTATCATCAAAGTCAGAACTTGATTTGTCATCTGGTTCAGGTATGATTTCACCTTCATCGGAGCTAGGTATCTCTTCCAAGGTAGCAGGGGGCTTTGTATATCTGTGCCATGGGGGATGGGACGAATTGCTGAGTGAAGATTGGGGTATGAAATGGAATGCTTCCATTTGAAATTAAACCCTTTCACATCGCATGAACAAAAGTAACAGTCGTCACTATGGTTCTTTTGCTCTCGCCATACCATAGGAATCCCATAACAGAAAGATTTTTTCTTACCCTTGAACCAGTTTCGGAGGTCCTCAACACACTGTTTGCACACTTTATGAGGCGCCCAGACTTTATCTTGATCTCCAATTTTTAGTCCAAAGTATGCAAAGTATACTTTTTTCACAAAGTCTGTAATATTCTGCTGTTGCTTCAACACTGTATATTCACCACAGATGAAACAGAAACTGTCTGGCGAATTAATACACTTTCGCGGAGCCATAACATAACGGTTGAAGAATGACGAGCTAACACGAATTGCGATGAAAAAGTGTGAACAGCCTAGAACCAAGAACCTGATGATGATTCGTGCAGAAGTGTGGCATGCAGGAGAGAGCAGCTCTGTGTCTGTACAAGAGACGTCACAGTGCTGGCCACGCCCCCCTGCACTGACCAGAGCTGCTGCTATCTGCCCTGTGTCTCCCTCCCACTGGATTCTTCAGGAAAGATTAACCCCTTCTACCATTAGAAGACAGGACTTAAAACTTGCTTAGCTTATGTATATATTGCTGACCATCAGATTTACAGTGCTATTTTTTTTTTTACATAACTCGGACAACCCCTTTAAGGTTTTTTTGGCATTTTATATCTTAAATGCACTTATGTGAATTAATTAATAGTAATTTGAAAAAAAATGATAAATTTGAAGACAATTTTGCATGTTGTGGCAAATCATGACGTCTAGGAGTTTTTTCAATATTTTATTTGTTTTCAGCACACCAAAATACATGGAAATTAGATGAAAATAATCAAACAGCTTTTTAGTCGCAGACCTGTGTTATTAGAGGAAGAACAAGATTGGCTTTCCTAAAGCTACGAGAGTTAAAGAAAAAATTCCAGCCTCGAAATGGAATGTTACAAGATGCTTAAGAATCAATGTTGAATGATGCTGAGAAGATCAAGAAAAAGTGGAAAGAATATACAGAATCATTATACAATAAAGATCAACTGAACCAACAGTCGTTTCAATCTGTACCTTATGATCTGGAACCTCTGGTGATGAAGGAAGAAGTCGAAATAGCATTGAAAGCCTTATCATAGAAAAAAGCACCAGGCATTGATGGCATTCTCATTGAAGTATTATAGAAATATGATGCAGCTGTTACAATACTTACGAGACTCTGCCAAGAAATTTGGAAGACAACATCATCGCCAACTGACTGGAAAAGATCTGTGTTTATACCAATACTAAAGAAAGGTGATCCAGCTTACTGTGGAAATTATCGCACAATCGCTCTCATCCCACATGCCAGCAAGATTCTACTCTATGGTCTAATGCTTGGCAATTAAGATTTAATGCGAAGAAGTGCAGAGTCATGCACTTGGAAACCAGAAATCCAAGGGAAATTTACGCAATAGGGGGCGAGAGATTGGTGTGTACGGATCAGGAGAAAGACCTTGGAGTGATTATTTCTGAAGATCTCAAGGTAGCAAAACAGAGCGGCAAGGCGGTGGCAAAAGCAAGGAGGATGTTGGGCTGCGTACAAAGAGGTATTACCAGCAGAAAGGAAGAGGTACTTATACCACTGTACAAGTCACTGGTGAGGCCTCACTTGGAATACTGTATTCAGTTTTGGAGACCATATCTTGCAAAGGATGTAAAAAGACTGGAAACGGTTCAGAGGAAGGTGACCAAAATGATTTGGAGCCTGCGTCAGAAGCCTTATGAGAAGAGACTTGAAGATATAAACATGTACACTTTGGAGGAGAGGAGGGACAGGGGAGATATGATTCAGACCTTTAAATACTTAAAGAGAAATAATGAACAAACAAACCTCTTCCAAAGACGGAGAAGCTGCAAAACTAGAGGGCATAACATGAAGCTACAAGGTGGTAAATTGAAAGGCAATATCAGGAAATACTTTTTCACTGAAAGGGTGGTGGATGCTTGGAATGTGCTCCCGATGGAAGTGGTGGGGGCAAATACGGTGACGGAGTTCAAAAGGGGATGGGACAGACACAGTGGATCCCTTTACAGTAACAAGAAAATATCAAAATAATCTGACCCATCTAATTCCTTAACAAATAGGGGTATCCTACATGGAGTGGCGGGATCACCCCTGGACAAAGACATGGGGAGGGGGGGCGTGCACGGAGCGGCAGATGTACCTACACTTGGCATCGTACTGGGCAGACTAGATGGACCATACTGGTCTTTATCTGCCATCATTTACTATGTTACTATGCTACTCAAGATTATTCAGCAGAGACTGCAACCATACTTGGAACGAAAACTGCCTAAAGTGCAAGCAGGTTTCAGGAATGGGCGAGGAACAAGAGACACCGTCACGGATGTGAGATGGATGCTTGAAAAGACTAAAGAATACCCAAAGGATATCTATATGTGTTTTATTGACTACAGCAAGGCTTTTGACTGTGTAAACCATGAGTAACTCTGGGCCACATTAAGAAGCATGGGTATACCAGAACAGTTGCACAACCTTTACATTGATCAAGAAGCAACAGTTCGAAAGGAACAAGGAGAAACAGAATGGTTTAAAATCAGCAAAGATGTACGACAAGGCTGCATATTTCCCCCCTGCATATTTGATTTATATGCAGAACAAATCATCGGAGAAGCAGGACTGTATGAAGACAATTGAGGTGTGAATATTGGTGGGAGACTCATCAACAATCTTCGCTATGCTGATGATACCATATTACTGGCTGAAAGTGAAGGTGATCTGAAACATGTGCTTCTCAAGATCAAGGAATATAGTCTTAAAAGGGGCTTGCACCTTAATGTAAAGAAGACAAAGATCCTAAAAACTGGCAAAATCAATAAGTTTGTCATTGATGGAGAACAAATTGAAAGAGTGGACAACTTTAACCTACTTGGTTAAACCATTAATAAAGAAACAACAAGCAGTCAAGAAATCAATGACGTTTTGCTCTTGGCAGAATGGCTATGAAAGACCTAGACAAGATTTTCAAGAGCAGAGATGTCTCTCTCCATACAAAGATTCAACTCATTCAAGCCATGGTATTTTCAATAATGTCATATGGATGCAAAAGTTGGACAGTGAAAAAATAGACAGGAAGAAAATTGATGCCTTCGAATTATGGTGCTGGCGACAAATACTGTATATACCATGGACTGCCCGAAGAACAAACCAGTCAGTATTATAGGAGATCAAACCTATGCTTTCTTTAGAAGCTCAGATGACAAGACTTCGACTTTCATACTTTGGACACATCATGCGAAGAGAGAGAGATCATTACAGAAAAACATCATGCTTGGCAAGGTAACATAGTAACATAGTAAATGACGGCAGATAAAGACCAGTATGGTCCATCCAGTCTGCCCAGTAAGATGGCAAGAGTAGGTGCACCTGCCGCTCCGTGCAGGTCACCCCTCCCCATGTCTTTGTTTAGGGGTGAACCCACCGCTCCATGTAGGACACCCCTGTTTGTTGAGAAATTAGATAGTTAAGTTTATTTTGATTTTATCCTGTTGTTGTAAAGGAATACACTGTGTCTGTCCCATGCCATTTTGAATTCTGTCACTGTATTTGCCCCCACCACTTCCATCGGGAAGGCATTCCAAGCATCCACCACCCTTTCAGTGAAAAAGTATTTCCTGACATTGCCTTTCAATTTACCCCTTGCAGCTTCATGTTATGCCCTCTAGTTTTACAGCTTCCCCATCTTTGGAAGAGGTTTGTTCGTTCATTAATTCTCTTTAAGTATTTAAAAGTCTGAATCATATCTCCCCTATCCCTCCTCTCCTCCAGAGTGTACATATTTAGGTCTTCAAGCCTCTTCTCATAAGGCTTCTGACGCAGGCTCCAAATCATTTCCTCTGAACAGTTTCCAGTCTTTTTACATCCTTTGTGAGATATGGTCTCCAAAACTGAACACAGTATTCCAAGTGAGGCCTCACCAGTGACTTATACAGTGGCATTAGTACCTCTTCCTTTCTGCTGGTAATTCCTCTTTGTATGCAACCCAACATCCTCCTGGCTTTTGACACTGCCTTGTCGCACTGTTTTGCCACCTTGAGATCCTCAGAAATAATCACACCAAGGTCCTTCTCCTGGTCCGTGCACACCAATCTCTTGCCCCCTATTGTGTACATTTCCCTTGGATTTCTGCTTCCCAAGTGCAAGACACTGCACTTCTTTACATTAAATCTTAACTGCCAAGCATTAGACCTTTCTTTCAGCTTTTGTAGATCTTTTCTCATGTTATTCACTCCCTCAGGGGAGTCCACTCTGTCGCAAATTTTCGTGTCATCTGCAAAAAGACAGACTTTTCCATTCAGTCCTTCAGCAATATCACTCACAAATACATTGAACAGTGCCGGGCCCAAGACCGAACCCTGGGGCACCCCGCTAATCACCCTCCTTTCATCCGAGTGTGTTCCATTTACCATCACCTTCTGTCGTCTGTCAGTCAACCAATTTCTGATCCAGTTCACTACTTTAGGACCCATCTCCAAACTACTGTTTATTGATAAGTCAAAGAACTCAATAAGATTCGTTTGACAAGATCGTCCTTTGGTAAACGAATCTGAGCGAGTTCTTTGACTGAGTGACCAGAGAACTAGATCAGGGGCATGCAATGGATGTCATTTACCTGGATTCAGTAAAGCCTTTGATACTGTTCCTCATAGGAGGCTTATCAATAAACCTTTCCACCATAAAGTGAATTTGCTATTATTAGCGTCAGAAATGGATCACAGATGTCCAAACTAGGTAAATATTTATAGTTCAGCCACATTATGAATGTTCTATACAGTGGACTGTTGTAGTTGTTGATATGGAAGGACAGACTAGATAGGCCATGTGGTCTTTTTCTGTCATCATGTTTCTATTTAAAAAAAAATAAGTTGTCGTTATTCAAATACAGGGCTCTTTCATTAATACATGAAGATCATGGGTAAATCTTAACAAGCAATGAAAAAGGTGTCAGTACCAGTCCATACCACTGCATAATACCCTCAAAAAAAGCCCCAATTAGATATATATATATAAATATATTTGCTTCAGATAGCTCATATCTATTTGAACTGATTTAACAACCAGCCTTAGTTTGACTTTCTGGGTATGTAACCTCCTTCCATCACATTAAAGCACAATGGTACACTGGCCTCCAATGAAAGAGCTCTACCTCACTCCCCTACCAGCAAATATCTAGATATGCCTGCAATGAGATCACAATGGTTAATGGGGGAGGGGGAAGGTTTAAAAGCAAAACCAGTTTCTCAATCTCTAATGACCTGGAGTTATCAGTCAACCCTAGCTAAATTGATTTGTTTCTATGCCCGTAAATGCATTCACATTTCTTTGACAATCCAAATAAAAAACATCCACAAAGTTGAAAAATTGTGAAATCACTCAGTAAATAAGCTTCTCACTGTACATATTATATTAAAAAGGGCTTCAGAAAAAGCGTACTTACTCACCTGTAACAGGTGTTCTCCGGGGACAGCAGGAATTAGTCCTCACATATGGGTGACGTCAGCACCAACGGAGCCCTCATGCGGAGCAAATCCCCAGCTTTCAGAGAAAGCCTTTGGGAGTTGCCATCACGCATGTGCGGTCCCCTTCCCGCCCAAGGGTGCCATCTTGCTCAGTCAAATGACATAGCTAAAAAGACGGCAAAAAAAGCAAAATATAATAATAATAGGACTGCAACTCCAAGGGGAGGAGGGAGGGTCGTAAGGACTGATTCCCGCTGTCCCCGGAGAATACCTGTTACAGCTGAGTAACTACGCTTTCTCTGGGAACAAGCAGGAAGTTAGTCCTCACATATGGGACTCCCCAGCTATAGACTACTGAGAACCCATAGCTAAAAAAGGCTCCCTCTACAAGAGCCTCAAGCAGCCGCAATAGCAATGCAAACTAAGGGAATAGCACTCTGGTAGCCTGAACACAGAAGAGTCGGAGGGCAGGAGTTGCCTAGACCTCGAAAAGGTTACGGAGTACAGCCTGGCCAAAGGTACTGTTCCGTTAGGACTCCCTATCCAGGCAATAATGGGTTGCGAAGGTCTGACCCAAAGACCAGGTGGTGGCCCGGCAGATGTCTCCCAGAGGAACAGAGCGCAAATGAGCCATTGATGCTGCCATGGCCCTGACCCTATGGGCTGTAACACAACCCTCCATCGAAGGCTCGGCTGACTTGTATGCCCAGGAAATACAGTCTGCTACCCAAGTGGACAGCGTACGCTTTGATGCCGCTACCCACAGCTTACTGGGGTCATGGGATGCAAAAAGCTGAGAAGCCTTTCGATGCGCTTGTGTACGCTGGATATAGAAGTACGACACTAGGGAGCAGTGATCACACTGAAGCAAGAACAAACCAACCAGGGGCGTGATAAATAGGAAAGACAGAGTCCTCAGGCCGCCCGACAGGCCGTGTTTCGCTACCCTTCGTCAGGGGCTGGCCAGGCACAAACAACTAAAATCATAAAAAACAACCATTAAACAATCACATAAAGGAACAGACTGACAAACTTAAAAAACATCATAGTTATAAATATTAAAATAACATTAAAAGCATTAAAAACTACTGACATGCAGTACAGTAAAATTAATAAATAACATAAAACAAATAAGAGTGCTCAAAAGTACAAAACATCATGAAAGAACCATTAAAAACATTAAAAAGCTAATGTACCATACAGCAAATTAATAACAAAATAAAAGTGCTCGAAAGACAGATCATCATGAGAACATATATATGCATAAAATAATTTACCAACCTCTGTTGTGGACTTTGAAAAATATCACACCACTCTTGTTGTGGTAAAATCTAAAAGAACACTGTTACTAAGGAAATAAAAAGGACAATTTAAAAAGAGTTAATTCACTTAAAATGATAAGAAAAGGTGGAAAAAACGAGGAGAACAAGACAGGACATGGATACCATATAAACTTCAATAAATAAACTTACATGGACAAAACCTATACTAAGGGAGTGTGGTAGCAGGAGTGGGCCAGGTGACCCCTATCAGTGAAGTACCAAGTCAAACCATGCAATGTTAACCAGAGCATTACCCGTTGATCTGTACAAAAAGGTGAAAACAGGGGGGAACCATAATCTGTGGTGCCATCATAAATTGTGCATAAACTGAATGGCATTGAGGCTTACAACTGCAAAAAAAACACTGATGTGTAGATCATGTTGTATATAATAAAATAATATTAATATGCCCTTTGTAAAAAGTGTCCTTTGCAAGAAATAATGTATGTGAAACTAGCAGAATCAAAAAAAGAAAAATTTATACACTATTAACCATACCACACTCTCATTCACATGATGATTATAGATTTAAACTAACAATGTATATATGTTCTAATATGTTATACCTTTAATGTTACAACATTCCTTGTAAATTATAATTATCTGTTCTATGTAAACTGACTTGGTATATTACATACCAATTAACCTACTGTTCCATGTAAACCGCACTTGATACTAGGGAAAGAGCGGTATATAAATAACTGTTAAATAAATAAATAAATAAATAAACCACCATCAAGCCATGAGGGGCAGCCACTGAAGTGTCATTAACCATGTATGAAAACTAACATAGAGGCTGAGAACCGTGAGACCGCTGTGCATATAAATAGCAAAATTCCAGCTTAAGACCATAAAGGGAAAAGCAACCGACAATTGAAGCAAAGGCACTCGTGTCACCTCATAACTTCATGAACGAAGGTAAGACCAAAGATATATGAGGAAGTGAAATCAATTACCTTGAAGGGAACTGCCGTCCGACTCTTCGGACAAACAGCATAAACAGTAGAAACGCCGACCCATGCGCAGATGAAAGAAGGAAAGGGGGTGGAGTCATCAATTTGGCGGGAAAAAAAGGGACTAAAGTAAAGGAAAGCGATCATACATGTGAAAAAAGCGTCACAAGATACACTACAAACATGGTGGGATCACAATGAAATGTATCATAAACATATAAGAACACGAACCGGCAGAACCGCCAAGACGTGATACAAAGTAAAACACTGAGTTGCAAATAAAAGCCATCAAACCGCCTTCCTATGACATCGCTAAATTAGTATTCACAACAATCAGACTTAAAAATTAACAAAAACAATTATAATTATGCACTCGGATTAAAAAGGAACGCATGTAAGAAAACAACTCTTAAATCTAAATGCCGACCAAAGGCAGCATATGAAGAAAAGGGGTATTGGAAAGCCCATCACGTCAAACGTTCCCAAATAAAACCATTGAAAGGGGCTAAAAATAAAAAGGAGAGACGTGATACAAATTGAGACACTGAGTTGCAAATAAAAACCATCAAAACACCTTCATATGACATCGCTTAAAATAATATTCACAGCAATCAGACTTAAAGGAATAACAAAAACAATTGTAATTATACACTTAGATTAAAAAGGAACGCATGTAAGAAAACAACTCTTAAATCTAATTGCCGACCAAAAGCAACATATGAAGAAAAAAGGGGGGTATATAGAAAGCCCATCGCGACTACCGTTCCCAAATAAAACCATTAAAAGGGGCTGAAAAAAAAGGGAAGGAAACTCTCAATACAAAATGGGCAAAAACTGACAGAATCCATCTCGATAAAACCTTAAAGGGGGGGAAAAAGATAAAAATAAATGAACCGTATCATCGCAATAAAAACTACAAAAAAGGGGGGGCACATAAAGGAACTAAAAAATGAAAAATATCACTTAGGGGTCATTTATAAAGAAGTGTTGTATACCACCCATTGGAAACTAATATAAAAATGAGAATACAAAAGGGATACCAATCCAATGAAACCCGAGGGCATATTTTGTAAAAAAGTGTGTAAATGTGCTACCCATTAAAAAAATAGATACATAAGAAATTAAAATGGTACAGTATCCCCGGACTTTATAAAAACAACCCAATAGGCACAGTAAGGAACCGTATAAATAAATAAAACCTCCCACATAATACGCCAAACCTAATAAATAAATAAAAAATGAATAAATAGCTAAAACTACATGAATCAGGACATAAAAATAATGACGTAAAAGTAAAAATAACCATCCCATAAAACTCACATGAACAATACAAAAAATATATATTAAAAAGAAACCCATAACAGGCATAAAGACAATAAATAAGCAGAAGACAGGACCTCGACTGAGGTTAAAAATGATAAAGAATCAGAGAAATACCGACAAATCTTGATCAAGATTTAAACCATTCGGAGTCATAGAATTCAAATAAAAAATAAACTTTTGCTCAAGTCTCAAAAGGGTCTTGTTAATGTCTCCTCCCCTCCAGTTAGCCTTCACTTTTTTTATAACAAAAAACTTAAGATCCATAATATTATGTGAGACATCTAGCCAATGTTGAACTAAAGGTTTGTCAACCAATAGACGTTTTATACAACTCTTGTGTTCCACTATCCTTGTTCTTATCATGCGTGTGGTCTTCCCTACATATAATTTTTTACAAGGACACTGCACGACATAAATGACATTTTTGGTTTCACAATTAGAAAAATCATCTATGTAAAATTTTTGATTCGTGAAGGGGTGGATGAAAAAATTACGTATGGGCAGAAAGTTTAAACACACCGAGCATCTACCACATTGGTATTGTCCCTTGAACTTCGATAACAACTTCTTCTCTGTAAGAGCAGAAGGCACCAGAAGATTCTGTAAATTAATATTGCGTTTGTGTGCTATAGTAAGTCTCATATCCTGAAAAGCTGGAAGCGTCTGCACCAAATGCCATTCTCTTTGCAAAATCTTAATAATGTGTTTAGAATAAGAGGAGTATATAAGGGGACAAACCATACCAATGTCTTCTCTACGTGTCTTTACCTTAAGCAGGTCTTCTCGAGGGGTCTCTTTTGCCCTGGCATAAGCCTTGTGGAGATAACAAACCGGATAATCTCTTGCCAAAAATCTCTCTTTCATATCTTGGGCCTGTTTTTCAAAATCAATGCTTTTTTTGAGGTTCTGAGTGGGGTCCTCATTTAATCTTTGATAAAAAGAAGTGTCACTGAGCTGTCGAGTGATCTCTCCAATATAGTATTCCTTGTCCATGACTACTACTGCTCCGCCTTTGTCGGCGGGTTTTATTATAATAGTATTATTCTTTTGTAACGAGGAGATTGCTTTTCTCTCCTGGTCTGTAATGTTATTGAAAGTGTGATGGTGTTTCTTTAAGGATTCGGTAACTTGTTGAATAACAACTTTTTCAAAAGTCTCAATAACAGGATCAGTGTTTTGAGGGGGAACCCAAGTGGATTTCTTGTGAATAATAGACTTGTCGCTAGAGATAGAACAATTATTGTTGGTGAAAAAATGTTTCATCCGAACCTTTCGGAAGAATTTGTACAGATCAACGTGAATGTCAAAAGGATCACATTTTCTCTTTGGCACAAAGGAAAGACCTTTGTTCAATACAGATAATTCATCACTGCTAAGGGGATATTTAGATATATTGATCACATTATTGGGTGGTTCTACTAACGGTACCATCGCTCCTCCGATCTGTCCGCATGCCACCCCCCTCTTCCGCCTCTGCCCCTGCCCCGGCCTCTGTACACATTGCGTGTATCGTCGTTGTCTTGAAAATAATGATTGTTCAGTTCTGGGGCACGGGCAGAACTCAGAACCTCAAAAAAAGCATTGATAGTCTGGTACTATCTGCGTTCGAAATTGGGTATATTACAGAAAAAGAGAAATCCTTCCTGATAGTGGACAATCCCATTCTTCCCATTCTCCCCAAATGGGTTGTTTTTATAAAGTCCGGGGATACTGTACCATTTTAATTTCTTATGTATTTATTTTTTTAATGGGTAGCACATTTACACACTTTTTTTACAAAATATGCCCTCGGGTTTCATTGGATTGGTATCCCTTTTGTCACAATCCAAAAGTACCAATCTAGCTTCAGTTAACTTAGCCGGAATCACTGTTTGCAAACCTGGTTTTGTTTTTCCAAATTTTTCTTTTTAATAGCTAACACAAAAAGTTCATTCATAATGAATAAGGAAACAATGATAGAAGAGATAATACAGCTAGTCTTCAGGTGTTTTAAGCAAATCCATTTATGATGTCATGTACTAGCACACGCTCTCTGCCACAGGGTCTCTAGGAATAACAGTTATTAAATGCCCCCTTGATGTGTTTCATTTTTGACTTGTAGAGAAATCCATTCATCTGGACTGAAAATATATTATTAAAGGTCAATAGAAACCAGTGTAAAAAATGTGTTGTGAAAATTTCCCAAGCCTTTTGCCTCTAGATACCAGTACCCATTGGGAATTTAGTAAATAGATGCCAAGAAAATGACCTTACTTGGTGAAAAAAAAAAAAGATTGTAATGACTTAACACCACACACATTTCAAAGCTAAACTGCAGAACAAAAAACAAAGTAAGCTAACCTTTCCAGTTTGGCTAAGAACAGTCTTATTATAGGCTGGGAATAAAGACTACTATTCTGAATATCTATTTGAAATTGTTAATTATCATATGGAGATAAGAACTGTGTCTGAAATCAAGAAAGCACAGGACAAATACAGAGGATCTCTGAGGGAAAGGAAGGGATTGTGGAGCTTGATAGTTCATATGGAAAGGCAGCCTGGTATGCTATGGCAGTGGCTTGCTGAACATTTGGCAATAGGGTAATAGAATGCCAAAGAATTACAATATTATTCATTATTGATACTTTTGTTGTATAACTTTTTCTTTTTGACTGATTTACTAATATCACCCACAAATCCCAGTATATCTAGGCTATCACATATAATATATTTTGTCCAAAAACATTTTTTGTTGGACCAAGCAACCTTATAATGGTATAGTCACTGCATTTCACCAATGCATAGGTCCTTTTTACTCTATTATTATAGTACACCCTTTTGTAGTGAAGAATTTACATTAATGATTTAAAAATGCTGAAATCAACTGAGTTTCATAGCTTCCATTCAGAAAACCAACACAGCGCTATATTTCAGATGATAGAAATCATGCATCCTACTTCAGGGTTATCAAAACTTATCTCAGTTTCTTACACAGAAAACAATTTCTCTTCTTCCAATTGAGAAGACACAGCCTTTTCAGTAGTTTAGTATTCTATCTTCATTCATATTAGGGCCTCCGTGGCTTAATGTCATTTTCTCATCCGGTTACGGCAAACTATGCGCAAACAAACAAACTCGTATAAGAGTAGTCACACCTGATTACAATGGAACCTCATAAAATTAAGGTAATCCAATCAATACCAGAATTTAGCCCATTTGGAGTCAGAGCATCCAATTTAAAAATCCATTTTTGCTCCAAATAATTAAGTCACAGTGGCCTTCCAGGGGTCAATCGGGAACAAAATCAAGAATGCACCACTGCAATGAAATAAACTGATGACCAAATTCCAAACAATGAGACACCATCGGGGTAGACTTGACACAATTCTTCAATCTGGGATTTATGTTCCGCTATCCTAATCTTGCAAGGTCTACTAGTCTGACCAATATATACCTTCGAGCACCCACACACAAAAGTATATACTACATAAGGTGAAATTAGGCCTTACCTGCTAATTTGCTTTCCTTGAGGAACTTCAGTCTAGTTCTGCACCTCAGGGTAGTCAACCCCCACCAGCAGCTTGGAGACTGAGCATGTCACGTTTTGATAACATCAGGATACTTAGGCAGCTGGCACCGGAGCCCAGGAGCTGCTCCCCTTGCTGGACACCCAGTTGGGGGAGAGGAGAAAGAGAGGGAGGCTCAAGCACAGGCAGGCAAATAAGCAAACTAAGAAAATTAAGAGAAAATAAAGAAAATTAAAAGAAAAAACCTTCCCAGTTGTCCCTTTAATGAATCCAGATCTCTGGGTTCACTCACTCCAGCTGCTTGGAGACTGAGCTTACTGGGGCTGGTGGGTGGTACCACCTGCCTAAGTATTCTGATGTCATCAAAACGTGACATGCTCAGTCTCCAAGCTGCCGGTGGGGTTTGACTACCCTGAGGTGTGGGACTGGACTGGGGAGACGATAAGGAATCTGAATTATATGTAGTATAAAATTTAGAATATATCAATCTGTTCCGGTGATGTCATCGGGTGATATGGCGGTGTGAGAACCAAGCTCCGCCGCCGAAGCCTGCACTAAAAAAGAAAAAAACCCCAATGAGGCACCATAACAAGGTGGAATGAGGAGGCAGTAAAGCAGAACTAAAGGGCAGCAGAAGGAGGTAGTGAGCGGCGGAATCGCCAGGCTCCAGGCGGCGATCGGGCTGGTGAGAGGAAGGCACAGCGGAGCATGTGGCGGGGGAGAAAAGCAGTCTGGGCTGGAGGAGAGCTAGAACCAGACAAGGCGGTGAGAAAGAGAATAAGCGGAGCAACAAAGGAGTGGCGGCTGAAGGACGGGAGTGGGAGCAGGAGTCCCCATATAAGAGTGTAGCCGCCAGTAAAGCTCTTTATATCGCCGCTTGAGTTAGGATTACGTGGTGGATCGGCGGTGGGGAGGGCGGCACAGACGGCAGCAAAAAGTGCTGAGACACAGCTGGGACCTGCTAGAGGGAGCTGCGTGAGGGAGCAGATATTCCTGAGTAGCAAGAGGAGGTGTACGAGCGGTGGATCATCGAGCTGGCCGGCGCTGAAAGCGGGGGAGCACAGAGGACCAGAACAGAGCTTCGGAGAGAGGAGAAGTGGCGGCGATACAGTTGGGGAGCTTTGGAGAGTGGAGGCCCGAGCCCAGAGTGAGCTAGCAACAGCGTGAGAGGATAGCAGACCGGTGGAGCAGCGGTGAACAGCTGTTGAGTGCCTAGGAGCTGGGAGGAGCGACCTGGTGAGCAAGGTGAGAAGGGGAGCAGAGTAAAACCCTGGAGGGCAAGAGGAACTGAACCTGCAGCAGAGAGAAGGACCAGCTCCAGTATGGGGGAACAAAGTACAGAACTGCCCTAGTGAATTGCATCTGACCCAGCAAAAGGGGTCTGCTAGCAGCTTAAGAGGGTGGCAATGAACGCTGCAGCAAGAACTCTACATGGAGCCTCTAGAATGGAACACATTACCCCCATACTAAAACACCTACACTGGCTCCCTGTCCACTACAGGATTTCATTTAAGATTCTAACAATGACTTTCAAGGCCATCCATAACTGCACGTCCACCTCCCTCTCTGACTTAGTCCAGATAACTCCCCCCAACAGGATGAGGAGGTCAGCTGCTACTAACACTCTCATCCTTCCCAAAGCAATCATTAAATGCTCCAAGACTACGAGCAACCGTGCCTTTGCCTTCTACGCACCCTCCTGCTGGAATGCTCTCCCACCTGACATCCGCGCCATCAACAACCTTCTTCAATTTAGGAAAGCATTGAAACGTCACCTATTTACCCAGTACTTCTCCATCTCAAATGACAGCTCTCAGCCACCTTCAATCATGTCCAACTCTCTCCACACGAGCCCCAAGCCCACAACACCTCTACCTTCCGAACCCACCTCTATTTAATTTACAGAATGTCATTGTCGTATCAACTTTACTTACTAACGAGATAATTGTACAAGCCTGCATACTAAATTGTAAATAGTTGTTTTACCTGTTAACCTGTTATCCATGTTTATTTACCCTGTTTATTGTAAGTGCATTGAAATGCCCTTTTTGCACAAATAAGTTTCCTGTAAACCGCGCTGATAATAAATAGTGCGGTATAGAAAAGCAATTAAATAAAAATAAAAAAAATAAAAATAAAAGAGACAGCAAGAGAAAGAGGACTCAAGAACCAACGTGCAAACTTGTTAGCGGCCCAGTGACAGTATGGAAAAAAACAAAGGAGGCCTGACAGCATGGAAGAAGCTGGCAGACTTTCACTCCCCCTATGTCGCAGTTAAAGGAGGAAAAGAGGGGGAGAAAGAGGACCGAAGACAGCCTGAGGAACCCAATGAACTGGCGGAGGAGCTGGAGCAGAGCTGCTGCCCAGGAGGAGTAGTGAAGCTGAAAGAATGGCTCACAGGGCTGAAAGATGAGATTAAGATGGACATTGGTGGGGTAACGCGTGAGCTCAAGGAGTCCGTACAATCTTTGAGGCAAGATATTGTGGATATTGGAAATCGCGTGGAAGAAATAGAGACTCAGATGGAGCAACAAGGGGAGGAGATTGACGAGTTACAAAAAGGTTGGGAGGACCTTAAACGGGTTCAAGAGGAGCAGCAGGTGAAAGTCGAAGATCTGGAAGATAGATCTCGGAGATGTAACTTACATGTACGGGGCCTCCCAGAGGAATCTAAATACAGAAATTGTGAAGAAGTGATTGTTAAAATCTTCAGATCCTTGATAATGACAGCGGATCCGGAGGGGGATAATACGATAGAACTCTCGCAAATAGAGCATGCACACAGGGGCTTAGGCCCAGTAAGAGACAATAAGCCAAGAGATATAGTCATGTGCCTGGGCTCTTTTAAGACCAAAGAACGGCTACTGAGCGCGGCGAGGAAAGCACGGCAGTTCACCTGGGACGAATATCCACTGGAGATTTTTCAAGACCTCTCCGTGGGAACGTTGCTGCGTTGATGCAACCTTAAGGAAGTGACGGCCTATTTGCGCAGAGAGGACATAAGATATAAATGGTTGTTCCCATTCGTTTTACTGATAACTGCCAAGGGAAAGTCGAGACGGGTACAGACTGAAGAGGAAGCCTGGAAGGTTCTGAAAGAACTGGGTCTACCTAACCTACCAAAGAGGGACAGCTCCTCAACTGGACCACTGAAAACAAATGCATCGTCATCAAACTCATCAAAGATGGCCCAGCGATGGCACAGAATTCCAGCGGCAGGCAGATGACCGGCGAGGCTAAATAGAGAGAGTCAAGGAGCGCAAGTGGCGGAGAAAAGAGCTGGCTGAAAGAGAGGACATTGTGTGCAGTGTTCAGATGTAATGTGGGTTTTGTTTTTTTTTTTCTCTCTGATAATGTTGTGGTATGTTGATAAATGGGGGGTGGAAATGGATTAATGAATAAGAGTAAAGGGGGGGATGGGAAGGGGATGATGGATGAGGATGTACACATAAAGGATAGGAGGGGGGGTTAGAGAGGGCGGGACAAAGGGGTTGGGGCTGGGGATAGGTAGCTCGGGTAGTGTCAGTAAGGGATTTCCTTGGGAGGGTAGTGTAGAGATAGAGGGGGGATGTGGAATGGAGGGGTATAGAGAGGCATGGCCTGATAATCAGTCACCATAATGGAAGACGAATCTCTCTTTATGAGAGGGGGGAAGGGTAGGGGAGGTGGGGAGGATGGGGGGTAGAAAAGGGAAGGGGGGAGGGGAGGTTAAGGGTCACATTGGAAGGGCTGGAAGAGAAAGGGGGGAATGGAAGAATGGGTGAATTAAAAATAGTTACATTAAATGTAAAGGGACTAAACTCACCATTTAAACGACAGAAAATGTCGACTGAGCTTGCTCGCCAAAAGGCGGAGATAGTGCTGATTCAGGAAACACACAGCTCCACCCACCCCCACCCCCACCCCCCCCCACCCCCACCTACCTACACCGCAGTACCTTGGTCCGATCATAAGCTAATCTTATTTCAAATTCCCTTAGATTCCCAGCCCAGGAAACCCCCTGGAAACATGTCAAACCCCATAAGTCTACCCCCACGAAGGTTCCAACCTTTTAACAAGGAATCCATCTTACACAACACACAGCCCCTCTTCAGAATAACGACAACCAGCCTAAATGCACTAGTCTCCAGCTGGAATGACAGCCTGAGTTCCATCGCCTTACGTACAGCCCACAAGAAAGCCCCTAAGAAAAAAGCTCCCGCCCCATGGTACTCCGAGGACCTACGGACCTCTCTCATCAAACTTAGAAAACTCGAAAGGCGATGGAGACGCTCATGATCCACAGAGAACCAGGTAGCCTATAACCTCCAGCTATCCATACACCGCAATGCGATAACTGAGAAAATGAGACAAGCACACACAGACACCCTCATGCGCTCACTACGAAAACCACACGACCTATTTAACCTCGTCAAGAACCTAACGAAAGAACCAGGTTCTGAACGAACACCCGAGATTCACGCCCAGGATTACGCTGACTTCCTGCAATCAAAACTATGCCAGACAGACAAGACTGGCCCACCCTCTTGCACCGTGGAGCCACCAAAAGCAGTGACATTAGCAATGTTCACCATCCCATCCAATGAGCAAATCATCGACACAATCTCTACAATCAACACCACTACCGCTCAGACTGACCCCTGTCCTGCCTTCTGGATAAGGGAACTACGGACAGAATTTAGTCCATTCATAGCTAGACTTCTTGACGCATCTTTCACATCAGGCTATTTCCTACTGAATCTCAAGCACACATCCATCAGACCCCTGCTAAAGAACAACAAATTGGACCCCCAGAAAGTAGAATCGTATAGACCAATTGCCAGCATTCCACTGCTAGCAAAGATAATCGAAAAAGAAGTCCTATACCAGATTCAACAACACATCAACAATACCTCTCCGTTAGACCACTGCCAACACGGATTCAGAGAATCCCATGGTGTGGAGACGCTACTTACCACCCTCTTCAACAATATACTTTATGCAATTGATAACATCTGTCAGGGAATTGCCTTGATATTCCTGGACATAGCTGAAGCATTCGACTCAGTATGCCACGAAACCCTCCTGAGCCGGCTCAAAGAGAAGGGCATCTGTGACCTAGCACTAACCTGGTGTAAGTCGTACTTGTCCGATAGATGGCAACACGTGCAGACGGGGTCCTCCACCTCCAAACCGTTCCACCAGAAACAGGGCGTTCCGCAAGGCTCCTCCCTCTCAGCCTTGATGTTCAACATCTATATGCAGCCAATTTGTGACCTCATACGATCATTCAACGTCGAATGCATGATTTATGCCGATGACGTTCTCATGTACATGCCATTCCAGACTGACCAAATTGACCTCACACCTCTAACTAACTGTTTTAGCTCAGTGGAAAAATGGCTTCTAAACCAGAATCTTCGAATACAACACAAAAAGACTGAAGTGCTGTTCATCTCCAGAAACCCCAACTTTTCCCCTCCTGCCTGCCTAAAAATTGGAAAAATCGAACTGCAAACCAAACCTTCAATCCGCTACCTGGGTGTCACATTGGATCAAAGACTGGATATGAAGACACACGTGAGCAACATGGTAAAATCAACGTACCATAAGATCAAGACACTCAAACATCTACGCCCCCTCCTGCAACCAGTTGATTTCAGAACAATCTTCCAAGCACTAACCATCCCACATTTCGACTATGCCAACGCTACCCTGCAAGGACTCCCACAATCCACCCTGAGCCCGCTCCAGCTCGCCATGAACGCTGCAGCCAGAGTCCTACATAGCACCTCCAGGAGAGACCATATAACACCCATCCTCAAAAGTCTCCACTGGCTCCCAATCCACAGCAGAATCACCTTCAAGACCCTACTACTAACATTCAAGACCATCAATGGACTCGCCCCCTCCTCTCTCGCGGACCTCACTCACATTACACCCCCAAATAGAGCCAGACGATCTACTGCTATAAACACTTTGGCAATCCCCAAAGCAATGATCCACTGTGCTCAGACAACCATAAACAGGGCTTTCAGTCTCTGTGCTCCCAGATGCTGGAACGCTCTTCCACCCGATATCCGAGCAATCCCGGAACTAACTAAATTCAGGAGAGAATTGAAACACTATCTCTTCCTCAAATGCTACCCGGAGGAATGTACACCAACTCCACCACTCACAACTTAGCCCTGACCACATGCATCCACTCCTCATGTATTTGTATATAAGTATGAATTTCATTCTGTTATTACAAATGTAAATAGTTAATACTATTATCCAAGTTGAGCTACCTGTTATATGTAACACGGTGTTAACCCCCACCGTAAAATACCTCATGTTCTATGTAAACCGCACTGATGTTGAAGAGCGCGGTATATAAGCGATTTAAATAAATAAATAAATAAAAATAAATAAATATGACAAAAACAACAGAGCATCTGGTCAAGCCCAGGAGCTATGGGGTATGTATCCATGCTTCTAACATTGTAGAGAAGAAAAAAGGGGGAGTTGCTATGCTGTTGGCTACCAGATTAAAGATGCAGGTGCATTCTATTGTAAGGGATAAGACAGGAAGATATGTCTTAGTGCGGTTGAAAGTGGGGAATGTGTGGTACTGTATTGTGAATGTATATGCCCCAACAGGAGTCCAGTGTGAATTCTGGACAAAACTGAACGAGGATGTGAGTAAACTTGGGGAGGGAATTCTTATTTGCGGAGGAGACTTTAATCTTACATGGAATCCAGCTAGGGACGCTACAGGGACAAGGGTGGGCAAGCGGGCAGATAGGAATAGATACCGAGAGTTTGTCGTGCAGCACTGTTGGATTGATGCATGGTGACTACAACATCCCGGGAGGAGACAATTTTCATATTTTTCCCTGGTACACGGGTCCTACTCACACATAGACGCATCTGGGTTTCCAAAGAGGTGGGGGGGGCGGATTATGGGGGCAGAAATGGAATCTATTACATGGTCTGACCATGCATCAGTGGTGGTAAGTTTGCAAATGGAGGATGAAGGGAAAGGAATACAGTTCTGGAGGCTCAATGAGTCATTGTTGGAAGATGGGAGGGTTCAGGAAGACATAGAGACGGAAACCCAGGAGTACTTTAAAATTAATGGTACTGGGGAGGTTACGTGGGGAGGAGTATGGGACGGGTACAAGGCAGTGGTGCATGGAATGTTAATTAAATGGGGGGCGCGGATCAAGAAGGAAAGAGAGAGCAGGGAGGGGGCTCTGAGGGCAAGATTGATGGAACTGGAAGACTTAGATGGGCAAGGGCAGACGGGAAACTATAGGGGGCAGGTGCTGGCAGTGAGAGCACAGTTAAATGAGCTGCAGGCAGAAAAGATACAGTATAGAATGCAGCTCTTGAGGCAGGAGGTTTTTGAGGAGTGCAACAAAGCGGGGAGATATGTGGCGCAGAGGCTGAAACAGAGAAAGCTGCGCTCGCACATCATCCGAGTCCGCAAGAGGGGAGGGGCCCTAGTAACTATGGATGGGGAAATCAGAAAGGCTTTTAAGGAATATTACCTGGAGCTGTACAAAGCCAGGGATTCCCCACAGGAGGAGAGAGTAAAACGCTACCTTGACTCTATAGACTTGCCGACACTGGAGGAGGGGGAGCAAGAGGAAATAGGTAGGCCCAAACGAGGAGAGGAGGTGCAGAGGGCAATTAAGCAGTTAAAATTAGAGAAGGCGGGAGGACGTGACGTCACCATCTGAGATGGCTGCCTGACTTAAGAGCTCTCCCTGAACCGGGAGCAAAATAGCTAACAGTGTCGAATCGGGCCCTCGCAGTCGTGCACATAATACAGCCTTCTAGTGCGCTCAGCCTCGGGGATGTCCACAGCTAAAAGAAATTAGAAAAATTTCGCTCCTCCTACGCTACAGCGAGCTCGCAGACGGAGCGGGGGAGCAGGGGCTGAGATGGCGGAGGACGAAGAACCGGAGAATGCGGAGGAGCAATGCACGAGAGGTGACTTGTGGCGCTGGTGCAAGGAGATAAAAACAGAGGTGTTGGGGGTGAAAAAGGAGGTGCGGGAGATGCTGAATGAATTTCGGGTGGACTTGCAAGCTTTGGGAGATAGAGTGGACTCTTTGGAAGAGCACGTGGAGGAGGCCGTAATGGCGGGTGAGAGCATTCACAGCGTTTATGCGGAGTGGCAGAAGGATCGGGAGGAATTGCGCGATAAGATTGAAGACCTGGAAAACAGGTCGAGGCGCTGCAACATACGCCTCCGGGGGGTGCCTGAAGAGGGGCGATTTCAACAGGCCCAGCAGGTGGTTCAGGACATCTGTGGGGCCTTGCTGGCAGAGGGGTCCCCGGAGCCTGCTGGAGCTCAGAGGCTGGTGGGAATTGAACGAGCGCATCGGGCCCTCCGGCCTCCCCAAGGGAATTTACCTCGGGATATTATAGCTTGCCTCACGAGCTACCCACTGAAAGAGGAGATAATGAAAGCTGCAGCCAAAAAGGGCAAAAGTAGATTGGCAGGATGTGACGGTCGAGATCTTTCAGGATTTAGCTCCCTCCACATTGCAACGTCGCCGCGCCATGCGCCCAGTGACTCTATATCTCCGGACTGAAAATATTAAATATAAATGGCTCTTTCCATTTGGGCTACAATTTGAAGTGCAGGGGAGAGTCCAGCGAGTCCGGACTGTGGAGGAGGCTTGGAACTGTTTGGAAAAAGCAAAAGCGCCTAATTTGCCTCCGACTCGTCCCCAGGCCGCAGCGGGAGATCGTTTGAAAGGACCGGGGTCTTTCTCGGATCAACAGCGATGGCAACGGGTCAACTCCAAGGGCCGACGGCTCCAGCGCCTCTCCGGGACATCTTCGACGGCAGCAGAGGGAGATCGCAATGGATCACAGTTGGCTACCTGATGCTGAGATACTTTATTTTACTTGGCTAAAGTCATGACATTGGACTACTGTAGGGCTTACCCTGCAGGAGGTTGGCTGAGACAGGCTATATTATGTCAGTGAGAGATTGGGGGGGGGGGTTTAGAGAATGGGTGGGGGAGTGTATGTGGGTAATGAATGTGGTACGGAATTATAGTAATGTAATTAAAGAGGGGGGGGAGTGGCTGAGGGATGAATGGGATGAATGGTATGAATGAGTTACCTGGACTTTATGAAGGCTGGGGGGGAAGGTTAGGGGAGGGGGGGCTTCGAAGGGAAGGTTGAGGGCGGGTCTCGGGTGGGGGGTTTCGTCCTCCGGTAGGAGCCACAGGGAAGAATGGCCTGTGGGGTGGAAGGGAGGGGAGGGGAGGGGGGAGGGGTGGTAGGGGGGGCAGAGGGCAGGGGGGGGTTCTAATAATCAGTGGCTCTCTTTACGCATTCTTTCTTTGGTATTGGGTTAAATGGCGGGACTTAGGGTAGGTTCATTGAATGTGCGCGGACTTAATTCCCCACAAAAGAGGAAATTGCTGCTTAAGGAGGTGCAACATCACAAGTGGCAGGTGGTGTTTCTACAAGAGACCCATCTGTTGCCAAAAGATGAATCTTTGGTCAGATATGGGGCATTTAGTAATATCTGGTTCAATGCTGAGGGATTCCATAAAAAGGCAGGGGTGGCCATAATGATCCGGAATGATGTTCCCTTCCAGGTGGGGGGCGTAATGAAGGGGATGAAAGGGCGGGTACTATTGGTGTGTGGGGGGCAGTGCAAGGGCAGGAGGTCACGCTAGTTAACATATATGGTCCTAATGACCCCCATACGTCCTTCTGGGAGGATTTATCGGGATGGTTGGCCAATAAAATACACGGGGCACTATTGTTAGGGGGGGATTTTAACGCAGTCTTAGACCCCCAGAGGGAATAGACAGCGGCCAGGTGCGGGGGATGGGAGTAGGGGGAGGTTGCAATTATTGGACTTGGTGGCGAAATTTAGAGTGTGTGATCTTTGGCGCCAGCTGCACCCCCAAGAGCGCGACTTTTCCTTTTATTCCCCGGTCCACCATAGCTATAGCAGGATAGATTTTATTATGGGGGACGAAAGCTGGACCCGTAGGGTCACTAATGCGGGCTTAGAGCCGATCACCTGGACTGACCATGGCCCCGTGTGGGGTCGAGTTTGGAGGTGAGCCCGATAAGGAGGGCCGGACCTTCTGGAGATTAAATGAAAGTTTACTGCAGAATGCGGCGGTCATTAAAGATATTGAGGCAGCCATAGATGAGTATTATCAATGGAATGATACCGGAGAGGTGGCTTGGGAGATACTGTGGGATGGGCTCAAGGCGGTTTTAAGGGGGAAATTGTTAGCATGGGCTGCGCGGCTCAAGCGTGAGAGGGAGGGGAGGGCGGCCCAGTTACTGGCTACGATTTCGGAGCTGGAAAAGCGTCACAAAAGTGAGGGGGGTGTGAAAGTGCGGGCCGCATTGGATTGTGCTCGGTCGCAGTTAATGAAATTGCGGACGGAAACCATCCACTATCAATTGCAACGGGTTAATCAGCATTACTATGCTTTTAATAATAAGGCTAGCACATTGCTAGCTAGGAAACTGCGGGATCAGGAGCGCAGATCTGCCATACTTAAAATTAAGGGGCCCGGAGACCAACTGTTGTTTAGCACCAAGGCGATTCGGGAGCAATTTGTGCACTATTATCAGACATTATATACCAGCTCATCTGGAGGATTAGAATATCGAGCGGGGGAATATTTGGAAGATGGGGATAGACTCCCAGAATTTACAGATCTGGATAGGGAAATGCTTAATCGGCCGATTGGCTTGGAGGAAATTGGATTAATAATCAAAGGCCTGGCTCTGCATAAGTCGCCTGGCTTGGATGGTTTTCCGGCTCTGTTTTATAAAAAATTTGCGGAGCGGTTGGCCCCCTTATTGCAGCGGCTTTTTAATGAGGTATTGCAAGGCAAACCGCTAGCACCCTCCATGCAGCAGGCGGGGATTACGGTGTTGGTAAAACCGGGCCGCGACCCGGCTTTGTGTGGCTCTTATCGTCCAATTTCGTTACTAAATACGGATGGGAAGATCCTTGCAAAGGTGTTGGCGAATCGCCTTGGGGCCCTTATGCCTAAGGTGATCCAGTCGGATCAAACTGGGTTCATTCATGGGAGGAATACGGGGGATAATATACGGCGAACCATTCAGGTGATGTGGTCAGCGCGGCAGCTCAATCAGGACCTGTTGTTGCTAAGTGTCGATGCTGAGAAGGCTTTCGACCGGGTGGAGTGGAGCTTTATGTTTGCGGTGCTGGACAAAATAGGGGTTGGGGTAAATATGATGGCCTGGATTAAAGCGCTCTACGCTAGCCCGGTAGCAGCTGTGAAAGTGAATGGCCGCTATTCGGAGTTTTTTCCCCTTGACACGGGGGACTCGTCAGGGGTGCCCGTTATCTCCTTTGCTCTTCGCTTTGACTATGGAACCGCTGGCGAGGCGTTTGCGCAGTAATCCGGATGCCCAGGGATTCCGGGTGGGTACGGAGGAGCATAAAGTGGCGTTGTTCGCCGATGATATGCTATTGTTTGTGACCAGCCCTATTCTAGCTTTACCCATTTATATGAACGAATTACAGCGATATGGGAAGGTAGCGGGCTTCAAAATTAATTGGGATAAATCGGCGGCGCTCAATGTCAGCCTGTCCGATTCCTTGGTGTCGCATCTGCAAGGGAATTATAAATTCCGTTGGGCTTCCCGGGATATTCAGTATCTGGGGGTCCGCTTAACGGCGGACCCTGTGAGGTTGTATGGGGCGAATTACCCCCCTTTGCTGGACCAGATCGAGAGGGATCTGGGTAAGTGGAATAAGGAGGATATCTCTTGGCTCGGTAGAATAGCTACCCTTAAGATGATGGTGCTGCCTAAGCTACTGTACTTTTTTCAAGTCTTACCGGTGCGGGTGCCCCGTCTAGTCCTCCAATGCCTACAAAGGAAAATGTTCCTCTTTGTGTGGCGGCATCGACCCCCACGCATAGCGCGTCAAGTATTGTATCGTTCTCGGAGGACTGGGGGACTGGGAATGCTACGGATTGAGGATTATTATTTGGCCGCCCAGATGAGACAGGTGGTGGAGTGGCGGGAATCTGCAACTACTAAACGATTCTATGGCCTTGAACAATTCTGGGTGGAGGGTTGGCATCTCCCGCATCTCCCTTGGCTACAGAAGGGGGTGCTTAGGGGGGAATGGACCCCGAATCCCTTCATACGACATTTATGGGGTGAATGGCAGCGGGGATGGAAGCGGATTACTGTCTGGGTAGGGCATTCCTTGTTGGCCCCCATTCGGGCTACCCCTGCCTTTGGCCCGGGAAGGGAGGGCATTTTTCTTAGTTGGGCCCGGAAAGGGTTGGATAATTTTATGCAATTGATTGATATGGGGGAACCCAAGTCCTTTGAGCAATTAAAGGCCGAGTTTCAGTTGGGGTCCCGGGACTTGTTTGCGCACCTACAGGTGACGCATTATTTGCGGCGGAAGGACAACCTGGATAAGATGACAGAGGGCCCTAATGACCTGGAGGCCCTCTGGCTTGGCCATCAGCAATCCAGAGGATTGATCCGACTGCTGTATAATAGCCTCCAAAGAGTTCAGAAAGGGGCGGGTAGACCTAATTATATGTTAGAATGGGAAAAGGACCTGGGGGTGCAGTGGGATGAGGAGGAGTGGTTGGCAATTTTTAAGGGGATATCGAAATCCTCAATCTGCACCCTTATCCAGGAAAATGCGTATAAACTAATGATGAGATGGTACTACACTCCGGTTCGCTATCAGCGGATGTTCCCTGGGGCCTCGGACCTTTGTTGGAGAGGCTGCGGTGCCCGGGGGACATATCTCCATATGTGGTGGGACTGCCCCGTGATAGCTCAGTATTGGCTGATGATCCGAGCTCAATTGGGGGTGATTTTTGGGGGTGGTGCCGGAATTGAGCCCATCCTTATTTTTGTTGGGGGGTGTGGCCGGATGCCCTGGATTTTCGATGGCGTAAATTGCTTCTTACATGCCTTGTTGCGGCTAGATGTGATGTTGCATGGAAGTGGAAGCAGAGTGCGCCACCGGAGCTATCAAAGTGGCAAACCCGACTACACAGGGATTTGAATATGGAGCGTCTTAACGCACTCCAGTGGGGGCAGGGGGCTCAGTGTTCTAAGCGGTGGAAACCTTAGTTGGTCTATTTGGAGGCACAAGCTACTGGAATGGAGGGAGGGGGGACTTAGGGGAAGGGGGAGGGTGGGTAGGATGTATAGGGACATGTATGTAGCTTTTGTTAGCTTTCGTTTGTTTTCTTACACTTGTGTTGCAGTGGTGTATTTGGGCTTGGGATTGAGGGAGGGGGAAAATTGTTACTGCTACAGACTGTTTTTCTTGTTGAGTATTCAGTAAAACCAATAAAAATTTCAAGTTAAAAAAAAAAAAAAATTAGAGAAGGCGCCAGGGTTCGATGGACTAACAGTGCGATTTTATAGACGATTTGGGAACCTCTTAACCATGCCCCTGGTGACGTTATTCAATCAACCAAGGGAGGGAGGGAAATTAGCGGGCACAATGGGGTGGGCGGGTATAATGGTCATACACAAAGAGGGGAAGGATCCACAAGAGTGCACATCTTATAGACCCATCTCACTGCTCAATCTGGACGCTAAACTATTAGCTAAGATACTCACCATGAGGTTAAATACGATTATAGGGAAATTGATACACCCAGATCAAGCGGGCTTCATCCCCAGTAGGCAAGTTGCTGATAGTATTAGAAAGGTCCTTAATATTATCTGGTCCATAGAACAGAGCGGGGAGGAGGCCTTACTCGTGTCACTGGACGTGGAAAAGGCTTTTGATCAGGTGTCCTGGCCTTTTCTATTCCAGGTATTGGGGAAAGTGGGGTTGGGGAAGGAGTTTTTAGCATGGGTGAAGGCATTGTATGATCAGCCCAAAGCATGTGTGCGGGTGAATGGGGCCCATTCAAGCTTTTTTGAACACGGGAGGGGAACTAGGCAGGGATGTCCCCTATCACCGCTGCTTTTTGCAATAGCGTTGGAACCCTTTGCACAGCGGGTGAGAGAACGGGAGGATATATGGGGAATAAGGGCAGGGAGGAAGGCATATAAGATTTCGATGTTTGCGGATGACATTATTCTAAGCATGGCACGACCCAGAGTAAGCATTCCAATAGTAATGTGGGAATTGGAAGAGTATGGTAGGCTATCGGGCTTCACAATTAATTGGACTAAATCTGAAATTTTAAATTTGGCGGTCCCTAGGGTTGTACAAGATCGTTTGACTAAGAAATATCCCTTTAAATGGGCTCGGAGAGCATCCGTTATCTAGGTATCTATATAAGCAGTAAGACGGCAGCGCTATATCAATTAAATTATGTGAAGGTATTTGGGCAGACAGAGAGCTGGTTGGAGGAGTGGGGGAGGGGTTGTCACACATGGTTTGGGAGAATAGCGACTGTAAAGATGATGCTAGTGCCCAGATTGCTGTTCTTGTTTCAGACGCTCCCAATAGGGGTACCGCAGAATAGACTACATAGGATACAATGGCTGGTAAACAGATTTATATGGGTACAGAGGCACCCTAGAGTAGCAATGCGGGTCTTGCAGAGAACAAAGGGGGAGGGGGGGCTAGGAGTGCCCAATTTGCGCAAATATTATGAGGCTGCGCAACTGAAAACTATTTATGAGTGGCAAAGTGGAACACGGAAACAGTGAGTCCAAATGGAGCATGAGTTGGTAGGGGGTGTGGGCTTGAAACAAGTGATATGGAGGGGGAGTAAAGGTCCCCATACATGTCTCCTCAACCCCCTTATAGCGCATAGTTTGAAAATCTGGAAACGTTACAAGAGGCAGCTAGTTCAGGATAAAGGCTATATACTGGGCATGACAATCGAGGCATGTTTTGAGAAGGGACAGGGGCCAGAAGAGCACATCCTCCGTAGATGGGCTAGCAGAGGGCTAACACACGTACACCAGCTCCTAAACCCTCAGGGGATCTATGAATTCGAGGGTATTAAGGATCTCTATCGGTTGAAGGGGAGTGATTACTATGCCTATTTGCAACTTTGTCACTGTATACGACAACCGAAGGTGTGGAGAGATTTACGTGAAAACAGAGGCTGGTTTGAGGCTCTATGCTCAGGCTCTATGGGTCAAAAGGCGGTATTGTCCAGAATTTACAAAGGTCTGATGGAAGTTGGGGAGGATAAGTTGAGCTATATGTTGAAATGGGAGGAGGATCTGGGGGCAAGTTGGAATGGCGAGGTATGGAACAAAGTAATCCAAACCATAGCACATGTATCAATTGCTATGCAAATAAAAGAAAATGCCTATAAGGTATTGTTTAGATGGTACTGGACACCAGTACGTAGGAAAAGGGCTGGAAAGGGACAGGATGACCTTGCTGGTGGGGCTGTCCTGAGAGGGGGGACTGGATGCATATGTGGTGGAAATGTGCTCGGATACAGGACTATTGGATACAGATTCTTGATGTGATCCATGGCATGACTGGCTATCGATTGCAACAACGACCAGAGACATGCTTGCTGCACCACATAGAGGAGAATATCCCTAGACGGGAAGTGGGGGTATTGCATCACTGTATAATGGCAGCTAGATGCGAGATAGCCCTACATTGGGGGGGGACAAAGCACGCCACAGCTGGCAGGCTTCGTTAGAAGAGTGGCAGAAGTGAGCTTGATGCATAATTTGACAGAGCAGCACCGTGGGAATGGGGTGAGGAGTGCGGAACAATAGAAGGGGGTGAGGAGGTGGTTGGAGGCTTGGAGGGAGGAGGAGCGGGGGAAGAAGGAGGGTGTACGGCTGGATGTAGGGTGGGGCACTTAGTCTGGATATGTGGCATGAGTATCGATTCAGCGGGGAGCGAACCGGAAGGAGTGAGATCTGTATAAGTGAAAGTCGGCCAAGGGGAGGGGGGAAGAAGGGGTGGTGGGTAGTATAGTCAGGGGGGGATATTTGGGGAGGGTTCAGTAGGAATATGGGTACTCGTAAGATGGGCAATGGAAGATGGTGGAAGGTTACATAAACAAAATAAAAAGAGAAGCAAGTATACTGTAAACTGCAGTATACTTGGAAACTGTTAAATGTATGATATGTGAGATTTTGGAGGAGATAACATAAGGTTGTGTACAAAGTATGTTGTATTTCCATGAGTTATTCAAAATAAAATATTTAAAATGGAAAAAAAAAGAATATATCAATCTGCTGAAAGTTGGCTCCAACCAATGATTGCCTTCAATTGTCTGGTCTAAACACTCAAAACGTGGTCATGTTATAGAGGGTCCAAGCATATGCGAAAAACAAATGTGTAAAAACCCTCAAAATCTAAATCTTAGGCTATGATTTTCTTCAATGGTAGTAACCCAGGTTATTGTTAATAATTTAAGAATTTTAAGAAAACACGTCTCAGACTCTAAATAAGCACACTCCTGCAGACTATGTCAGAGGATGTGTGCTACAGTTGCATCAACGACCTGTAGTGTCAATTCAGGTAAATTAATTAATAGACAGGTTGATATCTCATAATAAAAGATAGCAGAACACTTTTTTTGCTTATCTTATGTTTCCCCTACGTTCGGCTGCCGTACCGCGTTTCACATAGTGGGCTAGTTTCATCAGGGGGGAATTTCAAAATATCTATTGGAACTCGGCAATCCTGCCAGAAAATGGTTGTGAATGTCTCAGAACTGGCACCGTCAATAAAATAAACAGTTACTTTAAAAAGAGTTTTCATGCCTTAAGTAAGAAAACAAATCCAGAAAAACTAGTCAAGGAAAACAATTCCATCATGCAGACTTCACAAAAGCAAGGAAACACAACATTAGTACCTCACTGTTGATGTTCTGACGCTCGATGTTTGGCGTGTTAACTTTGAACTTATCAGTTTCTCAAAAAAAAACGCCACGCATGCGGACTAAGTGTATGGAGGGAGCTTTTTATTCAGTAAAAGAGTTGGACACGTCAAAAAGACGTCAGAGATAGCCAACCAATCGAATCCTAGAATGGTATCCTCTATTAGAAGAAAAAAGAAAAAAGAAAGAAAAAGAAAAACTACTTCCTTTACGGGCTCAAAAAACCGAAACAATAAAACTTGTCTGCAAAATCAAATTAGTATGTCACAGACATGCTGCCCAATCGATCATATTATTCAAGCCATGAGGATGGACTGTTTGTAGGGTATGGATCCATCGTTGTTCCCGAATGATTAAAGTCTGTTCTTTAGTTTTACCATTCTGACCTGTATTTATCATATCCAAACAGAAGCATTTAAGGTGTTCAAAAGCATGTTGAGTAGAGAGGCAATGTGCTACTATAGGCGCCTCCAGCACCTTACATTTAAGTCTGCTGCGATGCTCATTAATGCGGACCCGAAATGATCTTTCCGTTTGCGTCCACTGTTAACTAGCATTCCGGCATACTTGAAGGACACATCTCATTTTTTGACAATATTATCTGATTATACCCAATGGGCATTTCATGAAGAAATATTGTTGGTTGTAAAGGGTCTGCTTCTTATTGGTCACTCCAGGCCAGGGAAGTCCCGAACCCTCATCTGCGGTGTGCTTCTCCGGCTGGCTGGAATCCAGGGGAATAAAACTCACAGACCACACAGTAGGAAAGTATGCAAGTTTATTCCAAAGGGTGGAGGGATTGTCCGTATTTTATACATTATCAGAAACATAGTCATACGTCTCCACCCATCTTCTGGGGCCCGCTATAGCTTATCAGTAACTGTGCAAATACAAGTCATCCTTGAGTAGAACAATCAGTTTAGCTTAACACAGCACATTCCTTTTTCCATACCCACCAGAATGTACAAAGGGCACATGTATAGGATTCTGATTTCTCTTGTGCAGGCCTTCTGTATATGCACTTAAACTAAGCATTATTATTTCCTAACAATCCCCCCTTTGGGCCTGCATAGGCCCACTATAAGAACAGCCTAACAATCTACTACAAAATAACTAAACAGACATTATTAATGGAACATCTGTATGCGGCAGCTCAGGTACATCAGCCACCATAAAAGCAGGAGTATAGGAATACAACAAAAAAAGAACAAGAATTATAAAACCTCTCAATAGGGCAATAAGCAGTCCTTTGAGACCACCCCAAAGAAAAATACATCAGAAAGTAATCATGAGAAACTTCCCTGTAGTTGAAGAACAGTATAGAGCAGTATTAGACAGGCTAAAAGCAGAAACAATAAAACAATCTGTAGCATTAAAACTAGAGACAGTTTACAATGGGCAAGGGACCTAGTCATATCCCAAAGAGAGGCGAGTAACACCAATGTTATACAAGAAAGTAGAAAAAGAAACATGGGGCTGGGTGCAATTTAAATTATCAAGTACAGTAAACTTCTGCATTTCACACAGATTAGAAGGTACAGTAATGAAACATGTTGAGAGAAAAGCTCCAGTTTGTAGCGAGCTGCGCACACAAAAGGTAAGGCAGTCTGGGCAAGTAGTATTGCCGTATTAACAGTTCCCGAAATGGACTGAAGGAGGCACCACATGAATGGTAGGAGGAGTCAACACAGTCCTGTGCGTGATGGTCAGGAGGCTGGAACCGAAGATGTCAATGGAGATGATACACGCTTGATTCTTGACGCATGGATCCACGAAGGGGAGGAGTCACACAGGATGGCTGTCCATGTGATGGCGATCACTGTAGTTTGGAGGTCCGTAGAGCGAGTCTAAGGTACCGTGCTTGTGAGGTGCTCTGACCTGTCACCAACCTTGAAGGGATATATTGGTTCGGTACCTCTAGGCCGAACGCTGCTTTTCTTCAGGAGTCTTCTCCTCTCCTCTCCCGTTGCTAGGGCCTTGGCTGCCCCGGCGTCAGCTACTTCTCATCCTGGTCCTGAAGCCTGATCTGTATATGGAGAGTGTTTCCAGCGAGGGCAATAGCTTCAGGATCTTTTAGCCGCCACCTTCACTGCAATCGGTGTTATCAGAAGAACTTGGAACGGTCCCATACTGGAAAAGGGGCTTGTACCATGTGCTGGTGGTATGTCTTTACCAAAATCCAGTCTCCGGATTGAAAGAAAAGAGCTGAGTCATCCAGCAGAAAGGACTGGACCTGCTGAGCATACCTGTGGAGGGAAGAGAGTTGCCTCTGCTGCTAGGAAATACAAGAGATCAAATGTGAGGCTCAGGAGTATAAAAGTTAAGCAGTCTTCCATATAACAGTTCAGAGGGAGAAAAAGTTCAGTCTACTCCCTTAGGGCAATTTTTTTTTTTTTTTTTTGAACAGAGTCAAAGGCAAGACAGTTTAATTTCTCAATTTAACTAATACATTTTTGACAAGGTGCCCACACTTCCTCATTTTTTTTTCTTTCACAATTTTAGAATTATACCAATTTGTAAAAATTTGTGTAAGTAACTTTCCTCCTTTAGCTTTATGTGTCGGGCCAGGACACATAGAGGCAAAAAGGGATAAAAGCATCTGAAAAGCACCACCTGGCCAGGGTGGGTCTCCCAAAGCTCATTAGGATGAAAAGTGCACTCAGCCTATCTCCAAGTGTCTATTTCCAATTATTGGATATATCTCTGGGCTAGATGACTTCCAAAATTGGAGTTAATGCGGATGGCATAATCAAATATTGTAGAGTATTCATTGTCAGTTTTCTTTCTAGGTGGATACATCGGATACATCATTTCACATTTCAATTTACCCTCACCATTTTATAATGTTAATCTGAGTTCTCTTTTCCAACATGAATATTCCATCACACTCCTCTCAACACCACTTTTTTTCCACTTACATCATTCCATCAAACTACATGCATAGGTCCTTCTGTCTTTTTTATACCATACTAGTGTATCCTTATTTGGCAAGGCTGCTAAGAACATCAAACAATTGTTAGAAACTTAGTATTTTTGTAAATGTAGATCCTTTTCAATAAGCATAAACAGTGCTCATTCTAATTAGCAACTGCCTAAACAAAATATAGATAAAGTCCTTACAATATAGACTAGTGCTTCACGGCATTTTATAACATCAATCCCAATAGGAAGGAGTATGGCTCATATCTCTCGTATAACTAGAATCTATCGTATACACTGTTCTCAGCGAGAGTGCTGTTGGACTGATTTTAAAATTGCAGTGTTCACAAGGATTTGAGTAAGCTACTCATTAATTATGGTGTCAAAAAAAGATCCTTTTGAGGTGAGAGATCTAAGAGGATACAAGGCATTGGTGGTTGGGCCTCATGGCGATGTTTCCTCGGGTTCTTCTTGGCCTATTCCCCCCTGCCTAGTCATGTCTCTTCAGAGGCATAAATATGCAAGGTTCATGTTCTTCAGGCCTTGTGGGTCCTCGAGGAGTCTTAAAGCAGTCAGAATTCCGGTGGCATCACACTCGGAGCAGCACGTTTATTGCCTTTTCCAAGGCTGTAGCCTCACCTTCTGTCTCTCTCTCTCTCTCACTCTCTGCTTTTTTTTTTTTTTCGATGAACTCACGTTAATGTTATTATTTACAAATATTCTCATATTTCCTGGGAACTAAGCTTCATCTTTCCACTAAATGAGATCTATATGCTTGGGAACAAAGCAATTTCAGATCAGCCTCTTTCCAAAATTCTATAATTTCTGTGTATACTGAACCTCTACATAATGTACTGCTACAACAAGTATTTTGGTAACATAAAGTGCAAGTGTGTAAACTAAAGAAAATTTGTATCTCACAGTGCTGCAACATATATCTGTTTCTCTGCAACATATATCTATTTTTTCTCAGGAACTGTGCTGAAACTGAATAGAAACTTTTAGAACAAGGTACACTTTTTCTCTGGACACTTAACATGTAAAATTCAAATACAGAACAACAGGTGAATTTATCCTAAAATCCAATATTGTAACAAATAAAACTGAGATGTTACTGTCCTGTTCATCAGTCATCAGCACCGAGCTAAACAAATGATAATTACACTTACCTGGTAATTGTAGTTCCTTAAGTTATGACAGTTCAATCCTCTACCTCTGGGTTGTCAATCTCCTCCTGCAGCTAGGAGACTGGTATGTCAGAATGATGACATCACTGGATATAGCCTGCTGCACTCCCACTCGCATCCCAGTGTGAACTATAACAAAGCAGACTCAAAGGAGCAACAAATAAGTATCTAATCATGAAAAATCACTACCTCTGAAGGTTATTTACTCCCCCCCCCCCCCCCGACAAGGCTTTCATACGACCTGCCCTGTCATTGAGAAGGAAACAAAGCACAAAAGAAATGAAAAAAATGCATAATCACCTGTAAACATCTGCCGTCTGCCACCCATCGAAAATCCCCTGACACATCCGGGCGGGAAGGAGGACTGAACTGTCGTAACTCAAGGAACTACAATTACCAGGTAAGTGTAATTATCATTTCCTTATCGTTCCTCCAGTTCAGTCCTCTACCTCTGGGATGTACCAGAGCAGTGATTAATGGGAAGGACCCTTCCAGCCGGCAGATAAAACCGCCGCGCCGAAACGAGCATCCGAGGCAGCTGCCACATCCAGACGGTAATGCTTGCTGAACGTGTGCAGCGTGGACCAAGTGGCAGCTCTGCAAATGTCCGCCGGCGGAAGCAAGGCATGTTCCGCCCAAGACGTCGCCTGCGCCCTAGTAGAATGCGCTCTGAGCCCCACCGGTGCAATACGCCCCTGAAGCAAGTAAGCGGACCCAATTGCTTCCCGAAGCCAATGGGCGATGGAGGCCTTAGCCGCCGCCTCCCCTTTGCGCACGCCGCCGAACAGAACAAACAAGCGCTCCGACTTCCGGAACGGCTCTGTGACTGACAGATACCGACGCAATACTCTCTTCACGTCCAGCCGCCGAAGACCGCGATCCGAGGCATTACCCCCCAAGGCCCCCAGAACGGGCAAACATACGGTCTGGTTCATAGGAAAGGGGGACACCACCTTCGGCAAAAAGGACGGAACCGGCCGCAACATCACCTTTTCCTTGGAAAAAGATAAGAAAGGCTCTCGGCATGATAAAGCCTGCAGTTCGGAAACTCTCCGCGCAGAACAAATAGCCACCAGAAACACCGTCTTCAAAGTCAAATCCTTCAACGACGCCCGACGCAAGGGCTCAAAGGGGGATTCGGTTAGCGCCGTGAGAACGAGATTCAAGTCCCACGGCGGCACCTGCACTCGACGGACCGGGCGCAACCGAGAAGTCGCTCGGAGAAAACGACCCACGTCAGGATGGGACCCTAACGGTACCCCATTGACCTTGCCACGATAATAGGAAAGGGCTGCCAGTTGAACTTGCAATGAACTAGCCGTGAGCCCTTTCTCAAAGCCGTCCTGAAGAAATTCCAATATCATTGGGACGGAAGCCGTGCCCGGCCGAACCTGGCGAGCCATACACCAATCTTCAAAGATACGCCAGACACGCACATAAGTAAGGGAAGTGGAATGTTTCCACGCCTTCAGTAAAGTCGCGACCACCGCCGACGAATAACCTTTCTTCAGGAACTTAGCCCTCTCAATGGCCAAACCGTAAGCGAGAACCGATCCACTTGTGGCATGACCAGGGGCCCTTGAAGTAAGAGATCCGCCCTCGACGGCAACCGCCACGGATCCCCATCCAGGAGACGGATGAGATCGGTGTACCAAGGACGCCGCGGCCAATCGGGTGCCACCAACAGCACCCTTCCGGCATGCGCCCCGATCTTCTGGAGCACCCGGCCTATTAGCGCCCAGGGTGGAAACACATAGAGAAGACCGTTCGACAGCCACTGACGGAGCAAGGCGTCGATGCCCTCCGACATGCGCTCCCGACACCTGCCGAAGAAACGGCCGACTTTGACCGACTGAAAGGTCGCCATGAGATCCGTGACCGGAGTTCCCCAGCGTCGAACTATCCGTTGGAAGATCTCGGGATGAAGCTCCCACTCCCCGGCATCCACCTGAACTCTGCTGAGGAAGTCCGCGGTGACATTGTCTTTGCCGGCAATGTGCGCTGCCGAGAACGCGGTCAAGCGAGGCTCCACCCACGCGAACAACTCGTCGGTCTCTGCCTCCATCGCGGCACTTCCGGTGCCGCCCTGTCGGTTGATGTACGCTACCGTCGCCAAGTTGTCGGACAGCACACGCACCGGCTGACCGCGCACGGACCCTTCGAACGCCTGAAGACCTCGGAACACCGCCCGAAGCTCCAGACGGTTTATCCCCCACGAGGCTTCCAGGGGAGTCCAAAGCCCCTGCGCAAATTGGGCCCCGCAGTGGGCTCCCCAGCCCCTCAGACTGGCATCCGTCAGCAACGGAATCCATTCCGGCTGTTCCAGAGGCAGACCGGCTGCCAGGGACGATGGGCGCAGCCACCAACGAAGAGAGTGCCGCACCTTGCCCGGGCAAAGAAGACGCTTGTTCAAGGAATCCCGCTGATGCGACCAACGACGGAGCAAAGCCCTCTGAAGCGGACGCATATGAAATCGAGCCCACGGCACGACTTCCAGGGTCGCTGCCATGGTGCCCAACACCCGTAGGTAATCCCACGCTGATGGTGCCGACACCGACAGAAAGCGCCGCACCAGGGCCCGCAAGCCCTCGGCCCGCTGGCGCGGGAGAAACACGTGACCCTCCTTCGTGTCGAACTGGACACCCAAGTATTCGAGGTCCTGAGACGGCTGCAGCCGGCTTTTGGTCGGGTTGACCACCCAACCCAGGTCTTGCAAGAACCGAACTACTCAGTCCGTTACCCGGCGGCTTTCCTCCGCAGACTTGGCTCGGATCAACCAATCGTCCAGATAAGGATGGACCAGGATCCCTTCCTTGCGCAACACCGCCGCCACCACCACCATAATCTTGGTGAACGTCCGCGGTGCAGTTGCCAAGCCGAACGGCAAAGCCTGAAACTGATAATGACCCCAAGGAAGGGCGAATCGCAAAAATCGCTGGTGAGCCTCTCGAATGGGAATTTGCAAATACGCTTCCGATAGGTTGAGAGACGTCAAGAATTCGCCTTGCCGTACCGCCACTATGACGGAGCGCAACGTTTCCATCCGAAAGTGTGGCACCCTTAAGCATCGATTCACGCCTTTCAAGTCGAGAATGGGCCGCAGTTTGCTGTCCTTCTTGGGCACTACGAAATAAATGGAGTAGCGACCCATGCCGTATTCGGCTCTGGGAACTTGCACCACTGCGCCCAACTGCATCAGCCGTTGCAAGGTTTCGCGAACGGCCACCGTTTTCTGAGGACCCCTGCAAGGAGACAGAACAAAGGAATCCCGAACGGGCCGCGCAAACTCCAGGGCGTATCCGAACCGAATGATTTCTAACACCCACTGATCGGACGTGATGAGGGTCCAAGCGGGAAGAAACTCCCGAAGCCTCCCGCCTATGGGAGGTTCCCCCGCCGAGACCCGCCTCGCTTCATTGGGGCTTCCGCGTGGCTGACCCCGGGTTACCAGTGAAGCCTCTGCTTGCTCCCTGAAACCCACGAAAGCCCTGGCCTCTGGAAGAGAACTGCCCGCACTGAAAAGAACCGGTATGGGCCGAGCGGAATCTCCGAAAGTCCCAAAACTGACCTCGACCGCCTTGGCCGGGCTTGGGCGGCTTCGGCTTGTCCTCCGGCAGGCGACCCGCCTTGGACTCACCGAGATCCTTCACCAACTTATCCAAATCCTCACCAAACAGCAACCCACCCTTAAAGGGAAGCTTGCTGAGTTGGGACTTAGAAGAGCCGTCCGCAGCCCAATTGCGGAGCCACAAGGACCGTCGCGCAGCCACTACGGAACCTGTGCTATTGGCTAGCGCCCTAATCAGATCATAGTGGACGTCGGCGAGGAAGGCCGCCCCGGACTCTAATCGATCCAGCTCCTTTAGCTCCTCCGGAGCGATGTGCGACGATTGGCGAAGTCTTTGCGCCCAGCGTAAACACGCCCGGGCCACCCAAGCCCCGCAGACGGAGGCCTGAAGTGAAATAGAATCCGCTTCAAAGACCTGTTTCAAAAGGCCATCAATCCTACGGTCCTGTGCATCCTTCAAGGCCGCACTGCCTTCCACCGGAATCGTGGTCTTCTTCGTAACAGCGGAGACCACTGCGTCCATGCGCGGCGTTCAGAACCTCTCCTTAGAAGCATCCGCCAAGGGATATAAGCGAGAAAGTGTCCGAATTCCCCGCAGACCCGCTTCCGGCTTGTCCCATTCATCTTGAATCATCTTCTCCACCACACGGTGCAGCGGGAAGACCACCTGTGTCTGCCGAACCGCCTGGATGACAGGATCTTCCACATTGTCCTCTGGCGCTGCGGGCGGCGTGAGATTCAATATCTGCAAGGTTTCCGCAATCAAGGCCAGTAACTCGTCCCTGCGGAACACCCGAATGATCTTAGCCTGCTCCTCGGGCTGTGGAATCTCACCTTCCTCTAGGTCCTGTGACCCCTCATCAGGGTCCCATTCCGGATCTTCCGCTTCCTGCCAGGCCCCGTCCCCGGGCTCGGTCATCTTCGCCCGTTTCAGGGCTGGGGGGTCCGCGCCCAACCCATCCTCCGCCAGCAGAGGCGGAGGAGGGGCCACCAGTGACCCCGAACGCGGTCTCTTACCTTGCTGCCGCAAGCAGAACGCTTTATGCATCATGAGCACAAACTCCGGACTAAAGACCCCGAAGCTGGACTCCTGACCTGAGGAGAGCCCCCCAGAGGGGCCGGCCACCTCCTCCGACCCCACCTCTGGCGTTAAAAGGTGCACGGGAGCAGGCTCTACCACCACCGGCGTGACCTGCGCCTCGGCTACCTCAGGGGTCTCCATCTGCATCTCCACAGACGATGAGAGGGCGGCACAACCCCTGCAGACACCCGTGTCGGCGACTGTGCCCCTCCGAGTGCCACAGACGAGGCACTGAGGCCTGGTAGCCATTAGCAGAAACTATTAGGGAACTGCACCCAGGAAACAAGCTGCCCTGCACAGCCCAAGCTACCAGAGGCACCCACAAGCCCTTCCTGTATGTATGCTGTCTGAAGAAGGGAAGGTGCCAAAAGAAGCACTTCCCTCAGCCCCCCCCCCCCCACGCGATCGAGAGGGATCGACCGAGGAAAGCAAAACAACAAAAGAACTCAAAAGGCAACCGCAACGAAAAATAAACGAAAGCAATAGGAAAGAAAAGAATGCAAATAAAAGCGCTAACAGAAAGAGAAAGGAAAACAGCCGCCACGCGGCTGCAACGCGGTCTCAAAAATGGCCGCCGCACAGTAAACCAAAAAGGGCGCCAAAATCCCGAAGCTCCTCAGCTTCGGCGAAACTGAACGGCCTGGCTAACTGAGCTGCCGGATGTCGGCGAAAACACTTACCGCACCGGACAGAACATCTGCACAGAGCGTTGCAGATAGCAGGAACCCCGGGCCCCGAAAGAAAAATGTATCACCGCAGCGATGCAGCCGCGGGACACAGAGACATCAGATCTGTGTGCACCGTCTCAGGGAAGGACTCACCCCCGTATAGTCAGGGAGGTGAGGCTTCCGGGCCCAACGGGAGAGGGGAGAGGACTCGTAAGAACTGAGTCAGAACCCCCGAGGAAGAGAAAACCCAGACCTGACTCAGGCAGGGGGTAAGAAAGCCTTCCTTCCTCCACTGCTGTCAGTAGGAAACAGCCTGAATAAAGGCTCTGTACTCCTGTTTCTTCTTTTTTTTTTTTTTTTTTTAAAGCCACAGCAGTCCAATAACCAAAACAACTATTAACTACACTAAGCCCTTATTGCTCCTTATCCATTCCTCCAAAGAGCCTCTCCTTAAGGCTCGTCAACTCCTCCTGCTGCAAGGAGACTGGTTACACTGGGATGCGAGTGGGAGTGCAGCAGGCTATATCCAGTGATGTCATCATTCTGACATACCAGTCTCCTAGCTGCAGGAGGAGATTGACAACCCAGAGGTAGAGGACTGAACTGGAGGAACGATAAGGAATGCAAAGTAATTAACTTAAAGTCTTACAGTTCAAGAAACAGACATTCAAATAACATAAAACTGCAAAAAGTTGAATTCAGAATCATACTTTGTCACATTTAAATTAAAACCTTATACATAATACTTAAGACTGGTATCAAACTGATCTGAAACAAAGAAATTATGTTAAAGCAATCTACTTAGAGTAACAGTTCAACCTTGATGTTATCTCAAACACAAATAGCAAAGTAAACAGCAAGTCTGTCTTGAGTCCAAATTCCTTCAGGCAAATGCAGATAGCTGAACAAGAGAGAAAAAAGTCCTAAATACTAAGAGTTTAAAAAGAAAAAGTTGCTTGAGAATTGTCACTAATTGTGATTGCTATTAAATTCCTATAGTTACAACTCTATGGGGATGTTTACTAAAGTGCGGTAAACGTGACTAACGCGCGTTATACGACATTAACGACCGTAAATGCCGTATAACGCGCGTACCGACGCGCTAACGACCGTTAACGTACTACCACGCGCGTTAAGCATAGTTAACAATCGTAAAGTCCCGCGGCGCGTTAAAACAGCGCAGAAGGTGGAGAGTGGGCGGAGAGAAGGGGTCAATGGGCAGAGAGTGGGCGGAGAGAGGCTCCCCTCACACTAACGCACTGAATTCCTGAGCTCAATTCCAACGCGAATGAAAACCTGTCGTTAAAGGCATTTAAAGGGAAGAGAAACCATTTCCGTCAGCAATGTACAGAAAAACCGGGGAAACCCACAAAACGTAAGCAGTGTGATACATGTGCACAGAACAAAATTGCACATAAAACGTTAAAAATGACCACAAGAAACATGTTAAAAAGCATAAATCAGCTGGGCAACAGTGATAGCAATGGGCAACAAGGAACAACACTCCCTGGAAAGCACCAAAATAAAAAGAAATGATGTGTGGAAGGGTCTACGCTCCGCAGACCCTTTCAAAGAGCATTTCATTGTAATGGAGCTGTCCTGGGCGTGTGGTGTAATGTTGCCCAATGATATCATTGTTGCCCAGCTTGGTTATGGGTGTGTGCCCCTTTTGTGAGGTCTTTTCTGAGGTTAATGTGCACCTTTGTCTGCATACAAGGTAAATGAGGCCACAGTAAACCTGTTGCAGAGCAGGGTTTCTTACTCGTCAGGCCGGTTTAACTAACTCCAGGGACTGCACTGTCTCTGTGGCCACAGTGTGGTGCAACAGACACAGCCAGTGCCTGTAAGACCAGAGGGTCACAGGTTCAAATCCCAGCTGGGGCTCCTGCCAACCCAGTCCCCATAGTTTTACCCACCACTAAACAGTGATAGTAAAGACACTCCTTTATTGCAGAGGACATACGTATGGCCTATATTTTACCACACCAAACACAGACACCAGAAACAGGCACATTACCTAAAGCAGAGTCCCGCAAATGCAGTCCTGGAGGGCCCCACACCATTCCGGTCTCATGCTGCCTCTAATAAAGATGCCTGTGCTGCATAGCTATGCACCACCCCCATGGTATGCAGATGTAGCTCATGCATATTTATGAGGGACAGCATGAAAACCCGAACAATGTTTGGAACACCAGGACTGGAGTTGGGGAACTCTGCCGTAAAGCAGCAGCCAACAGGGCCACACACACACCCACAGGCCCCATTGGCCAATGCCACCTGGAGAGGCAAGACATTGGGCCCTGCCTGTATCTCCCAATACTAGCAGTTGCATACCTTAGCAATGCCACCCTACACCTGGGTATATGGTACACAGCTATCAAACGTTTCCTCTGATAACTGGCAGATATCAATTCCTACGTTAAGCACATTTTGCTCATTGAGCTCCACCATAACAATCATTCTGATGTCTGCGGTGTGTGCTGCAGGTCTGGTCTCTGACAGTGTTCACCACCCTGGGGAGTGACCCCCCAACAGTCTTGTGTACCATATCCATGCCTGTACTATGCCCAGGACTGGTGTGGTGGGTATGGCTGCTGACCACCTCTATAGTAGCACAATGCTGGCATAGGTGTGGGGATGGCTGTCTGTCTATCCAGTGTGTGGTGGCTGCAAACACCTTCCACAGCCCACACTGCCAGCAATGTTGCCAGTATTGGGCTGCCAATGTGCATAATGAGGAGCAAGGTACCATGGGTATAGGCCGGACAGGGTGGCCTGGCCAGGGTGCATCTGCACAGGGCATAGGGCAGTGACAGGCACATTGTAGTGCCCGGCCACCACCTACACAGACAGGGTGACCTCAGTATATCCTGCTGAGAGATCACTCTCACCCTGACTGTGCAGTGACCACAACATGGCTAGGCACTCCCATAGTGCTATCTAGTATTTCTCTCATGTGATAAATATGGGTTTCCTTTTGGGGCCCCGTCACTGATGTATCTGCTTTCTGTGTATGCTGACATCCCAGTTCTGGGTGCAGGCATCTCCACTGGGCACTAGCAGACTGTTTGCAGCTGGTAGGTGTTGTGATGGAGTGGCTTGCAGGGTGCAGTGGCTGATGGCTTGCACCAGGGGAATATCAGATAGTGGTGGGGTGCAGCATACCATATCCAGGCCTAATGTCTGTCTGCTATTGTGTTATGGCTGTGTACAGAGCTGCACTGACTGCCCTATGGGGTGTCTGTTCCTCAGCAGGACTAGGGTTAATGTTCCCCTCTACTGCCACCTTTGCATGGAGGTAGACTGTGGATCTTTTGATGGGAGACCCTGTTTGCCACCCTCAGCCCTGGGGGAGGGGGGTGGTGGTGCATGGGGGCTACACCTGACTGAAACAGACAGAGATGTCCAAGGTGTTCCTGCAGAAACTACCTATCTCACACAGTAACACTGCTTTGGACCTGCGCCATGGCCTCTTTCAGCCATGGACGGTGCTGTGGACCTAGTGCTGGGCGCCTCACTGCACCCTCAGGGTGAGCACAGTACCCGCACAATGTGACGGTGTGTAGCTACTCTGTGCCAGTACAACACACGGTTGGTACCCCCTATCAGGCCGAGGTGCTGTGGGGGTGCACATGGTCAGTTCCCCCTACCAGGCCGAGGTGCTGTGGGGGTGCATTCCCCATGGTGTGTATCTGTGGACAGCTGATTTGCATGTGCAGTGTATCATGGGTATGACTGGCACAATCCAACCCTGTGAAACTCCAGCACCTGCTCACAGGCTCTGATAAACCATAGGCCACCACACGTACATCTGTTAGCATAATGCATAGGTGCAGGACACCCTACAGAGTCTGTAATATAAGATGCCCACACTGGTAAAAACACACGTACCCACGCACGTAAACAAACACGTACCCACGCACGTAAAAACGCACGTAAAAACACACGTACCCACGCACGATTGTACGCGCGCAGCTACGCACGGGGCTACGCACGTACCAATGCACGCAACCTCGCACGCACCAACGTACATGGCTAGGCACACTCCGAGGGTGTTTTTCTGACACCAATACTCAACGTAACGAAAAACATGCCTCCTCTTTCCCTCTGTAATGTACAGGGTGATGCCTGGGACAGCCTTCTGCGTTAGGCACACTGGGGACTCGAACCCATGCTGCCTGTAACAGCGGTCAGTACCGTAACCATTGTGCTACAGCTCTGTTTCAGTGCTTTGTGTCTGTACGTCTTCTTACGTTTAACGCGCAGAGATGCGCCACGGCGCCCGGTAACGCTCGTTAATTTTTTTAACGCGCGTTAGTGGTGACGCTGTACCGCCCATGTCCTTATTTGGGGTTTCTGTCACTACCGCGGCTCCTAACGCGAATTGCACTAACGCAGTTTAGTAAACATACCCCTATGTGTTTCTATAATATATGAACAATAATTATGACCTCTGAGGTGCTTGCCACAAAATATAAAAATCATTGTTTTTTAAACTCTTTAAGTTTACTCAATAGCATACACAAACAAAGACCAGACACATAACATAACCTTCTTATTCACTCAGGATTCAAATCTTTTTTTTTCAAGTTGCAGTCTTTTAATTACTGGCTCAGGATGCCCCATTGTCCTGACAGGGTTCCAAACCCCTACTTTGAAGGTTAAAGAAAAACAATCCAAAACCATTTGTGCCTTCTGTAGCCCACGGGAGGGGCTGCCCCCTTTCCCTCTCTCTTCTTTGTTCTCTTTGTTAAGTTTCTGGTTTCGTTTCTGATGTTGTAGGGGGAAGAGATAGCCCCAACCTAATTTTTTTTCCAGGACACCCTAAATCCTTTCATTCCCAAGAAATGCAGCAGATTATGAATGGCTTCTATCACAACTGGTTTCTCCTGCCCCAAACTTTGAAGATCATCTATATAGTGCCTAGAGAGCAGACTCAAACATATACCTCAAATCTACAATACTGAACCATTTGTGTTCATGCAAAATTTAGCTCAATATTTTAACCAAAAGCATAAATATACAAATCAAGGGGTTTCTTTTGAAATAAGGTTTTCAAAGGAAAGTATCCGTTGCTAGGTCTGGACAATCTTATTCAGATTCCTTAAATCCTGCACCAACCAGCAAATAAAAGAAAAACAATATTTACTGTAAACAAAACATTTTTTTTCCCAGCTTGTTGGGAAGGACACTAAGGAGTTACTTATTAGGGAAACTTCTGTTTCAGTTCTTATTTAAACAAGAGACAAATCAAAGCTTACAAGTGCTTTCTTAAGAAACTTCGCCCTGCATAATGAACTAGACCCTCGGGGTATTTGGAGCGCACCCAACTCCCCGAATTTCTCCACTATTTACATTATACATCTCACTCACACACAATCAGTCTCAGTTCCCAATAGAATGTACAAACCACCAAGGTAGATACCAAAGTCCCACTTTTCCTTACCTCGGTCTGTGCACAAAATTCACTTGGTTGCTGCAGTGCCTGCTTTTTTAATTCACTGTTTGTCACATTCCGATTCACAATACCTCTAGTCACCTAGGATCATTACCAGCTAGTAAAGAGACCTCTCCGCAGAGAAGGAGGTGAGACCGTTGAAATCAACAGGACGCGTCTTCGCACCTCCACTCAGCAGGAGTCACTCCACTGTGGGAAAATCCCGGCGAGCCCCAGCTGTTATTTACACCTTTACCTGTGGCCAATTCACCTTTAGCCAACCGGGCCAATGAGACTCGGAGAGGGAGATTGTGAAGCAGATTAAGAGCTCTTTTAGTATTTCATTATTCAGTACATTGCTATAGCAATGGGTGTCTAAATACAGACACACCCTTTTACATATTTCAGTGACAGTTATACCGTTGTTAAGTACAAAAGTAATTTTCTTTCTATTTAGCTTGTCTTCTTACAATATGGCAATAAATAGACACTCTGCAAACAAATAATAATTTACGTTTTAGTATGCTGTTTAAGTTTCTGTTCTGTCTGCCTGTCCGTAACCTTTGAACACAAAGAACAGGAAGGGAGGGGGAGGGAAGAGCAAAGCAGTGGAAGAATAAACAAACACCACTTGTCACTTGCATTCCAGAGTCATCAGTTCTAGAGGGGGGGGGGGGGTGTCGTATAGGCACAGAGATAACATGCTACCAGACTCCTGTAACTTACACTGACAATTTATGTAGAATGGCTGTTTTTTAGCTGCAGTTTTAAAACTTATCACAACATATAGCAGAACATGCACTCCCGCGGATTCTGGAGCGGCCCCCTCACCTTGGGACCCCCCATCCTCTAATTAATTCACAACAAACGCACGTCTGGCCACTTGCTTTTTGCACAGTATCTATCACGAGCGCTATATCGCTTCAAAATACGGCAGGGGAGTCTAGCCAGACTCACAACACACACACACAGCCCTCACAGCAGCCGCAGATGAGAAAGAAAAGAAATTTAGCTTTCCCACCGATTCCCACCCAGGGAACAGGAAAGTCTTAATTACCATTTAACCATGCTTAATTACTATTTAACCATGCTACCAAAGCAATAGGGACACTCCCAACCAAAGGGAGAATACCAGTTCTAATTTAAACCGTGCTACCAAAGCACAGGGATCCCTGGCCAACGGGAGTATCGCCACTTCTGACACCAAATGTAAAGGGTCTGCTTCTTATTGGTCACTCCAGGCCAGGGAAGTCCCGAACCCTCATCTGCGGTGTGCTGCTCCGGCTGGCTGGAATCCAGGGGAATAAAACTCACAGACCACACAGTAGGAAAGTATGCAAGTTTATTCCAAAGGGTGGAGGGATTGTCCGTATTTTATACATTATCAGAAACATAGTCATACGTCATCCACCCATCTTCTGGGGCCCGCTATAGCTTATCAGTAACTGTGCAAATACAAGTCATCCTTGAGTAGAACAATCAGTTTAGCTTAACACAGCACATTCCTTTTTCCATACCCACCAGAATGTACAAAGGGCACATGTATAGGATTCTGATTTCTCTTGTGCAGGCCTCCTGTATATGCACTTAAACTAAGCATTATTATTATTTCCTAACATTGGTCACCTTGGATGTGACCGCGCTTTATACCAACATTCCCCAACTGGCGGCTCAAACCACAATTATGAATGCTTTACGTAATAGGAACGACTTAACTTCAGCTCATCTGCAGTTTCTTGAACGCTTGACAAATCTAGCGATTTTCCATAATTTCTTTGAATTTGAACACCAAATGTTTCAACAGGTATCGGGGGTCGCCATGGGAGCGACCTGTGCTCCGTCAGTGGCTAACCTGTTCATGGGGACATATGAGTATAACTGGATGTCAATATCCCCTTATCAAGCACAAGTTGTCCTGTGGAAATGATACATAGATGACGTGTTCATGCTGTGGAGAGGCCCTGTTCACCAACTGGAGGAATTTGTCAATTGGTTGAATCTACAAGATAGCCATATCCAGTTTACGCATGTTTTTGACACTACTAAAATAGTTTTTCTTGATGTTGAAATAGAAAAGGGCACTGAAGGTTGGATTACCTCCATATTTAAAAAACCGACAGATAGAAATACGTTCCTCCATTACAAGAGTGGTCACCCAAAACAATTACGAGACAGTTTACCTTTTTCACAATTTCTACGGTATCGTAGAAATTGTTCAGATATACGAACCTTTAAAAAACAGTCTAAGCAATTGATGATCGATTTCAAACTTAGAGGTTATCCAGAACATATTCTTAAAGTAGCCTACAAAAGAGCTTTATATAACAACCGGGCATTGCTTCTCCAAACTAAGATTAAGACACCACTAGATGATTCCACGATAAATTTGATTACTAAATATTCTCCTTATAGTACTTTCATTAAACGGACTCTTAAGAAACACATGAATGTGATAAGTACTCTTCCAGGCCTTATGCATAAACAGATCAGGTGTGTTTGGACACGCCAGAAGATTTTAAAAGAGAGATTTAGCCCCACAGTATTGAGATCCCCGTTGTATTCCAGTCCATCAGAATTACAGGGACACAGGATATGTGGAGAATGTAATATTTGTGAGATCTCAGAGTCACTAACAGATTTTCAACATAAAGGTAAAAAATATACATTACGACAGACCACCACTTGCACTTCCTGCTATGTAGTTTATTGCATTCGTTGCCCATGTGACTTATTTTATGTAGGCAAAACGGAAAGATCATTTCGGGTCCGCATTAATGAGCATCGCAGCAGACTTAAATGTAAGGTGCTGGAGGCGCCTATAGTAGCACATTGCCTCTCTACTCAACATGCTTTTGAACACCTTAAATGCTTCTGTTTGGATATGATAAATACAGGTCAGAATGGTAAAACTAAAGAACAGACTTTAATCATTCGGGAACAACAATGGATCCATACCCTACAAACAGTCCATCCTCATGGCTTGAATAATATGATTGATTGTGCAGCATGTCTGTGACATACTAATTTGATTTTGCAGACAAGTTTTATTGTTTCGGTTTTTTGAGCCCGTAAAGGAAGTAGTTTTTCTTTTTTTTTTTTTTCTTTCTTTTTTCTTCTAATAGAGGATACCATACTAGGATTCGATTGGTTGGCTATCTCTGACGTCTTTTTGACGTGTCCAACTCTTTTACTGAATAAAAAGCTTCCTCCATACACTTAGTCCGCATGCGCGGCGTTTCTTTTTTTGGAGAAACTGATAAGTTCAAAGTTAACACACCAAACATCGAGCGTCAGAACATCAACAGTGAGGTACTAATGTTGTGTTTCCTTGCTTTTGTGAAGTCTGCATGATGGAATTGTTTTTCTTGACTAGTTTTTAAAGTAACTGTTTATTTTATTGACAGTGCCAGTTCTGAGACATTCACAACCATTTTCTGGAAAGATTGCCGAGTTCCAATAGATATTTTGAAATTCCCCCCTGATGAAACTAGCCCGCTATGTGAAACGTGGTACGGCAGCCGAACGGAGGGGAAACATAAGATAAGCAAAAAAAAGTGCTCTGCTATCTTTTATTATGAGATATCAACCTGTCTATTAATTAATTTACCTGAATTGACACTACAGGTTGTTGATGCAACTGTAGCACACATCCTCTGACATAGTCTGCAGGAGTGAGCTTATTTAGAGTCTGAGACCTGTTTTCTTAAAATTCTTAAATTATTAACAATAACCTGGGTTACTACCATTGAAGAAAATCATAGCCTAAGATTTAGATTGAGGGTTTTTACACATTTGTTTTTCGCATATTCAATTGTCTGGTCACAACATTTACAACTCGGGCACCTATAATGTCCACTTTTAACTGTTCATCAGCTGATAATCATTCCAACCAGGAGGCTATATTTTTGCCCCTAGTGAAAGTAGCGAAAGGAGGATCTTGAAAGCCTGGCATAAGAGACAACAATTCCCAAAGTGTTTTGAGAATGTGTCTAATTTCCATAGCCCTAGAGGAATAGGGAAGTACACATGTCAATCTGTCCTCTGGTTTATTATGTTGGTAGGATAACAATAAAGATCACTGGGTATATAAAGCCCTCTTATAAGCCTTCTTTAAAGTCCAGTCCGGATACCCACAATCTTTAAAATGTTCCCAAAGATCTTTAGCTTTGTTCTTATAGTCCTCTATAGAACTATAGATACTACGAAAATGTAAAAATTGACCTACTGGAATATTATTCATGAGAATGAGAACTAATGTAACATAAGAGAATGTTCTTCTCTATCTTCTTCCTATAAATGGAAGTAATTAAACAGTCCCATTCTTTCACAATATAAATATCCAGAAAACTGATTTGGTGTTGCTGCTTAATCATATTGAATTTCAATAATCAGTTATGACCATTTCACCAAACCAAAAATTGATCTAGTTTTGGTTCTGTGCCTTCCCATAAACAAAACATTTCATCCAAAAAGCAATACCAGATCTTTATATGACAAAGCCAATCGATGGATATATGATATTCTCCTTAAAGGTAGCAATGGAGGGGGCAACAGTAGGCCCCATGGCTATACCTTGGATCTGTAAATAAAACTTTCCATCATAGAAGAATTAATTTTTGTTAAGAACCAATCTCAACAAGTCAAAAATAAATTCATTAGGAATTCAAGCCGGTTTGTAAGTTTCCAAAGAGAGATATTATATTTTCTGAATCGCTTCCTTTTGTTCAATATTTGTATATAACGAGATAACATCGAGAGATACCAACCTTGAAAACTCTGACAAAGTAGAACATTGCTGTAGTTTATTAAGCATAACTATAGTATCTTTGATGCATGATTTCATACCCATAGCTACTGGATTTAAGATCTTATCCAAACATCTAGAGATGGATTCTAATATTGAGCCTCTTCCAGACACTATCAGTCTGCCGGGAGGGTTAATAATAGACTTTTGTACCTTCAATAACATGTAGAATCTGGAATCCAAGGATATTTTTGAATCAAAAAGTCTATTTTCCTTTGAGGTAATATAATTCAAATGCCAAGCTATTTCAATTAGGGTTTTCTTTACCTCCATTTTAAGACCATTAGTAGGATCCTCAGCCAATACTTTATAATAAATGTTATCCTGTAGTTGTTGCAGATTTTCTGTAAGATATTGATCAAAGGACTGAATAACTGTCACGCCCCCTTTATCAGCACGACTAATTACTAACTGTTCATTATGAGCTAAATCAAGTACGGCTTGTTGCTGATCTCTAGTGAAATTATAATAGTCCTTAATACCTTCTATAACTTCGAAATCCTTCTTGGATTTACTGATATATCAGACTTTAAGGCACATTTTACAAAGGACGTCCAAGTGCAAAGCCTGAGCGTCCCTAGAATAGGCAAGCACATCCAAGTTAGGGCACGATTTCACAAACGGGGACGTGCCCGAAATGGGAGACCTGCAGGGGGCGGTAAAGTAAGCTCTTCCCCACTCCCCATAGGCCAGCCAATCAGCACAGCAGACCCAAACTTTTAAACATCCCAGCCATCAGGCACACAAGTACCTGAGGGCCTCACCAGAGGGCCCTTTGGCGTGGCCCGAAGGAGGCCAACGAGAAAAGTAATCACTCCCCACTGCACCGCCAGATTTTGGGCAAACCACTACCTGGACACTCGCCCATTCAACTCCTATAAGCCCACCACTGTCAACATGAAGGACTTAAAGTATAGCCATTTGGACGACTAAATTTCCGACTGGACATCTGGCCACAAGTGATGCTAAATTTGTGTGGCAGGCATTATTTGTACTCATATTCAGCAACAAAGTATATGAGATCAACAATATAGGATATCAGTACATTCTGTAGCCACCAGATGGCATCCTCCAAACTCCTTTTAACCTAGAAGTATAGGCTAATAAGTAACAGCATCACTAGACAATCAACGCGGGAAACATTACCTCCATCCCAGACAGCATAGCTCGCAAGGATTCACTATTACAGCCCCCAGAATATCTCTCCGCACACAGTGACTAATACAGCTCAGATACCTGTCAGCCCACAAAGATCTTAGAGCGTGCCACCTCAAATCTCACTCCACACAAGCTAATAACACAGAAAGACCAAACAGAAAGCACATAGGAGGATCTGCAGCAGAAACTATTATGCAACCCTCCTCCACGGTAAGACCCTCTCAACAGCCATCAAGTATTGAAGAAATACACTGACTTAATTACCTGAATAACACCTCTTATTGATAAGACCCAACCTATAAACATTTGGAAACATGAAATGGCTCAACACCTGTACGCTACTCCTTCTCATACTATCTCTATTAAGAGCATCCAGATCCACACAATTAAGGTACGGCTTGATTCCAATACTGCATAGAGAGAGACACCATCTAACTATTCTACCACCGCAACCAAATACACATAGGAGACCACGGCAGTTGATACCAATATACACCACATCAACTCCACATTCTACACAACACTCCCAACCAATCAAATGGTCACTAGTCAATGTTCGATCCGTCCATAGTAAGATCCACATTATATCTGATTATGTACAAGACCAGAAGGTTGATATAATGTGCATTACAGAATCTTGGCTAACACAAACTGATACCGTCCTAATGAACTAACTCACCTCATCAACTATGGACATTCACAACTGCCCCAGACAACATTTAAGGAGTGGAGGAGTACTTATTCTATCAAGCAAGTGCCTGAACCTCAAGCTGATCACCACAAAATCAATCCCCACCCTAAACAGCATACTATTTGAAAACACACAAATGTCTTTTTACCTGATATACAGATCCCCAACCGCTGGCTCAGAAGATCTTGCATCTAGCTGGCATGCATCTACTCCAGCAAAAGTAAAACTTTCATCATGCTAGGTGACTTCAACATGACTTCAACCTCCGCAGTTCAATCCTCTGCCTTCCTCGATGCCCTAAACACGATGAATATGATCCAAATCCTAGAAAGACCAACACACAAAAGTGGAAATACCCTTGACCTGATATTTGTACCCGACAGACTCCACTCTAACGCAACTCGAATACTATACCAGATAACTCCAATTCCTTGGTCTGATCACTACATGATCTCATTCAAAATTCAAGCTCAACTACTCTGGAATAAAAACAACATACAGTCTACCAACAATGCTTTCCAGAATTTGATAAGCACACCATAATTGGCTCCATTCTACCAAAACTAAAACAACACCTCAACAGACCTCAAAGCAATAATAATCAATAGGAATGACACATTCACACCAATAGCACTCGCCCCTCAGAAAAAGACATCTCTATGACCAAATAAGAAACCATGGTGCTCATCAGACATAAAGCAAGCTAAACTCAAGCTAAGATAGCTGGAAGGACAATGGAGAAGAACCACTACTACTACTACTATTCAGCATTTATATAGCACTACGCATGCAGTGCAGTACAGACATACAAGTAAGAGACAGTCCCTGCTCGTCAAAGCTTACCATCTAATCAAGACAATACACAGCATTAGTCAATTCGGGACAAACAAAATATGGTAATTACAATTTAGTCATGACAATTGACAGGAGTCAAGTCAGGATAGAGGATGGAAGTCAGGATCTGAAAGCGACAGTAAAGAGGTGGGTCTTCAATCTGGATTTGAAGAGTGCCAGGGAGGGTGTTTGGCATATAGATAAAGGTAGGCTGTTCCAGGGGTAAGGTGCAACAAGGTGAAAGGAGCAAAATCAGGAGTTAGCAGTGCGAGTGAAAGGCCTAGATAGAAGTAATTTGTTTGAGGAGCGAAGTTCCCGAGAAGGGATGTAGGGAGAGATAAGAGATGAAAGATATTGAGGGGCCATAGAATTAATGCATTTATAGGTCAGTAGAAGAAGTTTGAATTGGATGCGGAATTGGATAGGGAGCCAGTGAAGCGACTTGAGGAGTAATGTGGGCATGGTGAGACTTGCGGAAGATTAGTCGAGCAGCATAATTTTGTATAGATTGAAGGGGAAAGAGATGGCTCATGGGGAGACCAGCAAGGAGTAGGTTGCAGTAGTCGAGGTGAGAGAAGATTAAGGAGTGGACAAGTGTTTTGGTAGTGTGTTCAGAGAGGAAGGAGCGGATTTTGCTAATGTTGTAGAGAAAGAAGTGGCAGGTCTTAGCTACGAGCTGGATATGTGTGGAGAAGGAGAGAGAGGAGTCAAAGATGACCTCCAAATTGCGGGCCGAGGGAACAGGAAGGATCATAGATCCATCCACGGAGACTGAGAAGGGGGGAAGAGGAGGGGAGGAGTTGGGGGAAAGACAAGGAGTTCAGTCTTGGCCATGTTCAATTTCAAGCAGCGGTGAGACATCCAGGCAGCGATGTCAGAAAGGCAGGCAGAGATCTTGGTCTGAATTGCTGTAGAGATATTAGGCGTAGAGAGGTAGATTTGGGAGTCTTCGGCATAGAGATGGTACTGAAAGCCATGGGAGGAGACAAGCGTGCCAAGGGATTGGGTATAGAGAGAGAAAAGGAGGGGGCCTAGGACGGATCCTTGGGGTACACCAACATGGAGCGGGGTGGGAGAGGAGGAGGACTCACCAGAGCATACACTAAAGGAGTGATGGGAGAGGAAGGAGGAGAACCAGGATAGTACAGAGCCCTTGAAGCCAAGCGAGGAGAGGGTGGTGAGGAGAAGATCGTGGTCAACAGTGTCAAAGGCGGCAGAGAGGTCGAGAAGGATGAGGACAGAGTAGAAGCCCTTAGATTTATCCAGGAACAAGTCGTTGGAGACTTTTGTAAGAGCCGTTTCAGTGGAGTGTAAGGGATGGAAGCCGGATTGTAGTGGGTCCAGGAGGGCCTGGGAGGTGAGGAAGTCAAGGCAGCGGCGGTGGACTGCTCATTCTAGTAGTTTAGATATGAAGGGAAGGAGGGAGATGGGTCGATAGTTAGAAGGACAGGTGGGATCGAGTGACGGTTTCTTGAGGAGCGGTGTGACGACAGCATGTTTGAAGTCTACGGGGACAGTTGCAGTGGAGAGTGAAAGGTTGAGAATATGAGAGATGGAAGGGACAACGGTGGGGGAGATAGGGTGTAGGAGATGGGAACCAGAAATCAAATACACCTCCAAGAATTCACAACAAAACAGAGAGAATATAACAAACTCATCATCACTCACAAAAAGGAATACCACAAAAACACCATCATGAAGCCCCTACACTGCCCCAGAGAACTGTTAAGATAGTGAAATCTCTCACATGATCATCTCAAAATCAAGACAATTCTACTCTTACCCCAGAGTCGTTTGCAACATACCTACAGAATATATTTCTCTGGACAAATTATACAACGATCTCCAACTTTGCACTTAGGATTGACAAGGAGAATCCAAACACCTGGTCCTCTTTCTACCCAGTCACAGATGACCACTGCAGTAAAATCCTCACTAACTTGAACACAACTACATCACGATTCTTGCCCCACCTCTTGGATAAAGATGTCCAAACAAGAACTCACACCCATATTCTGTCAAATAATAAATCTCTCATTATTACAAGGCTACATGCCTCCCATATTAAAAATGTCAGGCCTGAGTTTCAATTGGGCGGTGCTATGCGCCACATCAGCGTACAGCTCACCCACCTCCTGCCTAACCCGGATTTTTAATGTCGGGGTCTTATGCGGCCCCAGCATTAAAAATCCGTGTCATGTCGAACAGCTGGGAAGCCACATGGGTTACTCATGTAGCACCGATTTTTGATGCTACACGGTTAACCCTGTGCCTTAAAGATAGGCGAGGTTTTCACACACCTATCTTTAAGGCACAGACTGCTAACCATGCAGCATCGAAAATCGGTGCTACACGGGTAGTGCCATGGCCTGCCTCCACTCCACCCAGAACACCCCTAACACACCCCGATGCTATGAGGATAGCAATGGGGTGCATTAGGGACATATCCGGGATTTTTGAAGGACCCTACTGGTGTAGGTGCCCTTTGAAGATCCCAGATACAGCCTTTACATGGGTAACTAGGGAAGTTACCTGTGTAAAGGCCTTTGAAAATCTGGCTCATCCTCAATAAGACCTCAACTAAAAGGCAACGCTTCTAACCCCAACTTACCCTCATCATATCGACCAATATCAACATCTCTCTCCTACCGCCCCTCTGGACCCACAACAGCATGGGTTCAGACAAAATCATGGGGTAGAAACGCTGTTAACCTCTCTGACCAATGCCCTAATTAATGAAATTGAGAACCCCAAACAAGGATTAGCATCTCCTTATTTTTTTATAATTAGACAAAATGTCCACGGTGCTCCACAGATGAGGCACACCACAATTTTCATAAGAACCTTGATATTAACCCACAACGGAGCCATAGACTTCTCTTCCATAAGCCCTGCAATCAAACAGAAGCTATATGGTAGCATTTACATTAAGTATGAGAAATATTCCATTGTTAATCTTTTATCTTATCTTAGCACTCCCAAATTTCATCAGTCATCATCAAACCCAACAAAGATCTCTGTTTCTCCTTGAAAAAGACTTCTTCAGGAGCTCATGATAGTATACTCGACGACAATCTAAGGAAGTAACTACGGCGTCTGACGCAATGCTATTTAAACGCTTAGCCACCAATGAAGGCACCAGACGAAACCCCTGAGTATACCATATAGCTTCTGTTTGATTGCAGGGCTTATGGAAGAGAAGTCTGTGGCTCTGTTGTGGGTTAATATCAAGGTTCTTATGAAAGTTATGGTGTGCCTCATCTGTGGAGTACCGTGGACTTTTTGTCTAATTATAAAAAATTAAGGAGCTACTAATCGATATAATATTATTTAAAAAATAAATGTGTAAATACATAAAAATCTTGAAAAGTATTTTTTTAGATTGTGTTAATTCAATTTGGATTGAAATATGGGGGAGATTGGAGACCAGTGATGTGAGTATCTCGCTATTCCCTATGGCAACTAGTTTTGCCATATGAAGGGTCTATAGCCATTCTGAGGTCTCTCTCCGTAAAATAAGTAGATTTTTGGGTATCTTCTATAGGAGAATGTTTGGCCACCTTTTTTATAATAATTTCTTTATTTGAAATGATTAGGTGACTAAGAGGCATTTGTTTTGTTTTGTTTTGTTGGATTAGTTTGGCTCTTAGAGCAGTTTTTTTGGTTAATGTGCAAAACTAACCCATTTGGAGAAACTGCCCCGAGATAAATCTAGCTATGTACTAATCCACTCTACTAGCTAGACTACAACTGAGCCAATACTAATTACCAGGCTCTCACCCCTATATATATTCCATTTATACAAATACATGTTCTTAAAATTCTCATTGTTGTAAATAGTTACATGGGATGGGGTATACACTTGTTATTGTAAAAGGTTAATTGTTATATGCAATGGTTATTGGTTCTATGTAAACCGCCTTGATCACAGACAAGGCGGTATATAAAAATCACATAAATAAATAAAAAAATAAAGAGTCTAGGGGGAATGTTTACTAAAGTGTTCTAATAGCGTGGGATGTACCATGCGCTAAAAATGCAGCCATACTAAAAATCCTGTGCTAACCCCTACGTGCAGGTTGGGGCGGAGCCTGGGCAGGGTAGGGGCAGAGTGTGGGTGATGATCATGTATTGCAGTTAGCACGGGCGTCATTAGTGTATGCTCACCATCAATGTTGTCCCCTTTCTTTAGCTGGGATGCAATGCCACCCCGTACTAATTTTTGAGGCTGAACCCATGGCAAACTGTTGCATTTTAGTAAACATGCCTCTTAGTAAATAAGGCAATGATCAACTGTAGTAATGTTTTATTAGCAAAATGATTAATGATTAATGAAGTTCTATAACAGGATAAGAATATGGTCTGTGACTGGCCCTGAAAACCATGAAACCAACATCATGATGAATGCTGTTCTGCAATGGGGCCTATGCAAGAGTCATTTTTGCTGTGTTCATCATGTTGCAGCTCCTTAAAAGGAAGAGACAAATGCCTATTATGAAAAAAACATTCTGACAGTAAGTGACTATTACGAAAAAAAACGGTGCGTGTAAGGGCTGTCTGCAGCTTTTAGAGCTATGCATGCTTACTTGTAGGTAGTTTTCAGATGCAGCAACAAGCTTAGACACTTGAATAACTCTTAACACTTGTTTGGAATTTGCAGCTGAGTCAGGAAGCCCAAGTGAGCATCTGGGAAAAAAACCCATATGTTAAATAATTTTAGAAATCTTCCTCTGTATATTTCGGCCACTTGGATGTTGCAGAAGAAAATCATAAAAAACAATATGGAGTCAAGGTTGCAAGGGATTGGATTTTATTTGAAATTTCATTTTGAGAGTGAAAAGGAAAACAAGAGAAATTTTGTTTTTCATTTCATTTAAAAAGATGCAGTAGCAGCCAGCACCAAATCCTCCTTGCCCCACCAAAATAAATTATGTATCTAAAAAGGTAAAACAAACCATTGCTGGGTATTCTCCCTATCCCCTCTACCCATGTAGATTCCCCCCTCACCCCTCACCCCCCCATCTTATATGCACTCATAAGTGTCTTTATAATGCAGGAGTAATCCTCAGTCATGCCTGCCCCACCCATATTCTATTCAAAATGGTACCGGCTAACCTGAGGTACTATTATATTATGCAGTCCAAGGCCAGTGTGGTTGTTAATTTCTGTTGGACAAAATGTCACTGGCTGGCCTCGGGTTGGGTTTGGGATTTTTTTGGCTTTGGCAGCAAAGATCTGATATTTTATTATGTTTAGTATGGTTTTCCTTTTAAATAAATGAAACAACAAATTAAAAAACAAAAACAGGAAACCAAAAAGACAAAAAAATGTCTGTATCCATCTAATCTATATAGCGTAGTTACTCACCTGTAACAGGTGTTCTCCAGGAGCAGCAGGAATCAGTCCTCACATATGGGTGACGTCGGCGCCGACGGAGCCCTCGCGGAGCAATTTTCCCCAGCTTTCAAAGAAAGCCTTTGGGAATTGCAGCGCGCATGCGCGGTCTCCTTCCCGCCCAAGGGTGCCATCTTAGCCAGTCTGATGACATAGCTAAAAGACAGCATAAAAATTTGCAAAAAAACTTAAGCAGATGATTGCAACTCCAAGGGAGGAGGGAGGGTTGTGAGGACTGATTCCTGCTGCTCCTGGAGAACACCTGTTACAGGTGAGTAACTACGCTTTCTCCAGGACCAAGCAGGAAGTCAGTCCTCACATATGGGACTCCCAAGCTTAAGGCTACCGGAGACCCTAAGCACAAAAATGAGCTCCCTCTAGCTCAGCAGCACCGAAGGAAGGAATCTTCACTGAATTATTACCCACCGGTAGCCCCCATCCGGGATGGAGGGTAGGAGTTGCTCAAACCTCGAAGAGATTTCGGAGGACTGCCTGTCCGAAAGCACTGTCCCTGCGGGACTCCCTCTCGAGACAGTAATGGACCGCAAAAGTCTGGCTCGAAGACCAAGTAGCGGCCCGGCAGATGTCTGCCAGCGGAACAGAGTGGAGGTAAGCCACTGACGTAGCCTTCGCCCGAACACAATGAGCCGTGACTCGATTTTCTAACGAGAGTCCGGCTGCCCCATAAGCCCAAGCGATACAGTCAGCAACCCAGATGGACAGAGTACGCTTGGAGACCGGGAGCCCCAATTTATTGGGGTCAAAAGACACAAAAAGCTGAGCAGCTTTACGGTGCTCCCGCGTACGGTAAAGGTAGAAGTTCAATGCCCTTCTACAGTCCAGGGTATGTAGGACCATTTCAGCTCGGCTGGAGTGTGGCCTGGGAAAGAAGGTCGGAAGTACCACCTCCTGAATGATGTGAAAAGGGGAGACCACTTTTGGAAGAAATTTTGGGTGAGTCTGTAGGACTACCCTATTTTTGTAGAACCGAGTGTAAGGGGGATCAGACACGAGGGCCTGCAATTCACTTACGCGTCTAGCGGAAGTGAGGGCTATCAGGAATAAGGTTTTCCAAGAAAGAAAACGTAGAGAACAGGTAGCCATAGGTTCAAAAGGCGGACAGGTGATCCGCTGTAAAACCACATTCAGATCCCAGTCAGGTGCTGGCGGGCGCAGAGGTGGTTTAAGTAGAAGGAGACCTCGGAGAAACCTCGCCACGAGAGGGTCGCTGGAAAGAGGTCTGCCGTCCACCGGCACATGATGTGCTGAGAGAGCACTGAGGTGAACTTTGACGGAGTTGGACTTAAGTCCCAGATTAGAGAGGTAGAGCAAGTACTGCAAGATCACCGACACCGAGCAGGAGAAGGGATCCTGAGACTGCTGGGCACACCAAGCGGAAAAGCGACGCCATTTAAGGGCGTAGCATTTGCGGGTAGAAGGTCGCCGGGAAGCTAGGACGACCTCTTCCACCTCTGCCGGCAATAGAAGGGGAGCAAGGACTACCCTTTCAGCAGCCAGGCCATCAGATGTAGAGATCTGAGGTTGGGGTGCAGCAGGGACCCCTGATCCTGTGTTAGGAGATCTGGTTGAAACCCCAGAGGGAACGGATCCTCCACCGCTAATTGCAGCAGGAGTGGAAACCACGGCTGTCTGGGCCAGCGAGGAGCCACCAGGATCATGGAAGCTTTGTCTCGGAGAACCTTGAAAAGAGTTCGAGAGACTAGCGGGATGGGAGGAAAAGCATACAGAAGGCTCTCCGACCATGAGAGTAGAAAAGCATCTGCCGCTACTCGAAGGGGATGTGGCTGACGAGAGCAGAAGCGAGGAAGTTGCCGGTTGAGAGGACTGGCAAAGAGATCCATCGTGGGGAGTCCCCACTTCAGAAAAAGTTTCTGAACTACCAAGGGATCCAGACGCCACTCGTGCGGCTGGAGTATCCTGCTGAGTTTGTCCGCCAGGCAATTTTCTTGGCCTGGGAGATAAACTGCCTTGAGAAGAATGCCGTGACTGACGGCCCAAGAGCAGAGCTTCTGAGCTTCTCGACAGAGAAGGAAGGAGCCCGTGCCCCCCTGTTTGTTCACGTAGAACATGGCAACTTGATTGTCCGTCTGGACAAGGACGGACTGGTGAGAAGTCAGGTGGGAGAAAGCCTTGAGCGCCAGACGGATTGCTCTGAGCTCCAGGAAGTTGATCTGCTGAGCAGACTCCCACGCGGTCCAGAGACCTTGAGTACATGCCCCTTGGCAATGTGCTCCCCAACCCAGGAGGGAAGCATCGGTCGTCAGCACCTGAGCCGGCTGAGGTGACTGAAAAGGCATTCCGAGCACCAGGTTCGGCCGATGAAGCCACCACTGTAGAGAAGAGGCCAGCGGCCCGGAGATGCGCACTAAGTCGGCTAGTCCGCCGGTGGCTTGTTGCCACTGCTTGCGAAGGCACCATTGAGCAGGCCGCATATTCAGGCGGGCATTGGGGGTCACGTGGACGGTGGAAGCCATATGGCCGAGTAGTCTCAGGAAGCGCCTGGCGGAGACCAGGGACTGGCTGCAAAAACGGCCGGCTAGGTCCATGAGCCGTTGAGCCCTGTCGAGAGGCAGGAAAGCTCGCGCCTGAGGAGTGTGCAGTCTTGCGCCGATGAACTCGAGATCCTGTGAGGGGAGCAAAGTGGACTTTGCGAAGTTTATGACAAAGCCCAAGTACTGCAGAAGAGTCACCGTGCGGTGTGTGGCATTGGTGACTTCCGGAGAGGACGATGCTCTGATGAGCCAGTCGTCGAGGTACGGAAAGACATAGAGGCCGTGAAGCCGGAGATAGGCCGCCACCACCGCAAGACATTTTGTGAAGACTCGCGGTGCGGAGGATAGGCCAAAGGGCAGTACTCTGTACTGGTAATGATTTCCTGCCACCACAAACCTTAGGTATTGGCGGTGGCTTGGGTGGATGAGGATGTGCGTGTAGGCATCCTTTAGATCCAAGGAGCATAGCCAATCTCCCTGCTGGAGGTAGGGCAGAAGGATTCCAAGGGTAAGCATCTTGAACTTTTCCCGCACGAGGAACTTGTTGAGGTTGCGCAAGTCCAGGATGGGTCTGAGGCCTCCTGTCCTTTTTGGTATTAGGAAATACCTGGAATAAAAGCCTTGACCTCTCAGGTGGTGGGGCACCGGTTCCACAGCCTGTTCTTGAAGAAGACTTGCTAACTCCTGAAGGAGTAAGTCCCTGTGCAGAGGGAGTCGTGGAGGTTCTCCCGGGAAATAAGAGGGAGGGACCTGGTGGAAGTGGAGAAGATAGCCTTCTCTTACGACTTGAAGCACCCAGGCATCTGAAGTGATGTTGGACCACCTGTGGGCGAAGTGAACCAGCCGGCCTCCGGTGCTGGGAGGAGCCAGCTGAGGGGGAGAGGCTATGCTGATGAAGTCAAAAACCCCCACCCTGCTGAGCAGGGGCTGGTGGTGCAGGCTTGGGGCTTGCTGCCTACGGGACCCGTTACCCCGTCCCTTGGCCTGCTGGCCCTGTTGGGGAGCTGCGGAGGCCTGATATTGAGGGTAGTGTTTATAGGCAGCCGCCTTTCTTGGGTAAAAGGACTTCTTTCCCGAGCCCTTCTTTCTCTGGGAAGGGGCGGAGGTCTTCCTTGAAAGCCTAGTCCTGGTGAGAGTCTCCGTCTCGATTTGTGCAGCCTTTTCAGCCATGGGCTTGCCAAAGAGGTTCTCACCTCGGCAGGGGACATCGACCAACTTGTCCTGCACCCAGGGTTCAAGGTCAGACGACTGAAGCCAAGCCTGTCGGCGGGCACCGATGCCGGCTGCGGCCACTCGAGCCGATGCTTCAAAGCCATCATAGGCTGCTCGGGACATGAATTTGGAGCATTCCCGAATACCAGTTGTCAAGGCCAGGAACCTCCGCAAAGGTTCCTCGGACAGTCCAGCGGAGAATCCGGCTATCTCTTTAGCCAGGTCTCAGAGATACATGCCCATGTAGAGCTGGTAGGTCTGGACACGACAAGCAAGCATAGAGCCCTGGAAACACTTCTTACCAAGGCCATCCAGGTTACGGGCCTCCCTGCCAGGAGGCACCGAGGAGTGCATCTTTTGGCTCTTAAGCCTATGCATGGCCGATTCCACTACCATGGAATGGTGCGGCAGCTGTGCTTTTTGGAAGCCAGGACTCTTGCGGACTCGATAGATGGAATCGACCCGCTTGCTTAATACCGGCGATGAGGCCGGACTCTCCCACATGCGGAAGAGTAGTCGTTCCAGCATGGGAGGAACCGGTACAGTAAAGTGTTCCCTGGCGGAAGAGTCATACTGAAGGGCGTCGAGCTCTTCGGCTCGAGGCTCCTCCTCGGGATCCGCAGGGAAGGCCAAAGCCTTGGCCATACCCCTGACGAAGTCCGAGAACCGGGCATCCTCCGGAGGGGACTGCTTCCGAGGTTCGGACTCAGGTGAGTCCGAGGGGACACACCGAGTCCGAAACGAATCAGGTGACTCTTCCTCTTCAGACTCCCAGGCCGACTCCGAGGAGGAATCGGTGGGGTCGGCTCGGGCAGGCGGAGGCGTCGGCCGCCCCGACACCGAGGGAGTCGGCGTCGACGACCTCGGTCCCGAACGGGAGGTCGAGGGTGACCTCGACCGAGGATCGACTCGAGTTCGCATGGACTCGAGGATCTGCTCGGTCTCCGGGGTCAACTTAGACGTCGACGTCCCGGCGGTCGGGGCAGTGGCGCCAGCGAGGCTAGCGATCAGTGCCCGCTGCTGGTCCATGAAGGCAGATAGTCTGCTCTCCAAGGCCGTCAACCTGAGTCCGACCTCAGGTGACCCAGCAGCCCCCGACTCGGGCCCCGACGGCGTCGGGCCCGACGTCGGACCTCTCGGTAGCGAGTCCAGGAGGACTACAGGACTTACCCGAGCAGGCAACTCCGACTCCAGACGAGGTCGCTTCGGGAGGTGCTCCTTCTCCAAAGACCCGGGACGGCTATCGGGGCTATGCGACCTGGCCCTCGCGGAGCCAGGAGCGTCCACCGACACCACCCTCGCGGGTTTTACCTTCCGTCGATGGTCCCCAGAGGGAGAACCCCTGTCGGAGGAGCTTCGGCGATGGTCAGAGCTGGAACCTCTGGACGCCGAGGCCTCCGACGAGGTCCGGGTACGGCCGGGGTCAGCGAAGATTCTTTCCCGCTGGTGCCGCCGACTCCTTAACGCTTTGGAGGACATTTTGCCACAGGCCCCACAGATCAGTTCTTCGTGATCCGGGCCCAGGCAGCGGAGGCAATTATCGTGTGTGTCAGTGAGTGACATATTTCTGTCACACTGAACACACCGCTTGAAACCACTGGCAGCCATCGGGGGAAAAAGGGCCCCTGCAAGGTCAAAGGACCGGGCTGCCAGCGAAAAACCGAAAAACGAAACTGACCAAAAATCAGAAAAACCGAAAAATAAGGGAAGGACTCGCAACGGCGTCGCGAGTCCGGGCAGGAAAAAGACCGGCGTCGAACCGAAGGAAAAAAGAGAAATAAATCACTAAAATCAACTTTTTCAGCGGGGACACGACGGGTACGTCTGTAGGGCTCCGCGGAAAAAAGAAGACTGGCTAAGATGGCACCCTTGGGCGGGAAGGAGACCGCGCATGCGCGCTGCAATTCCCAAAGGCTTTCTTTGAAAGCTAGGGAAAATTGCTCCGCGAGGGCTCCGTCGGCGCCGACGTCACCCATATGTGAGGACTGACTTCCTGCTTGGTCCTGGAGAATTTTAGGTATGTTTTTACCTAAAAACCTCCAGTAGCACTTCACGTAAAAGGCATATTTAATGATGCATTGCTGTATACCAAGACTTTAATTATGTTGTAACATTTCCAATAAAAGAATTGAGAATTTTGCTTGCGTTATTTAGAAGACTTGTCATGAGACATCTGTTCTATGTCAGGAAGACAGAAGCTCCTACATCTATCATTCACTCAAACATCATGCTTGGGAATGCTGTTGATTCACAAGTAAAGCCCACTTTAAATCCTTAGTAGGTAAATAGGATGCCTGTAATTGTGCAGGTGTAGTCTGGCTGGCTAATCTTAGTTTTAGAGGGACCAGACATTCATTTACTGTTGGCAGTGTCCCAGTTCTTAAAGGGCTGTCCTGATGACTGATGAGGTTTGGTTGGGATCTAGAAATATCCTTATACTTGTGCTCCTTTCTTCCCTTCAGCTGACGTGATTTAAAAGTCTGCACTCCTGCCCTGGCTGGATGTGTAAATCAAATTCATGGCTGCAGAGCGGAGCTTCAAGCTTGCTTTTATGAGCCAGATCCCGAGAGATGCATAGATGCAACATACAAATTACAAAACCAGCACTCCAAACCTCCAACATGAAGAAATGATAGGGATTACCAACAGAGAAACTATCCACAAAGAAAACATCCCACATAGTCATAATTATTAGGGCGTGTTCTGGGAATCAAATTACAGAGGGTAAGGGGTTACGGTTTTCAGAAAGTAATAGCCTTGAATCATTTGTACTAGTATAAAACATCATAGTGCAGACTGCACAATCTTCAAGTATAAGAGAGTAATTTTATAAAAGGTTGTGCGACAAAGTAGCTGTCTGTTTATAACGACATGTGAAGGCTCAGTTTAGAAAGGTCCTGTAGGTGCAGTCTGGGACATCCAAATCAAAACGTCTGACATTCCTTGGAAGGGGCAGCAGTGAAGGTGAGCACATTTTTTCTAAAATCATCTCGTCTCCACCCTATAAGATTAACATCACCATCAGATAGAAAAGACGCAGGGATGTGCAGAATTATACTCCAGACCCATGCAAATTGAAGCGATTTTAGAAACTTGTATGTAGCCGATGTGGACAGCCACAGATCCAGCAACATAGACATGTCCGTCCGTGCTGGCATTCTGGAACAGGCACACGTATCTCTTGCCATACACATGTCCCAGGCTATCATTTTGCAAGTGGAGACATGCATCAGCACGGCAGCCAAGAAAAAGGTCTGTTTATTTACATATATACTTTTTGGAGTGCTAAAATTGCTGGGGGAGTGAGAGGGCTTTCTCTTCTTCTCTGCACAGGTCTTTGGTTGACGAAATAAGCGCTTTGCAGATGCCTATTCATGTCCAGGGGCAGGGCCGACCCATCCACTTGGTGAGCTAGGCAGTCATCTAGGTGGCTGGCCCGAGTGGGCAGCAACACACATGGGTGGCCACTGCTCTCCCACCCCCCCCCCCCCCCCCCAGCTGCTGCTGATTACGTTTGGGAGGGGGAGGCAGGCAGTGGCAGTATTTCCAAAAGCAGTGGCAAAAGCCACCGCTTTTTGAAATACTGCCGATGTCCGCCTCCTCCTATCTAGATGGAGTTGGCGGCAGCTGGATGGGGAGGGGCAGTGGTGGCAATGGCAGCTGGAGGGGGTGGTGGCAGCGGGAAGGGAGGGGCGACATCAGCAGGGAGGGGTGACGAGGCCGGGGTTTCTGCCTAGGATGGCCCTGTCCAGGAGTGGATGTATCCACTGCCAAGTCCAAACATGCAGATCTGTTCTGCAATCAGGCACACACATGTATCTTTTTAGGAATATACAGGGCACATCTCCAGCATGCCCCCATGCAACATAGACATGATCACATTGGACACGTGTAAACCTAGGGCATTCTAAAATTGCTCTTGGGACATTGATGTGATTCACACATCTGAATGGGTGTTTACAGATGTGGGAATCACGAATAGTGTTTCATAAATGACCCCCATAGGCATCTATGTGTCTTTATAAATACCAGCACAACATCAGCTGAAACTGTGGTTAAAATGAAGTCGCATCCATTACACCGCAGCTAAAGTTCGGGCATAGGCATCTATTTTATAAACTACGTGAGCATATGGAAAGGGTGGTAGATGCATGGGCTTGCATTTCAGCGAAGGTGGCAGACATGAGGACTGTAGCTGAATTCAAGAAAGCATAGGACAAGCATAGAATTTCTGAGGAAGAGGAAGGGATTGTAGAACTTAGTAGTCGGTATGAGTGGGCCGACTAGATAAAGACCACACGTCCTATCTGCCATCATTTTCTCTGTTTCTATATTTAAATATGTCTAATACCCGGATCACATACAAGTACGTATCTGCTTGTCATAGCATGTAATTCTGCAACTATACAGTTGTGATCAACATTACTGGCACCCTTGCAGTTCAACTCCTTAATGTCCAATATCTCCTAAAAACAAGTGGCCAGTGAAATGGCTTTGGACTATATATGCACACATATTTGACACATAAAGGAATCAAATAAAACAAGACCAATTAAAAAAGGAAATAGTATAAAAACTGGGACATTGCCAAGACATGATTATTGGTACCCTTATAAACAATTCAAATCAGTTTGAACAAAAGAACCGCATTCTCACTGCAGTAAAATTAGATGTACTTGTGATAAATTGTCAGTACTCACATGACTTGAATCAACCAATGAATGATGGCTCTAATATTTAAAATGGCCATATTCATTCCCTGTTCCAGTTTCACAATGGTGAAGACGAGAGCTGTCCGAGACTATCAGAAAAACCATTATAACCAAATGTCAAAGAGGTACAAGGCCATCTCCAAAGACCTTGGGATTCCTGTCTACAGTTTACAATGTTATTAAGAAGCTTTCTGTTCATGGAACTGTCAAGAACTTCCCAGGATGTGGTGGGAAGAGGAAAATTAAACCTAGAATTCTTCGAAGGTTAGTGTGAACTGTTGGAAAAATACCACCTACAACATCCAAGGAGCTTAAGGCTGACCTGAAGCAATCTGGAGTGGTGGTTTCAACCCGCACCATAGCCATGAACTAAACAAAGAAGGACTTCATGGGCAAAGACCAAGAAGGATGCCGCTGCTCAAAGACAGACATAAAAAGGCTCGACTGATCTTTGCCCAAACTCACCTTGTATTCTGGGAAAATATTCTGTGGACAGATGAAACCACACTTCATCTCTTTGGCAATGCAGACCAGCAATACATATACAGGTGAAGAAATGAAGCTTATAAGGAAAAAAACACTTCCTACAGTTAAATATGGTGGAGGTTCCATAATATTGTGGGGCTGTTTTTCTGCCTCAGGAACTGTAGGCCTGGAACATATTAAAGGAATCATGAAGACAGAGGACTGCCAAGGTATTCTGGAGTGAAATGTGCTACCTAGTGTCAGAAAGCTACGTCTGGGACAAAGGTCATGGGTCCTTCATCAGGACAATGACACAAAACATACATCCAAAAATACAAAAGAATTGTTAAAAAGGAAAAAATGGACTGTTTTAAACTGGCCAGCAATGAGTCCTGCTCTCAATCCAATCAAAAATGTTTGGAAAGAGCTGAAATCTGCCATTGGTAAAAGGAATCCTGGAAACATTCATGAGCTGGAACAAACTGCAGTTGAAGAATGGGAGAAACTACCAGCAGACAGATGTACGAAACTTAAGGATGGCTACAAAAAACGTTTGGAGGCTGTCATCACTGTCAAGGGTTGTGCAACCAAATATTAGTGAAGGGTGCCATTAATCCTATTCAGGTCATATTTTGCTTTTTTCTCAGAAATTATTATGTCTAAGTTGTAGACATCTTTTTTTTTGTTGTACACCTTTGAACATATAGAGGCCAATTCAAACCTGTGCGGCCCCGAGCTGTCCGGACTTCCAGACATCCAGGGATGCACCCGATTCTGCTTCCGCAGGGGCTAGACTGCCTGCAGGAGCAGAATCACAGCATAGTTGCTGGATGTCCAGGATGTGCCCCGATTCAGGGAGCCTGGACGTCCTCCATGCAGCAGCCAGCTAGTTCAGCCTGGCTCCTGCATGGAGCTGTAGTGCCATGGCGGCAACAGCAGACTCTTCGTTCCCTGCAGCCCGACCCCCACTCGGGCCTTCCATGGCCAGGGTCAGGCTACGGGGCATCCCCTGCACCCCTTCACCTGTTTCTCACGCCCCAGCTCTGGCATCCCCCGTTTAAATGGCTGACCCCGGACGTACAGGGCCAACCTCGGAATTGGCCCTTTATGTCTGGGGTCATGGTGCTGCCCACTGCCTGCCCTCGCTCCACCTCCGGCCAGCCCGCTCCGCCCACAAACAGAGCTCCCCGCACAACCCTGTTCTACATGCAGGGAGCCCTGTTTTCTGCCTAGCAATCCAGGCGTTTAGCGGGTCTGGACGTCTGGATCGGACGTCCAGCCCCGCTAAACGCAGGTCAGAATCTACCCCACTATTAATATATTATGATGAAATACAGCTTGAATATTTCCAATCATTTCTCAATATATTGTACAGAACATACCCAAAATGCAAGGGTGCCAATAATGTTGGCCACAACTGTAGATGTGCTTGCTAAAATAGCATAGAAGCAACTTTTTATTATGAGATTCTAGAACATTTTTACAATAATAGTGTTTTGGGCCAATTTTCACAGGCTTATCCAGATAGCCCATGATAAGGTTGTTGAGAGAGATATTCAGCAGCACTGTTCGAATAGTGTTGCTTAGTATCTCTACAGACTATCCCTAGCATTATCTAATTAATGTAGGGGTAGTCCATGGGCAAAGCAGCCACAATCCAGATAAGCGCTGATCTTATCTAAATAGAAAGAAGAAATTAGATCTTACCTGCTAACTGATGTTCCTTGAGTTACTCCAGTCCAGTCCCAGCATCTTTGGGTATTCACATCAAACCAGCAGCTTGGAGACTGAGCATGTCATGACTTTCATGACATCCATATAGCTGGCTCCTCCCACCAGCCTCCAGTATCCTATTGACAAAGCAGATTCACAGAAACAACCATCATTAATGTAACAATCTAAATCAACAATCCAAATTAACCAATTGCCATAACCACGCCCACCTGTCACGGATGGAAAAAGAGCTCCTGGAGACCAGTTACCTCCAACCTTAACTCCACTTCCATCTTGCAGAAGGAAACTTTCCTTTCTACGGATTCTGTTCTTCTTTCTCTTTTTTTTCCTATGTGTGAACTAGGTAACCTTCTTGCAGCTGAGGAGCCACGTGCTAACAGTTAGCCTCAATTATCAGTGAACAGGGAGGGATTCAGGACTGGACTGGAGTAATTCAAGGATCATTAATTAGCAGGCAAGGTCTAATTTCTTTTTCCATTTCGTTCCTCCAGTCCAGTCCCAGCATCTTTGGGATGTACCATAGCAGTACTACCCCTGGAGGGACCCGCTAACCCGGCTTGCAGCACCGCGGATCCAAAATGTGCCTCCTCTGAAGCCCGCACATTCAACCTATAATGCTTCACAAAGGAAGACATAAAGGACCAGGTTGCCGCTTTACATATATCAACTGGGGGCACCAAACTGAACTCTGCCCATGATGCTGCTTAGGCCCTAGTCGAATGGACGCGCAATCCCACAGGTACCATTTATGTCGCAACATTTAAGTTGAGGCGATGGTCTCCCTGATCCATCGAGATACCGACTCTTTGGATGCCGCTTCTCCCTTTCACAATCCTCCAAACAACACAAACAGGCACTCTGTCCTACGGAAGGTCCCTGTGCTCTTCAAATATCCTCGTAATACATGTCTGAGATCCAATTTCTACAGGATCGGATCTGCTGTGGCCCCCTCCTTCCCAGAGAAGACCGGAAGGGACACCATCTGATTCAGGTGGAAAGCTGATAGTACCTTTGGCAAGAAGGAAGGAACCAACCTTAATACCACCTTTTCCCTGGATACCACTAGAAACAGCTCCAAAATCCTCCTGGCTGAACAAATGGCCACCAAAACCACTGCCTTCAATGTCAAGTCCTTCAGCGTACATTCCCCCAATGGTTCAAAAGGCGGTTCAGTCAAGATGAACAACACCAGATTGAGATCCCAAGGTGGTACTACTGACTGCTCCGGCGGCTGCACCTGCTTAACCGCCCTGAGAAATCGAAGCACATCCAGGTGCAAGGCCAGGGGCAGCCCTCTTATTCTGCCCCTATAGCATGAAAGAGCTACCACCTGCACCCTTAAGGAACTACAGGCCAGACCCTTGTCCATGCCAGCCTGAAGAAAAGCCAGCATCTCTGGCACTATGCACTTCATCGGAGTACAACCACGTTCTTCACACCAATGTTTGAACACTCTCCATATGCAAATATATGCCTGCAAAGTAGACTGCCTGCGCACCTTCAGCAAGGTCATTATCACTGCGGGAGCACAGCCTATCTTTCTCAAACGCACCCTCTCAAAAGCCATGCCATAAGTGAGAACCGATCCACCTGTGGCATTCAATGGGCCCTGAACCAGCAGATCTGTCTGAGATGGCAGCCACCACTGTTGGTTAGGCCATCATTCAGACCAGATCCGCATACCACGGCCTCCTCGGCCAATCAAGGGCGATCAGAAGTATCCGTCCCAGATGCGCCTCTATCTGCTGCACGACTCAGCCGATGAGCGGCCAAGGAGGAAAGACATAAAGGAGTCCATCTGCAGGCCATGGCTGGATGAGCATGTCGAGCCCCCTCCCGATGCGCGGTTTCTCCTTCTGCTGTGAAACTGCACCACCTTGGATGAGCCGCAGGTCACCATCAAGTCCATTACTGGGTGCCCTCAATAGTCTACCAACTGCATGAAGATGCTGTGATTGAGCTGCCATTCTGCAGGATTGATCCACACTCTGCTGAGGTCATCAGCCTTTTTGTTCTCTCATCCAGCCATGTGCACTGCTGACAGAGCCACCAAGTTGCTCTTCGCCCATTCTAGCAATGGCTCAGCCTCCTCTTCCAGATGTGCACTGCTTGTACTGCCCTGCCAATTGATATACGCTACAGTCTGTGATAAGGAAGCTTATCAGAGCCCAGAGAATAGTGACAAAGGAAAGGAATTTACCCTAATCAAGGGACCTGTTTTGTCAGGTCAGAGGAATAAAACTGCATGTTTTCCTAAAAGACAGGTTATTCCAGGTTGCAATGGCCTGCAGAAAGCCCCTAGTGGAGATGAGGAGAAGGAATATAAGCCCAGACTGAGAAACCCTTACGTCACTCCTAATTACTCAGCTGCCAGGAGGGAGTTTGACCACCAACACCTGAGGAGTGAAAGGGAAGGGTTGGAAACTGGGAACTTTAAAACTAGAACAGAATATTCAGAAAGGGGGAAAAGAGAGGAGAAGAGGGAGAAGGAGAGAGGAGCTCAGAGAGATTTGTGTTCTTGGAGAGATTTCTGTGAGAAGCCAGCTTCAAGGGATTGGAGAAATCCAGGGGTTTGGAGAACTTCAGCTAGGAACCCTAAAGCAGCCAGTAAGAGGACAGAAGCAGCTGAAGGGAGAAGGAACATGAATACCTTTTGGAAGAGGTATGGAGCAGATGCCCTGAGGTCCAGAAATACAGACTGGAGGACAGGTCATAAAAGCTCAAATGCCTACTGGCCAGAGTATCTAAGAGGACAGCCTAATGCCAGCTTTAACTCAGGTATGAACTTTGGACGTTTGTCTAACCTAGAGCAATGCAAAGTGCTTAGAAACAGTTCCTGTCCTAATGGAGGTCAGTCTGTAAAATCCTTTGAGCCAGACCCTGATATAGAACCCATGCAGATAGAAGAACAAGATATAATTCCAGAGGAAGACGATTCTTTCATGGACTGTTCTTTATGCAAAGTTGCTAGCACAAAGAAATCCTGAAAGTGGATCAAACATAAAAGGAAATGTTCTAGTAACTGGCACACCAGAAAGTTTGTGTGGAAAGAGAGAAGGTTTTGGGAGAAGTGAAATACTTGTGCAGAGAAGGTGAAAAGCTGTTGAGTGAAGCTTGTTACCCAGCTGATATCAAGGCAGAACACAGCTTAGGCTGTGCACACGTTGGATATAAAAAAGTTCTTTGAATGTGGAAAAGAAAAGCTGTTTTCTGAAGAAGCTTTTTACTTTTGATTTGCTACACATCAGCATTGCTGAGCAGGTTTGTCAGCAGTGGCTGAGAGAAAGACTTTCCGTTGTTTAATGGACTTTACAAGTTACTTGCATAAGCTTTCAGTTGTATTGTTATTTTGAATATAAATCCTGGAGAAGACATCCTAAGGTGTTACCAAGTGAATCTGTGTGCATTTTGATTTACCTCATAAATAAATTCTGTCATTGCCTTAACACTCGAGCCAACTACCATAGTCTTCGTTTACCTCAAAGGCAAGCACCGCATGACTGGACTACCATTACCATAATCCTTTGCAAGATTTACTAAAGGTAAAAAGTGGACTGTTGTAGTTGTTGATATGGAAGGACAGACTAGATAGGCCATGTGGTCTTTTTCTGCATGTTTCTATGTCAGTACAAGATAGTCAGTCTGGGACATTGCCAAAGTGGTGAATCCTATATAACAAGCACGCCCCTCCATACATATGTAAGGGGATATGGGCGTGACAGGTCGTGGTGTTGTCGGAGAACACCCTCACAGCTTTCCCCTGAAACCAGGTCTGAAAGCCTTGTAGGGCCAAGAACACTGCTCTCAGCTCCAGCCGATTTATGGACCACTGTGCCTCTTGCAACCAGAATCCCTGAACAAACCAGGCCTCACAATGCATCCCCCTACCCAATAGGCTGGCATCTGTAGGGAATTGTACCCACTGGGTCGTTTCCAGTGGCATGCCCTTCAGGAGCATGTGGGTTTGCAGCCACAACCGTAGTACGGTGTCAAGAGAGGGTGTAACTGCACAGACCACCCTTTGTAATGACTGCATGTGTACCCGTGTCCAGGGGACCATGTCGACTGATGACACCATTGAGCCCAACACTTGGAAATAATTCCACGCCTTAGGCCTCTGCATCCCCAGAAACTTGGATCTGCCCCTGGAGCATATGCATTCTTGCTACTGGCAGCGACACTCGTCCCACATCCATCTGGAAATGAGCCCTGAGGTATTCCAGGTCCTGTGACTCTTGGCGAAATTGACCACTCATCTAAGAATTTGCAGGAACACTACGACCCATTCTGTCACCCGCTTGCTCTCCTCGCGAGATTTTGCCCTGATGAGCCAATCATTGAGGTAAGGGTGGACCATAATGCCTTCCTGTTGCTGTGCCACTGCTACCACCACCATGACCTTGGTAAAAGTCCAAGGCACAGTGGCCAGCCAAATAGCAGCACCCAAAACTAAAAATGCCCCATCGGCACCACAAATCAGAGAAACCTCTGGTGCTCTGTATGCACCAGAATGTGTAGATATGCCTTGGTGAGGTCTAGGGAAGTCAAAAACTCTCCCTCTCACACTGCCACTAAGACTGACTGTGACATCTCTGTGTGGAAATGCTGTACCAGTAAGGCCCGTTTACATACTTGAGGTCTAGGATGGGCCGAAAGGATCCCTCCTTCTTGGTAACCATGAAGTAGATAGAGTATTGGCCACACCTGCGTTGACTTGGTGGTACTTCTCTCACCACTTGAAGCGTTAGCAACCACCGCAGAGTGTCCACCATTGTTTTCCGCTTTTATAGCGCTTTGCAGAGGGAATTGATAAAGGGGTCCCAGGGGGGCTGAGTGAATTCCAAGGCATAACCCTCCCAGATGATCTCTAGCATCCACCAGTCAGTCATGATGCGCATCCAGGCATCGTAAAAATCCTGTAGCCGATCCCCTATGGGAACTAAATTCGTCCCATTCCTCCTGTATCATCTGCCGCATGACTCTATGCAACAGGAACACCTTCTGAGTTGCTCAAACTGCTTGGAATAGTGGGTCCTCTAGAGGTTCTTCATCCTCTGGTGCCTCCATCAGAACATTCAATACCTTGGAGGACTGCGCTATCAATGCCACCGATTCCTCTCTGTGGAAAACCCAGATGATGCGAGATTCCTCTGTCTGGGGGATCTCTCCTTCTTCCAAGTCCGAGTCTGGAAAATCCTCCTCCTCTGGATCCTCCTTCTTCAGGGAAGCCTCCTTCCAGCAGACCTCTTCCATTCTTCTCTAACTGGGTCCTGGCTGCTTCTCTGCCTCCCCCAGCACTATGGCTTCCTCGTGGAACCACCAGCGTCTCTCCTGCCGCTTGCTTCAAACAAAATGCCTTGTGCAGCAACAGCACCAATTCTAGCAAAAAAAAAAACCCCTGAGGGCTAATTCCCTGAGGAGCAACCTGTGAGGCATCACCCTTAAGGGCCTTCTTACCCTCGCCCTTTGGGCATTTAGCTGCAGAAGGTTCCCCTCCCTCTGCACTTACCGCTGTCTCTGCCATGGCTGTTGTCTCTAGGGAGAGTCCAGGGGTCCTGCACTCTTCCGTGCATTCCAGGGCCTTCTCCAGCCTAACTTCCTGCAGGTCTGCCTCCAGCAACCTGGTTTCTGCCTCACAGTCTCAGCAGAATCCAGCTGCTGACATTGAGCCCCTGTGAGACCCTCATGCTAGACAGGTCTGCTTTGCAGGCATTGAGTCTCAGCACTTACGATACTCCTCTTTTCCTTTTCTTTTTTTCTTCGATGCACTTGAATAACCTAAAGCCCATACTGCGCTTCTCTGGTGCCTCCAAAACAATAAAACCTGCAGCAGGAGAAGTACCGGCCCCTTCGCACCCCCCCCCCCCACCCCACCCCTTGCTTGCTTTCTGCCCGCGGCCCTTTGCACTTCAATTCCCGTGCTTAGCTAAAATGGCCGCCATTACCATGCAGCTCCTACAGCCTCACAAGAATCAGCTCTGCTCCCTCTTAGCCTAACCTGGCTCCATTGGCTCCGGAGCAGCTACCCTGATGCTCAGCCAATTTCAGGCTTCGGCATCAAGTTAAAGGGAAACTGGTCTCCTGTGCCGCGACGACTCCTCACCTTCAATTCAAAGGCTCCAGAGTCGTTGTGCACATGCTTTTCAGCTACGATTTTGGCTGTGAGTTGTTTTTACTGCCCGAAGCACAGTGCACCACCAGTTCTCAATCTGCTGATTCTGGCTCCCAAAAAACAAAGAACTCCCCCACAGAGGAGTCCTATGGACCCAGGAGATCATCCAAGTGCCTGCTCCTTCACTTAGTTTTACAGCTAAGCACTGCACACATTGAGCATGAGCTGCGGAAAACTCCCCTCAGCCGTTCAGCACCCTGCAAGTGATCACCACAGCCCAATGATCAAATTAAAGTAATTCTAAGCAAATAGATTAAAATACATTTAAATAAACCCCAATCGTTCTTTTAGTGAATTCAAGCTAGGGGATTCATGTCTCTCCAGCTGCTTGGAGACTGAGATACTGGGAGCTGGTGAGAGGAGTCAGCTGTCTATGTGGATGTCATGAAAGTCTTGACATGCTCAGTCTCCAAGCTGCTGGTTTGATGTGACTACCCAAAGGTGCTGGGACTGGACTGGAGGAATGAAATGGAACCAATTTTTTTATGTCCTTATCAGGATAGTTTAAGCAGCCTGAACAGCAGAACTAAAGGCTGTCCAGATAGCAGTATCTGACTAGTGGCTAAAAACCACTGCTACCTGGATAAGGTCCACACTTGTCCAGATAGTGGACATTCAGTACAGATATTCAGCAGGGACTACTACCTAGACACTGCCACTGAATGTCCAGATAATGTGGTCAGCACTGCAGTCTCCACACAGCCTTTTGGGCTCTTTGAATATCGGGTCCATAATGTTTTATGTCTTGCATGCCTTGCCATAATAAACACAAAATGCATGTCTTAGGAGTACACTACCCTAGGTCACTACACTCTTGAAAAGTAATACATTCCTTTATGAGCATATTTCTGAGATTGACCTCTACAAAGAAGAATGAATTTTTGTACGGCATCAGAATGATGCATCTCAGTAGCAGCAGAAAATGAGATCCAAGTAAAAAAAGTGTTACTTTTTCCCTATCTTCATACAGTATGTCAGCCTGCACAGGGTCACTATCTTCTGCACCGACTAAGCATGGGTAGGACAAATTTCAAAACTATTTACGTATTGTAAATGGGCATATGTTGGCCTGCCAGATTGTCAGTTACAGAGACTTCAGTACATGCAGATTTGTGAATCCAGGTAGGTTTATGCTAAGGGGAAACATGATCATGTAACTCCCCTCCTCAGCTCCCCAATTACAGAAATTATATTAATTGCCTATGAGGCAAAGGGTTAAGTTTAAAATTCTATGTGTGGTGTTTAAATGCTTGCTGCACCCCTTCAGAACTACACGTCCCTTGCGAATGAGTCAGCATGGGGCCTTGGTGGTGCCCCGATTCTTGCAGATTCTGATTTTGACTCAGTGGTGCAGCTTTTTTGTTTAGCACCAGAGCGCTGGAACAGCCTCCCAGAAGAGGTACAGACTGAAGAAAATTATATGCGATTTTGCAAAGGGGTTAAGACATGGCTGATCTGGGAGGCATTGGAGGGGGAGCAGTCAGAGCACTGAGGGGGGAGGATTGTTATACTGCATTTGCATGTGTTTTTATGATCTTTATGTGTTTTGTTTTAAAATGTAAGATGCTTTAGGTTCTTTGTTGCTCATAAAGCAGAGTATCAAATACATGCAATAGATAAATGAATATAAATCCATCACCTGAAAATTGCTCTCTCACAATGAGGCTAAACGCATACCTGTTGTTCTACGTTTTGATGCATTGACAAGAGGCATTCTCAGGTGGAGTGTGTTTAAACTGGAGAAGGACAAATAACACAAATAGATTAAATGTTCAAAGCTATGCATATTTTATGTGAAAAAAATCTACCTATACAAAGAAAGCAAGTGCAAATGTCCAGGGATACTCTACAGTATACATAAAGCAACCTCAAAGCGAAAAGTGCCTACATACTTTATTTCTGAAAATCAATAAAAGGTCTGCAGCTAAAGAGTACCTGAGGACTCTGCCCCTGTGTGGACAGTTTGATAATGTACTTCAGTGACAATTTTGTTCTTGCTTTAAGGCACATTTTAGAAAGGACCATAGACAGGAGAATTCACACATCCATGTCAGGACATGGAAAATTGCAAAAGCATTTTATGAGAGATTCTGCCAAATAGTCTTTTGTAAAATAGGTGCAAGACCACAAAGGTATGCCACACCACGTCTAGCAAAAGTAGTGATTTTAAGAAGCTGCATGGGAGGGGAAAAATGGCATGGAACCCTCCCACCACCACTACAACCACCACCTAGATGTGGGAGCAGTTCTTAAAAATCACTGCTCCGGCACAGATGGCATACCAGGTTCAGCACCACAGATCTGGCCCCCCTCTGGATCGCTGCTCTGACCTCAAGAACACCGTTGTGCTTGCCCATACCCTACCCCTCCCATATCCAGTGGCCAAGCCCCCTTCCCCAGAAGAAAGCCTCCATCCTCCCAACCACCCCTACAGGATGCAGCTCTGATTCCCCACCTTCTCCCCCAAGCACAACCAAGCTCTCCTCCCCAGGCAACATACAACTCTTTTCCTGAAACCCACCCCCAAAATGACACCTCATCTGAATGGCCTCCCCCAGCAGATTCCCCACCCCCCATAGTAGATTACAATTAGGGATTATTGGCACCATTTTGGAACTAAATGTGTGCTGAGCGGGAGCACGTTTTATTTATTTTATTTTTTATTTAACATTTCTTATATACTGCCTTCCATGATATCAAGGTGGTTTACATTAAACAAGCTGAAATTACATTGAACAGGGCATTATAACTTGGAGATAACTATTTTACAGGGAACATGGGCAATGGAGGGTTAAGTGGCTTGCCCAAGACCACAAGGAGCACCTGTGGGACTAGAAACCCCAGTCCTTCTGGCCCAAGGTTGCTGTCCTTTAGTGGGATTTGAACCCTGACCTTCTGGCTTGAGGTAACTTGCCCCAACCACTAGGCCACTCTCTCTCCAAATAGGTATCATTCCTACCAAATGATACCAAATGGGTATCATTCCTACTACCACTGTCCACCAATGACCCCCAGTAAGTAAGACTGCTTCAAGGAGGGGAGAGAGGTGTGGACATTGTATACGGGGGGTGGTAGGGGTATGGGGGCAGCATGGGGGTTCCCAAGTTCCAAGCAGAGATTGGAGAGTCTCCAACATTGTCATTCACAGCTGCCGCTGCCAGAAGGCACTTATTCATGCCTGGGGGTAGGTGTAAATGCTGACATCTGAAAATGTTTTCAATGAGACGTGAATTCCCTACATGAAATTGAGAATCTACATATGACTTGTAGACCACCCAAATCTTTCCCTCTTTCCATCCTCACCATTCCTCCACAGAAGGTAAAGGTGGTGATAATTTCCACATTTGAAAAAAGCCTTTTCTAGAATAGCACTGACATGTATAAGCTTGTCAATGCTGCATTTTACACATGTGAATACTTCTAATATAACCTCCTTTATGTTGTGATGCATTTTAACAATTAATGTCAGGTTTTATTTGATTTTGTCTTGTCATGGAGTGTTGTATTGTGTAGTTGTTCATCTTGTTGATCAGTTTTTGTTGTGTGTTATATTTATTGTAATTCATTTATTATGTTTTATACTGAATTATATTTTATACACCACTTTGTTGCTTGCTTGAGGAAGGCACTTAAGAAAATCTTTGTATAAATTAAATTTTAAAACTGCCTAATTTGGTGCACAGTTGGCAGGTACTTTTCATCTGCCGACTTTGTACCAAACTGCAGATAGAAAGCGTGTCCACTAAAACTTGCCACAGGTATAAAGAACTCCAAACACTTTTCCCCAGCAATGCCAGTAAGTTCTTCAGCAGGGAGGAGTGGCTCAGTGGTTGGGACAGGTTACCTCAGGCTGGAAGGCTGGGTGTTCAATTCCTGCATGGGGACAAGCAACCTCAGGCCAGAGGGACTGGGGTCTCTAGTCCCATGGCCACTCCTTGTGGCCTTGGGCAAGCCACTTAACCCTCCATTGCCACAGGTACACTTAGATTGTGAGCCCTTTGGGGACAAGGGAATAAAAAGTACCTGTTAGTATACATGTAAACTGAACTGATTCTAAAGAGTGTGGTATAAAAAAGAAAGAAATAATAAAAAAATAAAGCAAATATGAATGATTTCCACTATTCACTCTTCTGTGTGAAAACAGCATAATGACACTGAAGACTCAATATCAGAAATCATTCATGCTCTCTATACACTGAAGAAGTTGTTGGAGAGAAAGTATTTGATTTGGCCCCAGATGCACAAGGGTTTGCAAAACAAAGGCCTTCATCAGACATTTATGCAGAGAAGTACATGAATATTTTTGATATGGGCAACAGTTCAAATGTAATTTTGATCTTTTACAATGATGGAATATAAGGAATTGGACTAGCATATAAACTGGTGGTACAATAATTATATTTTAGACTATGATGAATTTAATTGTTAAAAAAATGTTTAAGAATTTAATACATTTAAAAATAAGAGGAGTTTTTCCCAGGATCAATGATGAATGATAAGCTTAACATATGAAATATATTTGTGACTGGCTGGGAGATACCGAGATTCTATTTCTTCTTTTCATTGTAGTTGCAGAGGTTTTTATAGTTTTTGCATTTACTACTACTACTGAGCATTTGTAAAGCACTACCAGTCGTACGCAGCGCTGCACAGACATGTAAGAGACAGTCCCTGCCCATTAGAGCTTACAATCCAATCAAGACAAAACACAGAAGGTGTAAGCAGGGATAGAACTAGGGGAAAGAAAAGGGAAAGAAAGGAGATCAGGTGAGTCAAGATCCAAAAGCAGCAGCGAAGAGGTGAGTTTTCAACCTGGATTTGAAGAGGATTAGAGAAGGTGCCTGGCGTACAGACACAGGTAGTTTGTTCCAGGTGTAAGGTGCAGCAAGGTGAAAGGAGTGAAGTCTGGAGTTAACAGTAGAAGAGAAGGGCACAGATAGAAGCAGTTTGCTAGAAGAGCAGAGTTCCCGAGGGGGGTTGTAAGGAGAGATAAGAGAAGAAAGGTACTGAGGAGCCGCAGAGTGAATGCGTTTATAGGTGGGCAGGAGAAGTTTGAACTGGATGCAGAAACAGATAGGAAGCCAATGAAGTGACTTGAGAAGAGGAGTAATATGGGCATGATGAGGCTGGCGGAAGATTAGTCGCGCAGCAGAGTGTTGAACAGATTGAAGGGGAGAGAGATGATCCAAAGGGAGACCAGCAAGGAGTAGGTTACAGTAGTCAAGATGGGAGGTGATTAAGGAGTGGATAAGTGTTTTAGTAGTGTGTTCAGAAAGGAAAGGGCGGATTTTGCTAATGTTATAGAGAAAGAAATGGCAGATCTTAGCTACGAGCTGGATATGTGTGGAGAAAGAGAGAGAGGAATCAAAGACAACCCCCAGATTGCGGGCCAAGGAAACAGGAAGGAGTACAGAGTTATCCACAGAGACTGAGAAAGGAGGAGGAGGGGCGAGGTTTCAGGGGGAAAGATGAGAAGTTCAGTCTTGGCCATGTTCAATTTCAAGCGGCGATGAGAAATCCAGGCAGCAATGTCAGAGAGGCAGGCAGAGATCCGGGTCTGGATTGCTGGAGAGATTTCAGGTGTAGAGAGGTAGATGTGGGAGTCATTGGCATACAGATGGTACTGAAAGCCATGGGAAGAGATAAGCGCACCAAGGGACTTGGTATAGAGAAAGAAAAGGAGTGGACCCAAGATAGATCCTTGGGGTACACCAACTGGGAGCGGGGTAGCAGCAGAGGAGGAGCCACCAGAACACACACTGAAAGAGCGATGGGAGAGATAGGAGGAGAACCAGGATATTATAGAGCCACTGAAACCAAGCGAGGACAGGGTATCGAGGAGAAGATTGTGGTCAAAAGTGTCGAAAGCAGCAGAGAGATCAAGAAGGATGAGGACAGAGTAAAGGCCCTTGGATTTTGCCAGGAACAAGTCACTGGAGACTTTGGCAAGAGCCATTTCAGTAGAGTGCAGAGGACAAAAGCCAGACTGTAAGAGATCCAGGAGGGCATGAGAGGAGAGGAAGTCGAGGCAGCGGTGGTGAATCACACATTCGAATAGTTTAGAAATGAAGGGAAGGAGAGAGATGCGTCGATAGAAGGACAGGTGGGATCAAGTGAGGGTTTCTTGAGGAGAGGTGTGACCACAGCATGATTGAAGTCTGCAGGGACTGTTAAGAACATAAGAACATAAGATATGCCATACTGGTTCAGACCAAGGTCCATCAAGCCCAGTATTCTGTTTCCAACAGTGGCCAATCTAGGTCATACGTACCTAGCAGTTTCCCCAAGGGACACAGGTTCCACAATGCTTGTATTGGTTCAAGCATTGATATCCTGGGTCCCTTCTTAATAATGGTTTATGGACCTTTCCTCCAGGAACAAGTCCAAACCTTAATTAAAAACCAGCTACACTAAAAGCCATTACTACAACCTCCGCAAACAAATACCATAGTTTGCTTACACGTTGATTGAAAAAATATTTTCTCTTATTAGTTTTAAATAGTTTACCCTGTAGCTTCATTGCATGTCCCCTAGTCTTTCTATATTCTGATAAGGTAAACAATCGATCTACGTTTACCCGTTCCACTCCATTCATTAATTTATAGACTTCTATCATATCTCCCCTCAGCCGTCTCTTGTCCAGGTTAAAGAGCCCCAACCTTTTTAGCCTTTCTTCATAGGAGTAGCCTTCCATCCCCTTTACCATTTTGGTGGCTCTTCTCTGAACCTTTTCTAAAATCGCAATATCCTTTTTAAGATACGGCGACCAGAATTGCACACAATATTCAAGGTGCGGTCTCACCATGGAACGATATAGAGGCATTATAATATCTTTTGTTTTATTTTCCATTCCTTTCCTTATCATACCTAGCATTCTATTTGCTCTCTTGGCCGCCGCTGCACACTGGGCCGAGGGTTTTAACATGGTATCCACAATGACGCCTAAATCTTTTTCCTGGGTGGTGGTTCCTAATGTGGAATCTTGCATCGTGTAACCATAGTTTGGGTTGTTCTTCCCTAGGTGCATAACCTTGCACTTCTCCACATTAAATTTCATCTGCCATTTTGATGCCCAGTCTTCCAATTTATCAAGATCCTCTTGCAATTTTCCACAATCCTCCTGGGTTTTAACAACTTTAAATAGTTTTGTGTCATCTGCAAATTTGATAACCTCACTCGTTATTCCACTTTCCAGGTCATTTATGAATATGTCAAAAAGCAGCGGACCCAGCACAGATCCCTGGGGTACACCACTATTCACCTTTCTCCATTGGGAAAATTGGCCATTTAGCCCTACCCTCTGCTTTCTATCTTTTAACCAGTTCCTGATCCACAATAGTACACTGCCTCCTATCCCATGACTCTTTAGTTTTGCCAAAAGTCTCTCATGAGGGACCTTGTCAAAGGCTTTCTGAAAGTCCAGATACACAATATCAACCGACTCACCTTTGTCCACCTGTTTATTCACTCCTTCAAAAAAACATAACAGATTAGTAAGACAAGATCTTCCTTGTCTAAAGCCATGTTGGCTGTCTCCCATTAGGTCGTGACTATCCACATGCTGAGTAATATTATTCCTTATGATGGTTTCTACCATTTTTCCCAGTACTGATGTCAGGCTCACCGGTCTGTAGTTTCCCGGATCACCCCTCGAACCCTTTTTAAAAATTGGTGTTACATTGGCGATCCTCCAATCCTCAGGTATTAGAGATGATTTTAATGATAGTTCACAGATTACTGATAGCAGGTCTGCAATCTCAAATTTCAGTTCTTTCAACACCCTTGGATGTATACCATCCGGCCCAGGTGATTTGCTACTCTTCAGTTTATCTAATAGTTGTAAGACATCTTCCCGATGTATCGATATTTCCTTCAATTCTTCCACACCTTTAAATACCACTTCAGTCATGGGTAACATCCCTACATCTTCCTCAGTAAAGACCGAAGCAAAGAATTCATTCAGTCTCTCCGCTATCGCCTTGTCGCCTCTTAGTGCTCCTTTAACCCCTTTATCATCTAATGGACCAACTGACTCTCTCACAGGTTTTTTGCTACGAATGTACTTGAAAAGGTCTTTATTTCGCGTTTTTGCTTCCGCAGCAAGCTTCTTCTCATATTCTCTCTTTGCCTGCCTTATCAATGCCTTGCATTTGAATTGTCAGTGCTTGTGCTGTTTCCAGGTTTCATCGTTTGGCTCTTTTTTCCATTTCCTGAAAGATGCTTTTTTGGCAACAACAGCCTCTCTGACCTCACCTTTAAACCATACTGGCAGTTTTTTGGACTTCCTTCCACTTTTCTTAAAGCGTGGAATATAGCTGGTCTGGGCTTCCAAGATAGCATTTTTCAACAACACCCAAGCTTGATGTACGTCTTTAACCTTTGCAACTGCTCCTTTTAGTTTTTTCTTAACTGTTTTCCTCATTTTATCATAGTCTCCCTTTCGAAAGTTAAAGGGTAGTACTGTGGATTTCCTTACTATCCCTCCTCCACTAATTAAATCAAAGGTGATCATGCTATGATCACTATTGCCAAGTGGCCCCAACACCCTTATCTCTTGCACTACATCTGGTGTTCCACTAAGGACTAGGTCTAATATTGCTTCCCCTCTGGTCAGTTCATGAACCAGCTGCTCCAAGAAGCAGTCATTTATTTCATCTAGGAACTTTATCTCCCTAGCATGTCCTGTTGTGACACTGACCCAGTCGATGTCGGGGTAATTGAAATCACCCATTATTATTACTGCACTGTAACTTTTGCTAGCTTCCTTGATTTCTTTGAGCATTTCATCATCCATTTGTTCATTCTGGCCAGGCGGACGATAGTATACCCCCACTGCCATCGCCTTCCCCTTTTTACATGGAATTTCAATCCATAGAGATTCTACAGCAAATTTTGTTTCTTGCAAAACTTTAATCCTTTCTGACTCAATGCCCTCTCTAACATAGAGCGCAAACCCCTCCACCAATTTGATCAGCTCTATCATTACGATATAGTTTGTACCCAGGTATCACAGTGTCCCACTGGTTGTCCTCCTTCCACCATGTCTCTGATATTCCAATCATATCTAACCTCTCGTTTAGTGCTATATATTCTAACTCTCCCATCTTGTTTTGTAGACTTCTAGCATTTGCATACAAGCATTTTAGAGACTGTATTTTATTCATATTAATTTGGCTATTGGTAGACATGGGTAATTTGGGATCTTTAAGCTCTGTCTGCTCCATACTCGAGGGCATTTGGGCTACTTTACTCTTTTTTGGAACCTCTCTGCTTTTTGTAGTATCCTTCAAGGATACATTCTTCCGAACCATGCGCTCTTGGGCGACTGTCGGCTTTCCCCTATTATCTAGTTTAAAAGCTGCTCTATCTCCTTTTTAAAGGTTAATGCCAGCAGCCTGGTTCCATCCCGGTTAAGGTGAAGCCCATCCCTTCGGAAGAGCCCCTCCTTTCCCCAGAATGTTCCCCAGTTCCTAACAAATCCGAACCCCTCATCTCTGCACCATTGTCTCATCCACGCATTTCGGAGAACGCTACCCTGGAAGTTCTGGATTTCAACTTCCTACCTAAAAGCCTAAATTTAGCTTCCAGAACCTCCCTAACACATTTTCCTATGTCATTGGTACCGACATTTACCAAGACAGCAGACTCCTCCCCAGCACTATCTAAGACCTTATCTAGGTGGCGTGTGAGGTCCGCTACCTTCGCACCAGGCAGGCATGTTACCAGGCGATCCTCACGTCCACCAGCCACCCAGCTATCTACATGCCTAATGATCGAATCACCAACTATAACTGCTGTCCTAACCCTTCCCTCATGGGTACTTGGCCCTGGAGAAACCTCCTCGGTGCAAGAGGGGTTTACATCACCTGGAGGACAGGTCCTAGTTACAGGATCACTTCCTGCCACACCAGGGTGATGCTCTCCTGTCACGTGACCTCTCTCCTCCATGGCAACAGGGATGCTGCCAGACTGGAGGTGGGACTTCAGGACTATATCCCTGTAGATCTCGTCTATGTCTATGTACCTCTCTGTCTGTCTTATGTTTTCCAAGTCTGCTACTCTAGCCTCTAGAGAACGGACTCGTTCCCTGAGAGCAGAGAGCTCCTTGCACCTTGTGCACACGTAAGACCTCTCACCAGCTGGGAGAAAATCATACATGTGACACTCAATGCAAAAGACTGGAAAGCCCACATCCCGCTGCTGGACTGCTGTCTGCATCTTAGTTTTAAGTTTGTGTTTAGATCTTTAAGTTCTTTATGTACTAAAGGGTGCTATGGATATTTATACCACTAAAACTGTACCTAAGAAGTTTAATATACCTTGTTCACCTGAAACTTAATTAATCTCAGGTCCTTAGTGTATGACTGATTTGGGTAATGAGCTTCACCTGAGAGCACCTCCTGTCTTTTAAGTTGTGCAAGTACCTATAAAGCTGTGATTATCCCAGGGGAGGGTGGGTGTGGGGAGGGAGGGAGAGATATAACACTTATTAAAAAAGGGCTGCTACACAGTACCCTGTCCTGTGCTGCTGAGGTAAGCTATATTCTGTTTGATTTAAATTATAGCTCTTTGCTGCTGCTAGGCTCTAACCTATTATGAAATTTAAACTACAAGCTCTCTGCTGGATTCTAAATTTAACCAGAAAGCTATCTTCTGTGTTTTAATTTGAAACTAAAAGTACTTTGCTGATGCTAGGCCCTGAGTGACTATGAAATTTAAACTACAGCTCTCTACTGGGTATGAAAGGTAACCAGAAAGGTCTCTTCTGTGTTTTAAATTGAATCTTAAACTATTGCTACTAGGCCCTGACTGATTTAACAAAAAATAGTGGGTTCACAGATTAATTAGCTTTAAAAGAAAAAAAATTCCCTTCAGAAAATTTCCCAGAAGTGTATACTCACAATTTCAGATTTCTCTCCAGAAGTAACAGCCCCCCTTTCTAGTCCTTCAAGACTTTAAATTATAGCTCTTTGCTGCTGCTAGGCTCTAACCTATTATGAAATTTAAACTACAAGCTCTCTGCTGGATTCTAAAGTTAACCAGAAAGCTCTCTTCTGTGTTTTAATTTAAAACTAAAAGTACTTTGCTGATGCTAGGCCCTAACCTATTATGAAATTTAAACTACAAGCTCTCTGCTGGATTCTAAATTTAACCAGAAGCTCTCTTCTGTGTTTAATTTGAAACTAAAAGTACTTTGCTGATGCTAGGCCCTGAGTGACTATGAAATTTAAACTACAAGCTCTCTGCTGGATTCTAAAGTTAACCAGAAAGCTCTCTTCTGTGTTTTAATTTGAAACTAAAAGTACTTTGCTGATGCTAGGCCCTGAGTGACTATGAAATTTAAACTACAAGCTCTCTGCTGGATTCTAAAGTTAACCAGAAAGCTCTCTTCTGTGTTTTAAATTGAAACTAAAAGTACTTTGCTGATGCTAGGCCCTGAGTGACTATGAAATTTAAACTACAGCTCTCTACTGGGTATGAAAGGTAACCAGAAAGTTCTCTTCTGTGTTTTAAATGGAATCTTAAACTGTTGCTACTAGGCCATGACTGATTTAACAAAAAATAGTGGGTTCACAGATTAATTAGCTTTAAAAGAAAAAAATTCCTTTCAGAAAAATTCCCAGAAGTATATACTCAAAATTTCAGATTTCTCTCCAGAAGTAACAGCCCCCCTTTCTAGTCCTTCAAGACTAGTTGCAGTGGATAGCGATAGGTTGGGAATATGAGAGATGGAAGGGACAACAGCGAAGGAGATGGGGCTTAGGAGACGGGTAGGGATAGGATCAGAGGAGCAGGTGGTGAGTTTGGAGGAAAAAAGGTGTGCAGTTTCCTTTTCAGAGATCACAGGAATGGAAGAGAGGGTAGCAGAGGTAGGGGGGAGAGTTGGGAGTGGAGAGGAGGAGGAGGGGAAGTGGCTGAGTTTGTGGGGAATTGGAGGGTGATCTTGTGGATTTTGTCATGGAAATAGTCAGCTAGGGTTTGGGCAGAAAGGGAGGGAGGGATCAGAGGCGGAGGCACTTTGAGGAGGGAGCTGAGAGTAGTAAAGAGACGGCGAGGATCAGAGGCAAGAGAGTTAGTCAGATGGACATAGTAGTCTTGTTTGGCAAGAGCTATGGCAGACTGGAAAGAGACAAGCATGAATTTGAAGTGTAGAAAGTCTGCAGGGGAGCGGTATTTGAGCCAAGCACGCTCAGCAGAATGGGCACAGGAACGTAGATAGCGGGTAATGGGTGAAAGCCAGGGCTGGGGTGCAGAACGTCTCACAGGACGTGGGATGGGCGGAGCAAGGGCATCCAGAGCCGAGGAGAGTACAGCATTATAGGAAGTTACTGCCTCGTCAACAGACTTAGATGACATAGTGGAAGAAAGAGATGAAGAAATGGTGGAAGAGACAGACAAAGGATCAATAGCATGACGATTTCTAAATAGGTTGGAGGAGACAGGACAAGGCTGAGGCAGCTGGTGATGAAGATTAAAACTTAAAAGGTGATGGTCAGATAAGGGGAGAACTGAGTTACAGAAGTTCGAGGGTAAGCAACTCGAGAAAAATATCAGGTCAAGGCAGTGGCTGTGTTGGTGAGTGGGGGCAGTGGAACAAAGCTGGAGGTCAAATGAGGAGGTAAGGGAGAGGAGCTTTAAAGCATACGGATCAGAGGGGTTGTCGACATGAATGTTAAAATCCCCAAGAATAAGAGTGGGGGAAGAGGGATCCAGAAAGAAGGAGAGCCAAGAGTCAAAGTCAGTGAGAAAGGTAGAAGCAAACTTGTCAGGAGGACGATAAATAACAGCAACCCGGGGAGGAAGTGGAGTGGAAGGGCGGATGGAGTGGACTTCAAAGGAGAGAAAGGAGTGAGACTGGGGCAGCAGGAGGGGTTGGAATTGGCAAGAGGGAGAGAGTAGAAGCCCAACACCACCACCACGGCCAGTGGGACGAGGCGTGTGGGAGAACTGATAGCCCCCATGGCAGAGAGCAGCAGTAGATGTGCTATCATCAGGGAGGAGCCAGGTCTCAGTTAGAGCAAGAAGGTGTAGAACATTAGAGATAAAGAGATTATGAGTAAAAGCAAGTTTATTAGAGACAGAGTGTGCGTTCCACAAGGCACATGAGAAAGGGAGAGTGGAAGGGGAAAGAAGTGGGATATGGATGAGGTTGAACAAGTTGTGTGAAGATTTCTTCTCAGAGTGAGAAAGAAGTCTAGGGGGGCCAGGATTAGGGCTGATATCTCTAGATGAGAGGAGAAGCAGAGTACAGGGTAGAGAGGAAATAGTACGGCGGAAACGAGGGTGAGGTTGCCTTAGAGAGAGAGGAGATGGTTGAAGGAGAGGGAGAAAGTGATGAAGTTCAAGAGCTGATGATAGGGTAGAAGACAGAATGGAGGGGGAAGTGAGGACAGTAAAGGGGAGACAAGGAGGGGAGGAGTGAAGGTGCTGGTAAGAGGGGAAACAGTTAGGGAGTATGAAGAAAAGGAAGACAATGTGATGTGGAGCCATAGAAGAGGAACAGAGAGGGACAGTGCAGCATATGTTATCCTACAAGCAGTGAGGTAGCAATGGATTCTGCAGGCTATACAGCATATGTTATCTTACAAGCAATGAGGTAGCAATGGATTCTACAGGTCATGCAGCATATGTTATCTTACAAGCAGTGAGGTAGTAATGGATTCTGCAGGCTATACAGCATATGTTCTCTTACAAACGGTGAGGTGGGAATGAGGTAGCAATGGGTTCTATAGGCTATGCAGTGCAGGATGTCTTGCTTATCGTGTGCTGCTTACCAGTTTGGGTGGCTCAGTTTGGGACAGCTTGTCATAGGGTGTGTAGGTTCAGGTCACTTTGGTAGATGGGAGGGTTTATGTTGGATTGGTAACAATTACAGTCCACGCCTAAGGGCCACGCCAAAGGGCCCTCAGGCGCAGGTGCGCCAAGGGCGCTCCAATTTTAAAACATGCAGGCTGGGCCGGATTGGCCTTGGGGGCTGATCGGGGAGGAGAGATTGTCGCGCTCAACTCCCCGACGCTGAATCGGGCCTCGGTGGTGTCTTGGAGATGGTGCTGGTTTCATGGAGATGCATCTAAAATAATCCCCTTGATAAAGGGAGCCCAAATTCATTTCAGTGTCCCTTCCCAAAGTCCCAATGAAGCTTCATTATTAAGTGATAGTTTAATTCATAAACATGTTTGAAGAAGAATTTTGTTTGTTTACTTCTTTGAGAATAAAGGTTTCAACTTGGTACCTTTAGGGTAGCTTTACCTGGTTATCCCTCAGTGGCGAAAGTTAGGAGTAGAAAAAGCTGTCCTAACCTTTGCTGCCGAAGCTGACCAGGCAGCGGCTGAATATCACCGCTGAGCACTTATTCCAGGGTACTGCCCCTGGGACGCTCCAATGCTAACCGAGTAGCATCGAGGTATAGAGCGGAGGTACCTAGGGATATTCAGTGGCACTAACCATGTTAGTGCCACTGAATATCCCGCTTAGGGCCATTTATGTGGTTAAAAAACTGGGTTAGTTATTGCAATGCAATCATAACAGTGGTCAGAAAATGAACTTGAGAAAAATATGACAAGGATATGAGTATCAGAAAAAGTAGATTTATATTAGGACAAGAGATTTTAGTCATTTGGATAGGTCAAAGTGGATTTTAAATTGCAGTAGTGGAATCTCCTATGAAAAAATGGCACTGGCCCTTTGAAAATAACTTTTGCATGGGAGAATTTAACCTGCATTTTAAAGGACAGTCACAAAAATATTTTTAAAGAGTTGTAGATAGAATAGGAAAGAAAATATGTTGCAGCTACTTTCCCTTTTTTTGATCATGTAAAAAAATGTAGAAGGGTCAAAATAGATGCGGTTTGACTGGATTTATGCCAGTCCAAAGTGGGAGTTAATATATTTTATATCTAAGGACTCTAGGAGGCAAAAACATTTATTTAAGGCAAATATAAGTAGTACAGCTATTTGGGAGAGCCTGAATACTTCCTATTGTTTAGTATCCAGAAGTTAACATGACTTGGGGTGAACTGAACCCAGCATAAATTTGTGGAAGTGTACAAGTACTTAAGATAATAGACACTGAAAAGGTCCTCTCCATTTCATTCTCTACCATCGAGTGATTTGGTAGAACTCAAACTGCCTATATAAAATACATAAATAGTGGTATTATACAATTAAAATGATAGTGATACTGCCATCTACTGACTAAAGCACAGCAATACATTATGGAAGTTTGAAGTCAATATTCAAAAAGATCTAGCTAGCTGAACAGCTAAATTAAAGCCTTTGGAAATTCAATCTGTTAACCTTCTATATGTGAAACACTAAATTTCACTAGGCAGCTAAATTTAGCTATTTGAATGCAGAATGGGCTGGGAGGAGGTTTGAGGAAGAAGGGATAAGATGAATTGGATGTGACTGACTTTCAGCACTGACACTTATCTTGGCTGATCAAATCTAGGGGCTGCCAAAAACAGGCCAAAAAACAGCCAACCAACTAGTCTCCAACAGAAAAAGGTGTTTGCTACCCTGTCCCTCCTCTCTCCCATATTTTTGTTAATGAAGATTGAACCTGATCTCCCCACTCCATCCTTCCTGGCATTTCATTTTTGCTTTTAGGGGATTTTTTTAATGCCACAAGGTCAAAATCTCCCTCTCTACCATTCTATAGCGCCCCCTATTCTATTTAATTATTTGTTTAAACTGACTGGCCTCAAGACTGAAGGACTGACCAACATCCAAGCAGAGCTTTTAGAAAGCAGAATATGCACATTGTGACGTAGAAACCTCTCAAGGTGCTATGGAAACAGATAGTGATCCGGTGGAGAGAACCGGTACTGCAAGAGAATGCAGGATTTTCTCTTCAGAGAGAAAAAAACACAGAGCTAATCAGGAACCACACCTCACCTCAGGGGAGGAGAGAAGCCAAGTCCCTGATTGGGCACGCCCAAGCATGAGGCGGGCAGTTCAGTATACAGACAGCTTGTTAAGCACTCAGAAACAGAGAGAGTCAGATTTTGATTCGGATTTGAAAGAAGACGACGAGGAGGAAGAGATGGAGAGAGAGCAATTAGGCAGCTGTGATCCACTAAGGAGAAGACTGGACTCAGGAAGCAAGTACCTGGGAGACTCAGGGGCAAGGAGAATCTTCTGTGACCAGAAGGATTCAGGAGCACTGAGAGACCCAAGGCTACACCACAGGCTTCTAGAGGACCAAGCAGAACCTGGGAACTGAAGGCAGAGGGACAGTGAATTACCCTGGAGAAAGCCACAGCACAAGGTACACAGTGGGTTTGAAGCAGTTAGCAAGTTTAACATTGGGAAGCCAGAAAGAGTAAAGGCTAACATTAAAAGCCAAGACAAAGTCAGACAACCTGGTAGCAATTGCTTGCAGTCTGGAAAGCATATAAGCAGCCTAGGCTATTCTCACAAGCCAGCAGAAACCTATAGTAAGGGAACAGCTGAGTCTTATTACAGATATGTGTGCCAAGAGAAGCCTGACCGTTCTACTTTTAACACACTGTTGAGAAACTCTCCACTCACAGCTGAAGTTTTAAACCCAGCACTTACGTTTAGTGATAAGTGGGGGAAGGATAATTCAAACACGCAGAACTGTTGTCCTAGTAAAAGCAGCATTGCTAATTATCCAGAGATAAGCAGTTTAAACAAACAGTTACCTGAAGGAGGAAGACATTATCAGCTTAGCCCAGGAAGAACGCAGGCTGAATTGCTTCTTAAAGATTTCAGAGAGTTCCTTGAAAGCAGGGCAGTTTCTTCCTCTAATGTAGCACAGCCCACAAACAGCTGTGAAGAGGAAATGCCTTTAGTTTCTTCTCTACCGTTCACAGAGCCAGACATGCCAATGGACTGTTCAGCTTGTGTCATTGAGAAGGACATTTAATTGAAATGCTGTACAAAGTTATATGAAGCAATATAACAGAAGTTGCTGTATTGATTCCTATGCTGAAGAGCTTATCAGAAGGGAATAAGTCAACGCATAATTGTCTGCATACCAGGAGCATTGCTGTTTGCCAAAGTTTGTTTCTTCCGTTAGTGAAAAGGGTCACATGACAACTGAATGTGATCACAGAAGATAATGGACATTTAGCCTAGCAGTGCAATACCTTGTTTTGGTTTCTCACTCTTGTTTTGTGCTATTATACTTTATTTGCATCTGTTTGCACTTGAACTGCAATGCGGAAATAAACCTCAAAGAAATTTTCTTTGCCTGCCTTACTACTTGAGCACACACAACTACAATTCTCAACCCTGAAGGGCATCAAAGGCCACCCCCTCCTGAAACCCTCAAGGTCCCGGGAGCGGGTGCGTGGCAAAGTGGCGTAGTATTGAGGATACTGCGCAGGCGCAAGAAGTAGCCACATCGGGAGCTGCAGAAGTCAGCTTTCCAGAAGAGCCCCAGCTGAAGAGCTGACGAGCCCAGACGAGGAAGGGGACTGCAGGAGGCTACAGGATCTGCTGTTGCTGACGTGCATGCAAACTACCTGAGCCAGGTAAAGGGTATCCACCCCGGGTAACCAGGATACCAGGGCAAGGGTGCAGCCTAGTGGTGACTAGGGAGAAAAAAAAAAAGGAGAAATAAAAGCACAGATAGATAAGTGTACTGTGATACCGCACTTGGGTCTGTATTTTTGCTTTATTCCAGGAATTCCAAGATGGCGATGGAGGCCAAGGACATCTTCCAATGGATGGCGACACACCTAGAGCGCTAGAGAAATCTTTCGTTAGAGGCACAGGAAAGAGCCAACGCGAGTCTCCGTGAACAGCAGCAACCTCTACTTACCATGATGGAGGAATGGCTAAAGGAGAGGAAGCAGGCGACTATACCACCAGCATCTACAACAGGTTCCACTCTAACAGACTCTGTACATCCTGTTAGTCTACACACAGGAACTTTGTTTAATTTTGGTCAACTTACTAATCAGGATGATGTAGATGACTTTCTCGAGAGCTTTGAGAGAGTAGCTCGCCTTAGCGCCTGGCCTAGGGAACATTGGGCACTAAGATTAGCAGCATCCCTTACTGGGGAAGCAATGGCCGCTTACTGCGCCATGCCTGCTGCACTGGCCGGAAGCTATGACGAATTAAAGAAAGCGATAAGAGAGAGATTAGGGCTCACTCCTCTGGTTTACCACACTCGCTTGAGAAATGTAAAACTGAGGCTGAGTGAGACCCCTAAGTCCTTGTGTCACAGGATTCATAGCTTGATTGACAAGTGGTTAACTCCAGAAGGGAGATCTGTGGAGTCAATACTTGATGACTTGGTACTAGAGCAATACATGAACGCTCTACCCCAGGGAATCCACACCTTCCTGATCTTGCAAAACTCCCCAAGAAGCTGTTGCACTCTCTGAAAGATACATAGAGGCAGAGCTAACTGCCCAGAGAGCTGGCACTACTTCCCAGGAGACAGGCACAGTTGCGGATCAGAAAGGGACCGGAGGGTGCAGGAGGATCCTATAAAAATGTGCATGCCATTGTGGAAAAATTCTAAGAGTAAGCCAAGGTGTTACAAATGTGGGCAAGAGGGACATTTGCAAAAACACTGTTAAAACTGCCTTGATAGCGGATAGTTCTATGGAGGATAGACAAGGTTTTCTTCTTTCTGTTGAAATACAGGGAATTACCACTCAAGCTTTGCTAGATTCAGGAGCTGAGTTAAGTATGCTCTCTGAAGAGTTGTGGCAGAGAATAGAAGCCATGCAGGGCAAATAAGTAATTCAGCCTGTGAGTTCAGTTAAAATAAGATGTGTTCATGGAGGAACTTCCACCTATCCAGTATATAAGTTACACATAGCAGGGTTAGGTGCCCGAAGGACTATCCCCTTAGCAGTTGTCCCAGGACTTCCCCATGCAGTAATTCTAGACAGGGATTGGCCGCAGTTCTTTAGAGAGATGGAACGAGAGTTGCAGGTGAAAGGCGCAATGGTCTCCACAAGAGCCCAATCCTCAGCCTTAGAAACTAAAGAAGACACCCCAGAGGATCTTGGAGACGTTCTCCCCTCTGATGAAGCATTGATAAACACTCCAGACACTAAGGTCAGAAAGGCAAAAGCTGAGAAGCGTAAGGAGAAACAGTCTCGCTCTAAGAACAAGTCTGAAGTACAGGCAGGGCAAGAGCTGCCATGTGTACCAGAGGAGCTAATGAACAAGTTTCCCACGTTCCCAAACGAGCAGCAAGCGGACCCGCTCTCACACAGGCATTCAAATGGGCTCAGACTACTAGGGATACCTTACCCAGGTTTCTCCTGACTGCAGGAATACTTTATAGGGAAAGTAAAGATCCTTTCACCGGGGATAGCAGAAAACAGTTGGTGGTGCCAACCACCTTTAAAAATATAGTGCTACGGTTGGCACACGACCATCCTGTTGGGGGGCATAAGGGCATTCAGGGAACCCTCGATCAAATCTTATCCCGATTCTATTGGCCGGGTATCTTTAAAGAGACGGACAAGTTTTGTGAGGCTTGCCCCACGTGCCAAAGAGTTTCAGCCGCCCATCCCAGGGATGTCCCCATGATACCATCACCTGTGATTAAAGATCCCATCCAGAGGATAGGTGTAGACATTGTTGGACCTCTGATTAAAACCCCTCGAGGTTTCCGCTATATCTTAGTGGTGGTAGACCACGCTACAAGGTTCCCGTGGGCCATGCCACTACGCACCATATCTGCCAGAGTAATAGCAAACAAACTCATTAAGCTATTCTGTGAAGTGGGTTTCCCCAAGGAAGTTCTCACCGACAAGGGGAGCAACTTCATGTCAAAATACTTAGGACAAGTGTGGGATGCCTTTGGCATTCACCACATTAAGACGGCAGCATATCATCCACAAACGAACGGTTTAGTCGAAAGACAAAACCAGACCCTTAAAAGAATGTTACGTAGGAGTTTGGAGGGGGAAATGGACAACTGGGATACAATGCTTCCCTTTGTTCTGTATGCGTGCAGAGAGAGAAAACAGGCCTCATTAGGAACAACACTGTATGAACTCCTGTACGGCAGGTCTCCCCGTGGCATTCTCGATATTTTAAGAGAACAATGGGTAGAACCAGATCCCAGGGAAATAGAAGTGCCCGAGTTCCTAAAAGATTTAAAGAAGCGGCTACGCCGGACCTCACAAGTAGCAGTGGACAATCTGAAGCGTAGTCAGGTCAAACAAAAATCCTATTATGATAGGAATACAAAGCAGCGTCAACTAACGATAGGAGAGAAAGTTATTGTAATGGTGGCTGGGACAGAACCGAAATTTGAGAGCCATTGGAAAGACCCCTGTCGGGTAATACAACCTGTAGGACCTGTATCTTACTTAGTTGAGAATAGGAAAGGTCGCAGGCAAGTTTACCATATTAACGTGTTAAAACCATGGCATGACAGAGTAGCTTTAGCCCAAATAGCCACAATAGCCTCTCCCCAAGACAACAGCCTCAACAGAAGCTCACCAGCACAGAGCCCATAGATTGTATCACATGCTGGGCCGTCAAGACTAACCCAGCCCGTGATATCTTAAGGGGGGGGATCAGTGACGTAGAAGCCTCTCAAGATGCTATGGAAACAGATAGTGATCCGGTGGAGAGAACCGGTACTGCAAGAGAATGCAGGATTTTCTCTTCAGAGAGAAAAAAACACAGAGCTAATCAGGAACCACACCTCACCTCAGGGGAGGAGAGAAGCCAAGTCCCTGATTGGGCACGCCCAAGCAGGAGGCGGGCAGTGCAGTACACAGGCAGCTTGTTAAGCACTCAGAAACAGAGAGAGCCAGATTTTGATTCGTATTTGAAAGAAGACGACGAGGAGGAAGAGTTGGAGAGAGCGCAATTAGGCAGCTGTGATCCACTAAGGAGAAGACTGGACTCAGGAAGTAAGTACCTGGGAGACTCAGGGGCAAGGAGAATCTTCTGTGACCAGAAGGATTCAGGAGCACTGAGAGACCCAAGGCTACACCACAGGCTTCTAGAGGACCAAGCAGAACCTGGGAACCGAAGGCAGAGGGACAGTGAATTACCCTGGAGAAAGCCACAGCACAAGGTACACAGTGGGTTTGAAGCAGCTAGCAAGTTTAACATTGGGAAGCCAGAAAGAGTAAAGGCTAATGTTAAAAGCCAAGACAAAGTCAGACAACCTGGTAGCAATTGCTTGCAGTCTGGAAAGCATGTAAGCAGCCTAGGCTATTCTCACAAGCCAGCAGAAACATATAGTAAGGAAACAGCTGAGTCTTATTACAGATATGTGTGCCAAGAGAAGCCTGACCGTTCTACTTTTAACACACTGTTGAGAAACTCTCCACTCACAGCTGAAGTTTTAAACCCAGCACTTACGTTTAGTGATAAGTGGGGGAAGGATAATTCAAACCGCAGAACTGTTTTCCAAGTAAAAGCAGCATTGCTAATTATCCAGAGATAAGCAGTTTAAACAAACAGTTACCTGAAGGAGGAAGACATTATCAGCTTAGCCCAGGAAGAACGCAGGCTGAATTGCTTCTTAAAGATTTCAGAGAGTTCCTTGAAAGCAGGACAGTTTCTTCCTCTAATGTAGCACAGCCCACAAACAGCTGTGAAGAGGAAATGCCTTTAGTTTCTTCTCTACCGTTCACAGAGCCAGACATGCCAATGGACTGTTCAGCTTGTGTCATTGAGAAGGACATTTAATTGAAATGCTGTACAAAGTTATATGAAGCAATATAACAGAAGTTGCTGTATTGATTCCTATGCTGAAGAGCTTATCAGAAGGGAATAAGTCAACGCATAATTGTCTGCATACCAGGAGCATTGCTGTTTGCCAAAGTTTGTTTCTTCCGTTAGTGAAAAGGGTCACATGACAACTGAATGTGATCACAGAAGATAATGGACATTTAGCCTAGCAGTGCAATACCTTGTTTTGGTTTCTCACTCTTGTTTTGTGCTATTATACTTTATTTGCGTCTGTTTGCACTTGAACTGCAATGCGGAAATAAACCTCAAAGAAATTTTCTTTGCCTGCCTTACTACTTGAGCACACACAACTGCAATTCTCAACCCTGAAGGGCTTCAAAGGCCACCCCCTCCTGAAACCCTCAAGGTCCCGGGAGCGGGTGCGTGGCAACATTTATGGAAGACCCTGTTTTGCTGTTAATGTCAGCATTTCAATAAGCAACCCCTTGCTGGAAACAACACACACTAAAGAGTTCCAAATCACCTGGGCCGGATGATATACATCCAAGGGTGTTGAAAGAACTGAAATATGAAATTGCAGACCTGCTATTAGTAATCCGTGAATTATCATTAAAATCATCTGTAATACTTGAAGATTTGAGGATGGCGACCATAACACCAATTTTTAAAAAGGGTTCCAGGAGTGATCTGGGAAACTTCAGACCGGTGAGCCTGATGTCAGTACCAGGAAAAATGGTAGAAACCATCATAAAGAACAAAATTGCTGAACATGTGGATAGTCATGGCTTAATGGGAGACAGCCAACATGGCTTTAGACAAGGAAGATCTTGTTTTACTAATCTGTTATGTTTTTTTCAAGGTGTGAATAAACAGGTAGACAAAGGTGAGTCGGTTGATATAGTCTCTTTGGACTTTCAGAAAGCCTTTGACAAGGTCCCTCATCAGAGACTTTTTGCAAAACTAAAGAGTCATGGGATAGGAGGCAGTGTACTATTGTGGATCAGGAACTCATTAAAAGATAGAAAGCAGAGGGTAGGGCTAACTGGCGAATTTTCCCAATGGAGAAAGGTGAATAGTGGTATATCCCAGGGATCTGTGCTAAGTCTGCGGATTTTTGACATATTCATAAATGACCTGGAAAAGGGAATAACGAGTGAGGTTATCAAATTTGCAGATGACACAAAACTATTTAAAGTTGTTAAAACCCAAGAAGATTGTGGAAAATTGCAAGAGGATCTTGATAAATTGGAAGACTGGGCATCAAAATGGCAGATGAAATTTAATGTGGACAGTGCAAAGTTATGCACCTAAGAAAGAACAACCCAAACTATGGTTACACGATGCAAGGTTCCACATTAAGAAACACCACCCAGGAAAAAGATTTAGGCATCATTGTGGATAACATGTTAAAACCCTCGGCCCAGTGTGCAGTGGCGGCCAAGAGAGCAAATAGAATGCTAGGTATCATAAGGAAAGGAATGGAAAATAAAACAAAGGATATTATAATGCCTCTATATCGTTCCATGGTGAGACTGCACCTTGAATATCGTGTGCAATTCTGGTCGCAGTATCTTAAAATAGATATAGCGTTATTAGAAAAGGTTCAGAGAAGAGCCACCAAAATGGTAAAGGGGATGGAAGGATACCCCTATGAAGAAAGGCTAAAAAGGTTAGGGCTCTTTAACCTGGAAAAGAGATGGCTGAGGGAAAATTTAAGTCTATAAATTAATGAACGGAGTGGAACGGGTAAACATAGATTGATTGTTTACGTTATCAGAATATAGTAAGACTAGGGGACATGCAATGAAGCTACATGGTAAACTATTTAAGACTAATAAAAGAAAATATTTTTTCACTCAACGTGTAATCAAACTGTGGAATTTGTTACCAGAGGATGTAGTAAAGGCTGTTAGTGCAGCTGGGTTTTAAAAAGGCTTGGACAAGTTCCTGGAGGAAAGGTCCAACCATTATTAAGAAAGGGCCCAGGATATCAATGCTTGACCCAATACAAGCATTGTGGAACCTGTGTCTTTTGGGGAAACTGCTAGGTACGTATGACCTAGATTGGCCACTGTTGGAAACAGGATACTGGGCTTGATGGACCTTGGTCTGACCCAGTATGGCATATCTTATGTTCTTAATATGAATAGTGCCTATTTTAAGATACATGAGCACATGGCCCACACACATAAATATGGATCCCAAATAAGTGTCCCTGTGGGAAAGAGTAGTTACTCACCTGTAACAGGTGTTCTCCAGGAGCAGCAGGAATCAGTCCTCACATATAGGTGACATCGACGTCGATAGAGCCCTTCCGGAGCATTTCCCCGGCTTTCTATGAAAGCCTTTGGGAATGCAGGCACGCATGCGCGGTTCCCTTCCCGCCTAAAAGTGCCATCTTGCTCAGTCAAATGACATAGCTAAAACAGCACACAAAAATGTAAAACTAAACTATGTACAACTGCAACTCCCAGGGGAGGAGGGAGGGTTGTGAGGACTGATTCCTGCTGCTCCTGGAGAACACCTGTTACAGGTGAGTAACTACTCTTTCTCCAGGACCAAGCAGGAAGTCAGTCCTCACATATGGGTGACTCCCTAGCTCTGGGCTACCAAGAAACCCAGGATGAACAAGAGAACTCCCTCTAGTCTCAGCAGCAAAGAAAGGCTTTTCACTGAAAGAACCTCCACCGGTAGCCCAACGGAGGGCTGGAGGGCAGGAGTTGCCTAAACCTCAAAGAGATTCCGGAGTACTGCCTGGCCAAATGCACTGTCCCTACGGGACTCCCTATCCAGACATTAATGGGCCGCAAAAGTCTGGCTTGAAGACCAAGTTGCAGCCCTGCAGATGTCTACCAACGGTACAGAGCGGAGGTGAGCCACTGAGGCAGCCATTGCCCTGACACAATGTGCCGTGACCCGACCCTGCAAAGGAAGGTCAGCCCCCTTGTAAGCCCAGGTGATACAGTCAGCCACCCAGATGGACAAGGTACGCTTGGACACAGCTAACCCCAGATTATTAGGGTCAAAAGATATGAAGAGCTGAGTAGCCCTTCTATGCCCCTGCGTATGGTCAAGGTAGAAGGATAAGGCCCTCCTACAGTCCAGGGTATGCAGGACTGCTTCAGCCTGGCTTGCATGAGGCCTAGGGAAGAATGTCGGAAGGACCACCTCCTTGTTGAGGTGGAAAGAGGAGACAACTTTTAGGAGGAACATTGGATGAGTCCTAAGGACTACCCTGTTCCCATAGAAGCGGGTGTAAGGCCTGTCGCAGACTAGAGCCTGAAGCTCACTCACTTGCCTGGCTGAGGTTAAGGCTACCAAGAAGAGGGTCTTCCAAGAAAGGAAGCGGAGAGGACAAGTAGCCATCGGCTCAAAAGGTGGGCGAGTCAGTTGCTGCAAGACCACATTCAACTCCCACTCAGGAGTTGGAGGGCGAATTGGAGGCTTTAGCAAGAGCAAGCCTCGAAGGAATCTGGACACCAAGGGGTGAACCGACAGAGAATGTCCCTCAACCAGTGAGTGGTGAGCTGCTAGAGCTGAGAGGTGGACCCGAACAGAATTGGACTTAAGTCCTTGATTGGATAAGTGCAGTAGCTACTGAAGCACTACTGGTACAGCACAGGAGAAAGGATCCTCTGTATGTAGCTGATACCACACAGAAAACCTTTTCCATTTCAGGGCATAGGTTTTTCTAGTGGACTGCTTCCTAGAGGCTAGGACAACCTCCTCAACTTCAGGAGGTAGGCCCCAGGGAGCCAAAACTACCCTTGCAGCCTCCATGCCATCAAATTGAGAGCTCTGAGATTTGGGTGCAGAAGGGAACCCTGATACTGAGAGAGAAGATCGAGTTGCAACCCCAGGGGTAGTGGGGGATCCACTGCCAGCTGAAGCAGAAGTGGAAACCAAGGCTGTCTCGGCCATCTGGGAGCTACCAGCAAGACCGAGGCCTTGTCCTGAAGAATCTTGAACAGGGTTCGGGCCACCAGGGGTGTGGGAGGAAACGCATACAGGAGGCCCTGGGACCAGGAAATCAGAAAAGCATCTGCTGCCAGTCGCAGAGGATGCGGTTGCCTGGAGCAGAACTTTGTCAGTTGTTTGATGGACTGGCAAACAGATCTAGGGTTGGAAGTCCCCACTTCAGGAAGATCTTCTGAACTACTAAGGGATGGAGCTGCCATTCGTGGGGCTGCAGAATCCTGCTCAACCTGTCTGCCAGGTAGTTGTCCTGGCCAGGAAGATACACTGTCTTGAGGAGAATGTTGTGCTTGAGAACAAACAGGCAAAGGTCCTGTGCTTCCTGACAAAGGAGCCTGGAGCCTGTTCCGCCCTGCTTGTTCACATAGAACATGGCTGCCTGGTTGTCTGTTTGAACTAGGACAGACTGATGAGCCAGTGTCTGAGAGAAAGTCCTGAGGGCTAACCGAATAGTCCCGAGTTCCAGTAGATTGATCTGCTGTGTGGCCTCCCAGGGAGACCACAGGCCCTGGGTGCACTTGTCTCGACAATGAGCTCCCCAGCCTTGTAGGGAGGCATCCGTGGTCAACACCACTGTGAACCCAGGAATCTGAAAAGGCACCCCTTGCAGTAGATTGCGTGGGTGCAGCCACCAGCGGAGGGAGTGCATAAATTACTTGGACACCCTTACTCTGTCTCTGAGGCTGCCTGTGGCCTGTGTCCACTGAGTTCTGAGGCACCACTGTGCAGTCCTCATATGGAGCCGGGCATTGGGGGTCACATGTACTGTCGAAGTCATGTGGCCAAGCAGCCTCAGGCAGAGCCTGGCGGAGACCAGAGACCTGCTGAGAAACTCGTTTGCCAAGTTTATCAGTCTTTGGGCCCTGTCTTCTGGCAAGAATGCCTTTGCCAGCAGAGAGTCCAATCTTGCCCCTATGAACTCCAAGTTCTGGGAGGGGAGCAAAGTGGACTTTGCGAAGTTTATGACAAACCCCAGGTTTTGAAGAAGAGCAATAGTTCTGAGGGTGGCTTGTCTGGCCTCCTGGCATGTCTGACCCCCTGATGAGCCAGTCGTCCAGATAGGGGAAGACAAAGATTCCCTGATTTCTCAGGTAGTCCGCCACCACTGCCAGGCATTTGGTAAAGACCCTGGGGGCGGAGGTGAGGCCAAAAGGCAGTACTCTGTACTGATAATGGTTTCCTCCCACAATGAACCTGAGGTACTTTCTGTGGTCTGGATGAATGAGAATGTGAGTGTACGCATCCTTTAAATCCAAGGAGCATAGCCAATCTCCCTGCTGGAGGTAGGGCAGCAGTGTTCCAAGAGTAAGCATCTTGAATTTCTCTTTCTCTAGGAACTTGTTGAGATTTCTGAGGTCGAGAATAGGCCGGAGGCCACCGGTTCTTTTGGGTACTAGGAAGTACCTGGAGTAGAATCCTTGACCTTGGAGATGGGGAGGCACAGGCTCCACTGCCTTGTCCTACAACAGACCTTGGAGCTCCTGAAGGAGAAGATCTGTGTGCAGGGGAGGCCTTGGAGGCTCCCCTGGAAAGTATGGGGGAGGCAGCTGTTGGAAGTGTAGCATATAGCCCTTGTGGACGATGCTTAGCACCCAACTGTCTCCAGTGATGAGTGGCCACCTGTGGGCAAACAGGGTGAGTCGACCTCCTGTGCAGGGTTGGGAGAGCAGGGACGGAGAGGCTATGCCTAAGGAGTCAAAAACCCCCACCCTGCTGAGTGGGAGCAGGGGCTGGAGGCTTGGGGGTCCTCTGCCTAAGGGGCCCATTACCCTGCCCCTTGGCCTGCTGACCCTGTGGGGGAGCCTGGGAGGCCTGGTACTGTGGGTACTGTTTGTAGGCAGTGCCCTTCCTCAGGTAAAAGTGCTTTTTACCCGAGCCCTTCTTCTTGTGAGAAGGGGCAGAAGTCTTTCTAGACAGCCTTGTCCTCGTGAGGTGCTCGGTTTCGAGCTGTGCTGCCTTCTCGGTCATGGGCTTGCCAAAAAGGTTTTCACCTCGGCAAGGGACATCGACCAACTTGTCCTGAACCCATGGCTCGAGGTCTGATGACTGCAACCACGCCTGGCGTCGAGCCGCTATGCTGGCTGCCGCAACACGGGCCGAAGCCTCAAAGCCATCGTAGGCAGCGCGGGACATAAACTTGGAGCATTCCTGGATCCCCGAGGACAAGGACTTGAACCTCTGCAAGGGTTCCCCGTAGAGACCAGCAGAGAACCCGGCCAGCTCCTTGGCCAGGTCCCGCAAGTACATGCCCATGTACAGCTGGTAAGACTGGACACGGCAAGCAAGCATCGAGCCCTGAAAGCATTTTATTTATTTATTACAGGCTCTTATATACCGCACTATTTGAGATCAGCGCGGTTTACAATATAACAATATACCAGAACAACAGGTTGTTTGGTTTTATATATAACAGGAACAAGAACTTGGATAAAACAAGGGGAAAAAAGTTGAACTGAAACTATTTACATATGTAATTACATGTATATACAGCAGTATTATTCTTAGGTTGGGATGGGTCATGTGGAACAGGTGATTAAAGAGGAGATGGGAGGTTAGGTCGGTGTTTGGCTGGTCTGGTAATATTGGGGAAATAGGTGGGATTTGAGTGCTTTTCTGAACTGCGTTAGATCGGAGATAGCCCTAATCTCCAGTGGTAAGGTGTTCCAGCACTTAGGGGCAAAGAAGCTAAAAGCTCTGTTCGACGTCACTCGGGAGCATTTTGTTGCCTCCTTAGGGATTATTAGCGCATTTGTAGAAATAGTTCTCCTAGCTCTGTTAGGTGGGACGGTCTGAATGAGGTCTATTAGAGAGGAGGAGGTGATGCCTTTGATAGCCTTGAAGGTGAGTAATAAGGTCTTGAACAACAATCTCCCATGAATGGGGAGCCAGTGAAGCCGCTTCAGAATAGGTGTTTCTTCCAAAACCATCCAGGTTCCGGGCCTCCCTGCCAGGGGGCACCGCGGAGTGCATCTTCTGACTTTTCAGGCGATGCATGGTCGATTCCACCACCATGGAATGGTGTGGTAGCTGCGCTTTCTGAAAACCAGGGCTCTTCCGGAGTCTATAGATGGAATCGACCCGCTTGCTTAGAACTGGCACCGAGGCCAGTGCCTCCCACATCCGGAAGAGGAGCCGTTCCAGCATCGGAGGAACCGGAACAGTAAAGGCCTCCTTCGGAGGAGAGTCATACTGTAGGGCCTCGAGCTCCTCGGCTCGAGGCTCCTCCTCAGGGTCCGCAGGGATAGCCAGCGCAGTGGCCATATCCCGGACGAACTCCAAGAACCGAGTATCCTCCGGAGGGGATCTACTCCGGGGCTCAGACTGCGGTGAGTCCGACAGGACGCACCAAGTCCGGAAGGTGTCGGGGGACTCCTCGTCCTCCGTCTCCCAGGCGGACTCATCTGATGAGGAATCGGGGTCCGACCGCACGGGGCCTGTGAGCACCCGCCCCGAAGCCGAAGGCACAGGCGTTGACGCCCTCGGTCCCGAACGGGAGGTCGAGGGAGACCGCGACCGAGGTCGACCTCGAGCCTTCATGGTCTCGAGTATCGGCTCGGTCTCCGGGGTCGACTTCGATGTTAATGTCCCGGTGGTCGGGGCAGATGCACCAGACAGGCTGGCCATCAGTGCCTGCTGCTGTTCCATGAAGGCAGACAGTCTGCACTCCAAGGCTGTCAGCCTGAGACCCAGCTCAGGAGACTCAGCAGCCACCAACTCGGGCCCTGGCGGTACTGGGCCCGACGTCGGCTCTCTGGGAGGAGAGTTCACGAGGACTACAGGACTTACGTGTCCAGCAGACTCCGGCTCCACACGAGGTACTTTTGGCGGCTTCTCCTGTTCCACGGGCCCGGGGCAGCGGTCGGGGGGTCTGAGACCTAGCTCTCGAGGAGCCAGGGACCTACTCCGATGGCGCCCTCGTGAGCCGCTTCGTCCTCTTTCGTTCCCGGTCGGGGGACCCCCTGTCCGAGGAGCCCCGACGGTGCTCGGGATCCGATTCCCGAGATGTCGAGGCCTCAGACGAGGTCCGGGCCCGGCCGGAGGCCGAGTCAGAGAAAAGCCTTTCCTTTTGGTGCTGACGACTTCGAAGCGCCGTGGAAGACATCTTTCCACATGGTCCACAGATCTTAGGATCGTGGTCAGGACCCAGGCACCGAAGGCAGCAGTCGTGTGTGTCGGTGAGAGACACTTTTTGAAACCACTGGAAGCCATCGGGGAAAAAAGAGACCCCGCGAGGTCAAAGTACTGGCCTTCCAGGGAAAAAGAAAAAAAGGGCACGAATGCCAGCCACTAGGGGCAAAAACCGAAAAAGTAAGATCGGGCTCGATACCGGTGTACCGAACCCGGCGGGAGGGGAACCGGCGTCGAACCGGAGAAAAAATAGCGACGGAATCGCGAAAAAATCCAACTTTTTTCCGGGAGGACTTGGACACACGTCCGACGGGCTTCCCGGAAAAAGAGAGACTGAGCAAGATGGCACCTTTAGGCGGGAAGGGAACCGCGCATGCGTGCCTGCATTCCCAAAGGCTTTCATAGAAAGCTGAGGAAATGCTCCTCAAGGGCTCCATCGACGTCGATGTCACCCATATGTGAGGACTGACTTCCTGCTTGGTTCTGGAGAATGCTCTTGCACATCCTGATGGGTCCTGAAATTTTGGAGTAGATAGCAGAGCAAATAAGAAATTAGGAACAACTGAAGCAAGATACTAATGTTATATCCAACATATGTATCACCATTGGCACCGAAACGTTTTTAATCATTATGGGGCCAATGCAGAAGTTGCATTATACTCTAACACAAAATTTGCTGGCATTTTTCCAGCACTAGAAAGCAAGCCAGAGCAGAAAAAACGTCAGCAAAACCTCTGCACTAAAAAATTGTGCAGTCGGCCTGCTAATTGTATGTAAGATCATGAATATGTTATTGCGTCTGATATAAAAGACTGTGCTGAAATTCAGCAGTTTTTTTACTTTTATTTTAATGCTGGATCTTTATGTCTGCCTGAAACAGGCGTAAAGATCCAGTGTGAGGCAGAGACTGCCCACAAACGTTCCCCCCCCCCCACCCGATCACGGGACATCCATAGCCAAAACGCTAACATGTTCTGGTGGCCTAGTGGACCCTACAATTAAATCTTCTGGTGGCGTAGGGGCCCGCCCCAAACCTTCTGATAAGGTAGAACCCCCCTAGTACCTCAAAAGACAGGGGTTAGAGAGAACATAAGATATGCCATACTGGGTCAGACCAAGGTCCATCAAGCCATATCCAACAGTTTCCAACAGTGGCCAATCTAGGTCACAAGTACCTAGCAGTATCCCCAAAAGACACAGGTTCCACAATGCTTGTATTGGGTCAAGCAGTGATATTCTAGGTCCCTTTTAATAATGGTTTATGGACCTTTCCTCCAGGAACTTGACCAAACCTTTTTTAAACCCAGCTACACTACTAGGTTTTACTACATCCTCCAGTGCCCACATGCTGACACTCCCCATACTGCCATCTTGAAAAATGGTGGTGTCCTGCCCTGTCAGACTTATATGGGAGAGTCATATCCTTTCCCCCTCCCCCGGGGTACATCCTTAGATTAACCAGCATTGTGTGTCCCAGGATGCACCCAGGGGGGTCACTGCCATATACGGCATATTTACCTTATATAGCAGTCTGCCCTGCCCTGTTCAACCCAGGATGCACTGCATGGGGCTGGACACTTTACAAGATGGTAGTGCAAGGAGGAAGCATATGGGCATCGCTTCCACTCCCCTACCTTTGAGGTACCGGGGGGCGGGGGGATTCTGCCTTACTGGGAGGGTTCATGAAGTGGTAAGGACCAGTAGGCCACCAGGTGATTCAATTGCTTTGAGGGGGATGGAAACTAGGGCAACAAGGCCACCAGGGGATGCTATTGTTTTGGAGGTGGGCTGCGATCAGATTGGGATCAGGCTGCTTGGAGATTCTGATCAGCCATGGTGAAGTGTCAAACTGCACTTCAGATGAGGGTTTTTTTTGGGGGGGGGTTGCTAATACGAGTGTCAGACTTAACACTGGTCCCTGTGTGCATGTGTCTGGCCTGCTCCCCTTATTTAATACCGACTTTTTGTGCACAACTGATTTGCATGCTGTGTGGTTACAGCATGGCTGTGCAAAAAGTCATTGGTAAACTCGTGTTAGGAAGCCCTGTGCTAGAGCCTTTGCGCTGGTTATCTGGAGCAGGGTTTCTGCATGAGCCTCTATATTTGTGGGGATTTAGGTGTGAATTTGCAAAATGCTTCCATATGGAATTGCTGTATGTCTTGCTATGTGGTTATCGATCTACATGATTTAGCAAACCCAAGAAGAAATTATGTAGAAATGTTGAAACAGTACAGCCAGCAAAGGAATGAAGATTTCTGAATAACACATGTTACTTGGGACATCTGCCACACAGATGTCCTTACTAGCTCCAGAGCAGCCTTCTGCATGTGAAGATAAGATTTAAGTTAGTTAATTGGCACTAAATTAAAAAAGCTGAGGAGTGCTGTAAAGAAGTCAGTTTAGTAGCAAAATAAATGATAAACATATGCAATAGTCTCATTTATGGATAATTGTTGAGAGCTTCCTATATTTCTTCCAATCAAATGATTTCTTAGCTAACAGGTCTGGTCTGTTACAGCTTCCCCGAATATGCATCACACAGCAAGAGAAGCGTATTTCCTAGTGGAAAAGACACTATATCCTGTTAATTTGTCTGTCCTATGAATAATTAAGTTCAACAAAAATAAAAGAAATGGAGTTTAACTTTTCCAATCTGAGTTTTCTAGATGTTTTAGATTTTCCTTTTGATTCTGAAGAAAAAAAACGTACTCTTTGTCCATGCAAGCTTGTAATATGCAGATATTTCTGTCCTTATAAAACAGTTTTTAGTATGTATTATAAAATCTCTGTCCTGCCAGTCCTAAAGAAAAAAAACATATCCTTAGCAGCAATGTTCCCTCTAAGCAGCTTGAAGCTGCGGTGGAGTCCTCCACCAGCATTTCTGCTGGTGGGAGGAGGTGCAAAGCGATCACACTTTTTAGCATAGCGCGGCATAGGCAGCTACTTCCATGTTTATCTGGATTATTTTGGAAAATGTATGTCTAAGAGATGCCCATAAAGTAGAGTCCGCAGTTGTTGTTTTTACATTTTTGCCGAACAGATGGCCACCAGAAACACAGTTTTCAAAGTCAGATCCTTAACTGACGCCTGGTGTAAGGGTTCAAAAAGGCTCCCGAGCTAATGCCGCTAAGACCAGGTTGAGATCCCACAGCGGCACCATTATTCTACGAGATGGTTGAAGTCAAGACACTGCTTTAAGAAAACGCAGCACATCGACGTGAGAACCCAGGACCACTCCCTGGACCTTACCTCTATAGCAAGACAGGGCTGCCAACTGGACTCTTAAAGAACTGGCCGCTAGACCCTTATCAAAACCGTCTTGAAGGAAACTCAACACTACAGGGACAGAGGCCGTAGCTGCTCGAACCTGATGCCGTGAGTACCAGTCCTCAAAAATACACCATATGCGTACATAAGTAAGAGATGTGGACCTTTTCTAGCTTGAAGTAAGGTCGCAATGACCGCTCCAGAATAACCTTTTCTCCTTAACCTCACCCTTTCAATGGCCAAACCGTAAGTGATAACCGATCCACCTGAGGCATTCGAAGCGGACCCTGAAGCAACAGGTCTTCTGACATTGGTAATCTCCAAGGATCCCCGTCGAGTAGGTGAACTAGATCAGCATACCACAGGCGTCTTGGCCAGTCCGGAGTCACCAACAGCACTTTTCCTCGTTGAGTCTCGATACGCTGAACAACTCGCCCTATGAGTACCCATGGGGAAACACATAAAGAAGACTGACGACGGTCAATGCTGTATCAGTGCGTCAATCCCTTCCGATATTCTCTCTCATTGCCTGCTGAAGAAGCGACTCATTTTTGCTGACTGGAAGGTCGCCATGAGATCCATAATTGGCAGCCCCCACCTGCGGACAATCCGAGCAAACACCTCTGGATGTAGCTCCCATTCCCCGGCATCCACCCAGACACTGCTGAGAAAGTTCGCCATCACATTGTCCTTTCCTGCAATGTGCGCCGCCGAGATCGCTAGTAACCGAGGTTCTACCCAAGCGAACAGCGCCCCTGCTTCCTCTTCCATGGCCACGCTTCCTGTTCCACCTTGTCAATTGATATAGACCACTGTTGCTGAATTGTTCGAAAGCACTCGCACTGCCTGGCCCTGCCCGTCACCATGGTTTTGAATGTCTGAAGAGCTAGAAACACCGCTCAGAGCTCAAGCCGATTGATCAACCATTGATCTTCCTGGTCGGTCCAAGTCCCTTGCGCGAAGAGATCCCTGCAATGTGCCCCCCCATCCCGCGAGACTTGCATCCGTCAGTAACAGGAGCCACTGCGGTTGTTCCAGGGGCAGGCCGACCTCCAGAGACCCTGGACGAAGCCACCACTGAAGGGACTGTCTGACTCGGAGAAGATATGGAAGTCGTTGGCTTAGCGAATTGGTCTGGTGGGACCACCGGCGCAGAAGCACCCTCTGCAACGGCCGCATATGAACTCTGGCCCACGGTACCACCTCCAGGGTTGCCGCCATCGTCCCTAGGACGCGAAGATAACTCCATGCCGATGGAGCCGGAGTGGCTCTGAATTTGCGTACCAACTGTCGTAGAGCTTGAGCCTGTCGCTCTGGTAAAAACACAGCTCCTCTCTGAGTTTCAAAGCATACCCCCAGATACTCGAGCACCTGGGATGGAACTATCAGGCTCTTGGTGGTATTGACTACCCATCCGAGACTCTGGAGGAACTTCACTACCTTGTCCGTAGCCTGCAGACTTTCGGTTTTGGACTTTGCTCGAATCAACCAATCGTCGCGATAAGGGTGAACAAGAATGCCTTCCTTTCGCAACGCCGCCACCACCACCACCATGATCTTGGTGAAAGTGCGTGGCGCCGTTGCCAGACTGAAGGGCAATGCTTGGAACTGATATTATCTCCAGGGAAGGGTAAACCTTAGGAACCTTTGATGAGCCGCTCTGATTGGGATATGTAAATACGCTTCCGTGAAATCGAGGGATGTCAAGAATTCTACTTTGCAGACTGCCACAATGACTGACCGCAAGGTTTCCATCTGGAAATGCAGCACTCAAAGGCAACGATTCACTCCTTTTAGGTCCAGAATCGGCTGGAAGAATCCGTCTTTCTTTGGTACCACGAAATAAATGGAGAAATGACCGACGCCATAGTCTGCTAACGGAATTGGCACCACCGCTTTTAATTTCAGTAGCCGCTCCAACATTCGATGCACCGCCAGCGTTTGCTGCTGACCTTTGCATGGGGAAAGCACAAACGAATCCCTGACCGGATGAGCCAATTCCAGAGTATAACCATCTCGGATTATTTCTAACACCCATTGATCGGACGTTATCTGGGCCCAAGGAGGAAGGAACTCCCAAAGACATCCCCCAATCGGCTGGCTTCCCACTGGGGCCCGCCTCGCTTCATTGTGATTTTCAACTTGGCCCTACGGAGGCCGCAGCGGAAAACTCTTCCTGCTTCATGAAACCCACGAAATCCTGGGCTCTAGGAGCAAATCTGCCTCTTTGGAAATCCTCCTAAGCGAGACATACGGAATCTTCTGAAATCTCTAAACTGATCTCGAGATGCTGGCATAGACTTCCCCTGCTTAGGCGTATCCTCCAGGAGTCTGCCCCTTTGGACTCTCCCAAGTCCTTGACCAACTTGTCCAGATCTTCCCCAAACAACAGCTTACCTTTGAAGGGGAGCTTGCTGAGCCGCGACTTGGAGGAACCATCAGCTGCCCAATTCCTTAACCACAAGTAACGCCTGGCAGCTACCAACGATGACATACTATTCGCTAATGCCCTAATCAAATTGTAGTGAACATCAGCCAAATACGCTGATCCAGCTTCCATACGGGTCACCTCGCTCTGTCCCTGAGGAGAAGATTGTTGTAAACGTTGTGACCACCTGAGACAGGCTCTTGCCACCCAAGCCCCACAAATAGACGCTTGTAAGGAAAGAGCATTCACCTCAAAGTCTTGCTTCAGCAAGCCATCTATCTTTCTATCCTGCGCATTCTTCAACGCAGTGCTGCCCTCTACCGGAATAGTCGTTTTCTTTGTGACCGCAGACATTGCTGCATCAATTCGTGGGGAGTGAAACTTTTCCTTATCCTTATCTGCCAAGGGATAGAGCCTGTTCATGGCCCTGATTCCCTTAAGACCCGCTTCTGGCAGGTCCCACCTCTCATGGCCAACACTACCATGGACTTAGATGATCTCGTATCTAAATGGGATGAAAACCTGAGAGCTGCCTCCTGCCCATCACTCACCGAAAAGAGAATTCGAAAACGTGAACATACTCCATGGTTCTCCACAGACCTTCGCACATCCCTCCACCATCTACGCAAACTTGAGCGAAAGTGGCGACGAACTCATTCTCCTGAGGCGCTGGTATCATATAGCTCATACCTAACTACCCACCGAGCAAAGATAGCACAGAGCAGGAAAACTTACCACACAGACTTAATAAAACGCTCCTTCAACAAACCACATGCATTGTTCAGCATAGTAAAGTCCATAACAGGTGAACCGGTCTCAGCACAACCCCCTATGCCTCAGCCGCAGGACTACGCAAACTACCTGCAATCAAAGATGATTAAAACCAACACAGACACAAATGTCAATAACGCCACCACTTCACCCAAGGCATCCCAGGCAATGCCACTACACAACTTCTCCACTGTATCAAATAGTGAGGTTGTGAACATTATTGCCTCAATCAATCCCAGTACAGCTCCTAACGACCCGTGTCCAGCCAGCTGGATCAAGGACATGCGACATGACCTCAGTCAAATATTGAGCAAAATACTGAACCAGTCCTTCTCAACAGGTTCCTTCCCGCAGAATCTAAAACGCACTTCCATCAAGCCCCTACTGAAAAATAATAGACTGGACCCATCCAAAGTTGATTCCTTCAGGCCTATTTCGAGCATCCCACAGCTTGCAAAAATCATTGAGAAGGCTGCCCAACAACAAATCCAACATCATATTGACACTGAAGCACCACTAGATCCATCTCAGCATGGCTTCAGGGAAGCGCATGGAATCGACACAGTCCTTACAACCCTGTTCAATGTTCTGGTATCAGGATTAAATAACATACAACAGGGTTTCGTCCTCATTTTCCTGGACATCTCCGCCGCTTTCGACTCTGTGAGTCATGACATACTCCTACAACGCTTGAAAGATAAGGGGATTCAAAGCACAGCACTTGAGTGGTGTAAATCCTACTTATCTAACAGGTGGCAACAAGTAAAAACAGGCCACGAATCCTCAGAACCATTCCTGCAATCACAGGGAGTACCCCAAGGATCGTCCCTATCGGCACTAATGTTTAATATCTACATGCAGCCGATATGTGACTTGATCAGATCCTTTAATGTACAATGTCTCGCATACGCAGACGACATCCTCCTATATATGCCGTTCACAATTGAACACCCAGTATTCTCCCCAATAATCAACTGTTTTGAAGCTGCAGCCGAATGGTTACTATCTCAAAACCTTCGGATTAACCACAACAAAACTGACGTCTTTTTGTCACAAGGAACCGTAAGTTCATACCTCCTCCATCTCTACTTCGTCAACAACATAGAGTTGAAATCAAAAGCCACCATCCGTTACCTCGGCATCACATTGGATCAGCACTTGGATATGACAACGCATGTCAAGAACATCACTAAAACTATATATTATTAGATTATATCACTACGTCACATCCGCTCCCTAATTGATCCCACAGTCTTCCGAACAACCTTACAGGCATTAGTACTCCAACACCTGGATTTTGCCAACATCATACTTCATGGCCTCCCTCAATCAACTTTGAACCCGCTCCGCCTAGCCATGAATACAGCCGCCAGAGTCCTTTCTGGCTCAATCAAGATCTGACCATATAACACCCATCATGAAAGAACTGCATTGGTTGCCATTACATGCCAGAATCCAGTATAAGTCTTTAGTCCTTACTTTCAAGGCACTAAATAACTGCCCCCCTACGCCAATCAGCAAGCTCATCCATGTCCACCCTGGAAAACAGAAAAAAAGGAGAACCACATCAATGAACACCTTAATAGTCCCAAAAATAATAACGAAGTGCACTAAGGCCACCTCCAACAGGGCCGTGTCCGTATTTGATCCTTTAAACTGGATTGCGCTACCTCAACGAAATCCGTGCTATCAAAAACCTAATCCTATTTAGAAAGGCATTGAAATACCACTTGTTTTACAAAATGCTACCCAGAAGTCAACCTAGACATTATCAAAACTAGCTCCGCAATACAAACCTGAAAAGGGCTAGCTTGGTCAAACCTCTCTCTAGTCCTATTAGTGAACCACATTACAACATCCAACGAGTTTCATATTACTGTATATAACATTAAGTTAATCTGTACATAGTACATTAAGTTAATCTGTACATAGTTCCCCCGGTTGTCCTATTGTTGAAGTTCCCTGTTTAATGTAAAACTCAATGTTACTTGTATGCATTGTAGTATGTTCTTGTTCATTGTACACCGCACTGATTGTAATAGCGCGGTATAAAAGAATTGTTAAATAAATAAATAAATAAATTTTGTATCATGCGATCAACTACCCAGTGAACCGGAAACATCATCTGAGATTCTCGCACCGCTTGAATGAGAGGGTCCTCCAACCCCTCTTCCTCTGCAGGCTGTACCGCCGCCAGATTGAGCATCTGAAGGGATTCTGTGAAAAGTGCTCTAAGGTCGTCCTTCCTGAAGATACGAATGATTCTAGAAGATCCTCAGGCTCCGGGATTTCACCTTCCTCAAGCTCGTCCATTCCAGATTCCAGCTTGAGCTCGGCTTCCTCTGCTTCAGTCTACCCTGAGTCTGCGGATAGGCGGTCCAGCGGCCGAGCCCGCTTAGGGGCCCTCGCCTTCTTGTCAATGCCGTCCTCTGCTCCCACTGGCTTCACCGGTGTTGTTGGAGGAGGCATTGACTCAGGCAACTTGCCTTGCTGCCGCAAACAATAGGCTTCATGCATAATCAAAACAAAGCCCGTGAGAAATTGCCTAACGGAGGTCCCTGCAACCTTTGCCGGCAGTGCCATACTTGACCCTGTGGACTCTTCCAGCCTAGCCATCGGCTGAACTTCCTCCATCAACTCTCCCTCGGCTGTCGCTGCCGAACTGCCTGGCTCCTGCATCTGATCTGCTATCTGATGCTCCATAGAGGTGGAAGCTGTCACGCACCCCCGGCAGATTCCCACCTCCGAGACTGTGCCCCTGCGAGTGCCACACACCAAGCACTGGGGACGAGAAGATATTCGCCAGTACCGCTATCACGCTAAGGGAGTAGGGCTACCTAAACCCGAACCCTCTATGTGCAAGTATAGCCTGGTATTATTATTATTATTTATTTATTTTTAAACCGCAACAAAAGAAAATCAGCCTACAGACTCCAAATATATTAATCAGTACTTGATCAAAGCAAGAAAATTAAAATTAGAATTAAAATTAACCTAAACTGTTTTTGCCTGGGAGAATTAAGCTACCCTGAGCTCCGTTGCGCTGAGCCGCAGGAGACCGCCACGCGGCCGAGCATGTGGGCAAAATGGCCGCCGCTGCAAAGAAGCCCTGATTTGGTGCCAAAAGCCCCGCTGAAGTAAAACAAAAACTTTAAGTTTCTTCAGCCCGCAGCCCGTTAGTGGCGCGGCCCCCCTGCTCCAAAAACAAAAACCGCTCTTCAATTGATCAAGTCTGTCTTACCGTGTGTTGCAGTGCTCAAGTCCGCGCGGCCCTGTTCAGCACAGGAGCGAGCGGACAGCCGTGTGGCGAGCTTGTCTTCCTCCTGCACCCCGTCGGATGCAGGGCGGCAGTCCGGGACCGGGAAACACGATGTGTCCTGCAGTGCTCCCCTCCGTACCTGCCAGGAGAAGAGAGCTGCTAGGAAAGACAGGTACATAATAAGAGTAATAGAGAGAGAGAGAGGGAGATAGGCAGTGGCCGGCTTAAACCCTGTTACAGGTTCTTTTTTTTTTTTTTTTAAAGACACAGTCGCCCTAAAATTAGAATTAAAATGAAAGCATGGGGGCCAAAGAAAATTTAAACCTCAATCTAAAGGGCTACCCTAACTGCTCCTTATCTGTTCCTCAAATGAGCCCAGCACATAGGCTCATTACGTCCTCCTGCTGCATGGAGACTGGACACACTGGGGCTGATGGGAGAAACCAGCAGGCTACATCCAGTGATGTCACAATTTTGACATGCCCAGTCTCCAAGCTGCAGGAGGAGGTACACTACTCAGAGGTGGAGGACTCAACTGGAGTAATGATAAGGATCAATGCTTTCTGTGTATCTATTAACACTGCCATATACAGTACATACTAGTATTTCTCGGAGAACCTTATTTAAAGGTTTCTGTTCTATGTTCATCTGTCATGAGAGGAGAGACCTCAGCGGCTTCAAGTGTGGCTGAGATCCATATTAGAGGCCAAGGGATTAGGTCCATGCATAGGTAGGAAAAGTGCAGGCAATAGAGGTGCTATAGAGTGTGTCATTATGACACAGATGTATTGTAGCGCCCACTACTGGCTAGGCGGTTGCCTAGGAGCAGTGGACGTACCTCTTAATGTCCCTTTTGTCAGCTTAGGTCCAGAGCCGCAGCATCTGGATAGTGTAGTTTATTTATTTATTTATTTATTTAACAGTTATTTATATACCGCTCTTTCCCTAGTATCAAGTGCGGTTTACATGGAACAGTAGGTTAATTGGTATGTAATATACCAAGTCAGTTTACATAGAACAGATAATTATAATTTACAAGGAATGTTGTAACATTAAAGGTATAACATATTAGAACATATATACCTTGTTAGTTTAAATCTATAATCATCATGTGAATGAGAGTGTGGTATGGTTAATAGTGTATTAGTGATATTTATTTTGAAAATAGAGTATGTAATAATAATGTATAAATGTTAGCCTGTATCTATTTGAGTATTCTGTTCTGAGGGTGTATTGTAGTGTAATATGAATAAGTGAGTTTTTAATTTTTTTCTAAATTCCTTTATATCAGATAGCAGGCGAATGTTGTCAGGTAGATTGTTCCAAAGAATTGGAGCAGAGTGTGAGAAAGCTCTCTTATTTGTTTGTTTTCTGGCTTTTGTGAAATCTTTTGGTATTGTTAAGGTATTTAAGTTTCTGCTTCTTTGGGATCGTTTATCGATGTCTATATTAATCAGTGTATTGAGTGCCGATGGTGCAAGATTATTTATAAGTTTAAATGTAGTGACAAGAATTTTATATTTGATTCGTGAGTAAATAGGTAGCCAATGAAGTTCAGCCAAAATTGGTGTAACATGTTCAAGTGGGCTTATATTCATAATCATCCTGGCAGCTATGTTCTGAATTATTTGTATCTTTTTCATATTTTGTTTTGAAATGCCATGTAGTATTGTGTTTGCATAATCTAAATTTGGGGTGCGGATAGCATGAATTATATTAATAAAGTCTTGTAGATGATCAATGGTCTTAATTGTTTTAGTGTTTTGAGTTTGTAATGTATTTTTTTAGTTAGATATTTTATATGTGAATCCATATTTAGATTATTGTCAAGTATCACACCTAAATATTTTATTTCTTTTTTTGTATTATTTCATGAGTATCTAGTGTGATCGTGTTTGTGGGTATGTATGTTTGATTATTAGTTATGAATAATATATCAGTATTAGTAAAGTTGATAATTATATATTTTTCTTTGAGAAATACATTTATATCATTGAAACAATCTGTTATTTTTTGAAGAGGTGGGTGTGGGATTACAAATGGGAGGTAGAAAAATATATCATCATCGTAGATATGAAAATAAACCTTGAGACGATTAAAGATGTTACAAACTGGATGAAAGAAAATATTAAATAATAGCGCAGATAATGCAGAACCCTGCGGAGACCCTGAGTTTGTTTGAAGGTGTTAGAAATTTGGGTGTGGATTCTTACTGTTTGAGTTCTGTTTGATAGATATGATTTGAACCAATTATAAACAGTAGATGTAATTCCAATTTGTTTGAAGTCTGTTTAACATTGTTAAGTGATTAACACTGTCAAATGCAGCTGATATGTCAAGGAAAACAAGAATAAAGGCTTGTTTAGGATTATCAATACCTCTTAATATTGTGTCATAAAGGATCGTTAGCAAGGTTTCTACTCCATGGAAGGGTCTAAAGCCATATTGATGTTCATCAAGGAGGTTTAATGTGTCAATAAAGTCTTGTAGTTGAATTTGTACAATTTTTTCAATAAGTTTGGCCATAAAAGGAATACTTGATATGGGTCTGTATGATTTTGGGGATAATTTATCTAATGTGTTATTTTTAAGTATAGGTCGTATTTGAACGTGTTTGAGAGATGGTGGTAAGTAGCCTTTTTGTAAGGATAGGTTCACTAAGGGTAGAATGAAAGAAGAGAGTATTGAGAAAGTCTTCTTTATTCCAATCAACTGGGCATGGATCAAGGTATGAGGTTGTTGTATTAATGTTAGTTATTGTAGTTTTGAGAGTAGATTTTGATATTAAGTTGAAGTTGGTCCAGTTATCAAATGTAGCTTGCTTTGTTTGTGTTTGAATTTGTGGTTGAGTAATATGTAGAGGTGTTATTTGTAGCTTTGTTTTATTGATATAGTATTGAGCTAATTCTTGTGGGGAGATATCAATTGATATTTCATCAGAATTTAGTGTTTTGTTTGTTAGTTTTGTACTATACAGAATAGTTCTCTTGGGCGATTAGTGGCTCTTGAGATTATATTAGAATAATAATTTTGTTTGGAGTTGTTTATTGTTTGTTTATAAATTTGTAGTGTATTAGTGTAGTTCTCATGATTTATTAATGATTTTGATTGTCTCCATTTCCTTTCCTCTTTTCTTAGTTGTCTTTTTAATGTTTTGATAGATATATTAAACCATGGAGCATGTCTTTTTTCAATTTTATTGTTGTTTATATTTTGGTGTGATTGTTTTGGATTACTTTCAGCTGCTTTAGAGATTATATTGTTTCCAGTTTTTTGATAGATTCTTCAAGATTTGTGTGTGTTTGTGTTAGTTGTGGTATTATTTGATCTAGAAATTCTTCTTCATTGAATTTTCTGAATCTATTAGTTTGAGGACGTTGTGGTCTTTTAGTTTGATTGTTGTAGGTGATGGTTATATTGAATTTTAGAAGATAGTGGTCAGACCAGGGGACTGGAATGTTTGAGAGGGATTCAGAGTTATATAGGCTGTGTAGAGAGTTTGGTAGGAAGACCATGTCAAGAGTTTTTCCTTTATTGTGTGTTTGTTCAGTTATTATTTGGTGAAAGTCCAAATTATTTATCATTTCTAAGAATTGATTAGAGTGATTGTTGGGTATTGAAGGAAGATTAAAGTCTTCCATAAGTATTACAGGATTTGTATCTGTGGATGATGCTAGTAATTCAATTAAATTGTAAATTTTATCTATGTTGTATTCTGGCGGTCGATATATTAATGATATAGTTGTGTTTTTAATTTTTATGGTGAGTATGTCAACATTATCTATATTATTAGATGATATTAATTTTGCATTGAGGTTTTTCTTTATTATTATAAGTACTCCTCCTCCTTTTTTTAGTGTTCTGTGAGTATGGAAGATCTCATATTCAGGTGTCTTTAATTGGTTTAAGAATACTGAGTTAGTATCTTTGAGCCAGGTCTCTGTTATACAAAGGATATCAGGTTTATCATCATTGATAATGTCTACAAAAATTGGTAGTTTGTTTTTCATAGATCTTGCATTAATGAGTTGGCAGGTGAGAATTGTGTATTTCTGTGTCTGAGGTGAGTGTGGTGTGTTGCCTATTTTTGTTGTTGTTATATATAAAAGTCTAGATTGTCTAGATCTAAGGTTGGTTCCTATTATGAATGGGTGTATTAAGTTATCATGTTTTGATATTCTTTGTATTATGGGAATTGGTCTATTATTCTTATTATCTATGGATTTTATTAGGTTAATCAGTGTAAGGATTGTGATACTTATAAGTATATCATTGATGGTAGAAAGGAGATGGTTATGCATTTTGGGTTTGTATTTAGATATACTTTTTATGTTTTAACTAGTAATAGGTTCAATAAATAGAATAGTGCTAGTGATTAATATCAGTGATAATTACCTGTGGTAGAGATATTACTGATAATACTAGTGTTTCAGTGATAGTAGGATAATTGAGGCTTACGTGAAGAATGAGTAACTATAACATTAATACTAGTGTCACAATGATAGCAGTATAACTGCAGATGATATTGTGAATGAGAAGCTATTTAGAGATAGCAGGATAACTGTAGCTTACAGGGAGAATGAGAAACTATAATATTAATACCAGTGTCCCAGTGATAGCAGTATAATAGTAGCTTACAGGGTGAATAAGAGATTATAACATTAATACAAGTAATTCAATGATAGCAGGGTAACTGCAGCTTACTTGATGAATGAGAAGATATAACATTAATACCAGTATTTCAGTGATAGCTGGATAGTTGCAGATTATAGAGTGACAAAGAAGCTATAACATTAACATCAGTGATTAATACTAGTGATATACTTGATAATGATGCTAGTGATAATACCAGTGTTTCAGTGATAGCAGTATAACTACAGCTTATATGGTGAATGAGAGGTCATTCAGTGATAGCAGGATAACTGTAGTTGTTTCAAATGGAGCTGACTCCTCCCCCTCTCAGACAGCCCCAACTAGGCTGGAGTTCAACAAGCAGGACAGATGGATTTCTGCTGGGCTGTGTAACCCCAATCAGGGAGCAGAAGCTGATGACAGTTAGCTCTTTACTTGCCTGAGGCAGCTGCTTTTGAAATGGAGCTGACTCCTCCCCCTCTCAGACAGCCCCAACTAGGCTGGAGTTCAACAAGCAGGACAGATGGATTTCTGCTGGGCTGTGTAACCCCAATCAGGGAGCAGAAGCTGATGACAGTTAGCTCTTTACTTGCCTGAAGGCAGCTGCTTTTCAAATGGAGCTGACTCCTCCCCTCTCAGACAGCCCCAATTAGGCTGGAGTTCAATAAGCAGGACAGATGGATTTCTGCTGGGCTGTGTAACCCCAATCAGGGAGCAGAAGCTGATGACAGTTAGCTCTTTACTTGCCTGAAGGCAGCTGCTTTTGAAATGGAGCTGACTCTTCTCCCTCTCAGACAGCCCCAGTTAGGCTGGAGTTCAATAAGCAGGACAGATGGATTTCTGCTGGGCTGTGTAACCCCAATCAGGGAGCAGAGGCTGATGACAGTTAGCTCTTGCCTGAAGGCAGCTGCTTTTCAAATGGAGCTGACTCCTCCCCCTCTCAGACAGCCCCAACTAGGCTGGAGTTCAACAAGCAGGACAGATGGATTTCTGCTGGGCTGTGTAACCCCAATCAGGGAGCAGAAGCTGATGACAGTTAGTTGTGCAATAAAGAATAGCCGAGGGGTTTCAAAAATTCAAACAGGAAATTTATTATAATTTTCTTTTCCTAGCCAATGAACTTCTTTTTAAGGAGTTCAAATATACAGCAAAGCAAAGTCGGATACTTCTCCATTGAAAAACAAAAGGCAACAAAACTTCACAGCAAACTTTCAGAACAGTCAATACAGCATTGTTTCAGACAGCTTGTTTTAAACCAGCAATAAAGTATTTTCCTTCAGCAGAGATCAGAGCTCCAGGTTCCCAGCTGGGTCTAGCACAAACCCAGGTTTTCACAGCGCTCTAGACTGCACCTTAACTTCTTCAATTCAAGCTGTTAAACATTTGCATTCTTCACATTAAGCTGCTATCATTTGTATTCTTTACTTTCAAGCTGCTAACATTTATATTCTTTTCTTCAAGCTGCTAACCTTTGCATTTTGGGTTGAAGGCTCCACATGACCCCTTTGAACCTCTCTGTTCATCTCAAAACTTTAGCACTTCGTTTTAACCCAATTCTCCAGCAGGTCATGCAGTTAGGAAAGCTTCCGGGTTTTTTTACAACTTTAAAACCCTATAGCCTTGTCACTTCTGGCTTACACAGAATGAGCAATCCATTTCAGAATCAGAGGAAATGTTATCTGAAACACACTCATCTATTTGCATGCTTTCCTCATCTAGGTCAATTGGCACCTGGCTGGGCTCAGCGTGTGAAACAGCAGGTTTTAGTTTCTCTAGTAACTTTAAAACCTTTCCCCACTGGGATTCTTTTCCCCGCTGAGTAACAGTGGGAGGACAGAAGAGTTCATTATTCTTTAGCAGATTCCTTAAGGCTTCTAATGTGCTCACCTTTTTCCCAGCAATTAGTCTTTTCCCAGGCTTTGCTGGAGATGAAACACTTCCCCCGAGTTCTCTTAAAGACAGTCCCATACCTTGCTCAGAAACAGCATCTCCCACAGAATGAACTTTCCTGTCTTCCAGGCCAGCTGTAATTCCCCTACCAGCTGGGCTCTCTTCAGGGCTAGAGTTTTCTGTATGCTAAGTGCAATAGGGATTTCTCTTGAGATAGCTCCTGGAGTACCTTCCTCTCTCAGGTCTTCTCCTGGTCTCCTCATTCCCTGCTTCCTCACCAGACTCTCTGGAAGTCTCTACTCTCCTGGTAGACTCTCCCTTCTTGGTGGAAACCTCCTCCCCGGTGGATGCACACCTCTTCCTTCCTGCTTCTCTGAGCTTATATGAGTGAGACTGTCCTATGGCATCCAACTCCACCCCCCAAGCATTCCTCGTCACCTCCCCTGGTTACCTTGGAGCTGGGGCGTGGCTCACTCTCAACAGCTCTATGAATGCAGTTTTTTTTCTTAACCGGAGTTTTAACCCTAAAACTTCCTGAACTATTTCTCTGCTCAGAAGTGAATGGCTGTTTTTTTCCCACTTTCTTGGGCTCTATTACCGTCTCGTCACCACAGTATATATATCTAGCTGCGCTTTATGTCATTTTCTCAATGCTGCCCACAAGACAACTGAAATCCCTACTGCCTAGAAGCCACTCCACTAATTGTTTGATGGGAAGAGGCAACACTTAAGGATAGAGAGAAGTGTTATGACAGCAAGGTCACTAGAGTGCTTCACCCATATCACTCTTACTCTCCATCTGTGTATGGTAAAGATTGCAGAGAGTTTTAGCCTGTGATAAGGGCTATCCTGCATGGGTAGTTGGGGCCTTACTGACAGGATACTAAGGATGCATATCCCAATAGGTTGGCTCCCTCTGCACGGTTATTTGTGGAGCCCTCTTGGAGAGGACAGGATACGGACAAGGTAGAGGGAGAATGGCCCTATATACTATGCATAAGATGCTTATGTGGAGAGGGAGGGAGAGAGAGAGAGGAGATAATCAGTGCTGTAAATATCCTTGAAAGTGAAGAGATTTGTAGAGGTGGCTAGCCTAAGCTTTGTCCTATATCTAGCCTATGAAACAAGTGTGCTTTCACTATGGCTGCTTGGTGCTAGAAGTGGTGCTACCTGCAGAGATTTCGGCAAAGATTATACTGGAAACGTGCAAACATATGGCAAAGACAGAACAAAGAAGGCTTTGGGAGAGTTCAGTTCTGAGTTACTTTATGTTTGCCCAGACCTCCTCTGACCAATATGCACAATGCAAGCACAGGTATCTGACCCACATCTTCAGATTCTCAATTTGCCCAGAGAAAAGCAATAAATATAAGGTGGTCCCCCAATGGGAAAGCCCATCTATAAAGCTCAGTTTTCACTGGCATACATAGGGACTCGGGTGAACATGCAGGGGGGTAAGAAGCAGGAAGAGATTTTACTGGCAATTTGAAACAATATTTATTAAATCACAAACACTAAATAAAATGCCATGAGTGAATCTTCCATGATGAATTCTAGTTTCAAAATTATAAATTGCTTATTCAGTCATTAGTAAGACATCAGTTTAAAACATTCTTCCAGTTCTGTAACGTAAGTCTCAACCAGTCAAAATTAATAAGGCACCATAAATAAGGCACAACCCTTATTCCACACTATCCATCTGTTTCCAGGAAAAGCACTGATCAGGTGGGATACCTATTTTATAACCACCTGATAGGAAAGAGTAACATGGCTTTAGGGTAGTGGGTCCTAAACTGTGGGTAATAACACTATATGGGGAGGGGGGGTCCACAAAATCCTAATTTGTAATCTTGAGCATGTCTAATACAGGGAAAAACACCATAAAGTGGGCAAACCTGTTCAGGTAGACACTGCTTCTCATTCACTCCATCAGTGCAGACCTTGCTCCTTCCCTTCATTTCTATCACTCATAGCTGGGACCTGCTTTCACTCCATCGACCGTCTCCAGCTATGACTTACTTCCCCTAGATGGCAAGTGCCGCTACCTCCTAGGCCTTCTCCTTTCCCCTCTGGTGCTGATCACAAACACTGGACCAGATCTACTAGCCTTCTATGGCTCTCTTCCCCCTGCCACAATGGTCACTATTCGTTATCCACTGAAGAGGAGGAGGATATGGTTAGAACCTCCCCCTCCCCTTTCTCCTCCTGCCAGCTCTGAATGAATGGAGTTGATAGTACTGAAAAGTTAAGTGGGAAGAAGGCTAGAAAAATTAGAGGATGCATCTGGGGAGGGGAAATAACAGTTGGGCAAAGGAGAGAACCTGAGGAAAAGTAGAATGTCAAGAATGAGAGCGGATAAATGAGCCTGGGGATGCGAGGGAAGAAAAAGGAAGGTAGGTGAATAGGCTGAGACAGAAAGGAAAATACAGTAAGAGGAAAGAAGGGTAAGAATAAGCAGAAAAGCGCAGTTACTCACCTGTAACGGGTATTCTCTGGGAACAGCAGAAATCAGTCCACACATATGGGTGATGTCGGCGCCGAAGGAGCCCATGCGGAGCAGTTTTCCAGCTTTCAAAGAAAGCCTTTGGGAATGCTACAATACATGCATGGTCCCCTTCCTGCCCATGGGTGCCATCTTGCTCAGTCAGATGACAGCTAAGAGAGCAGTCAAACAAAAACAGAAGGACAGGAACTTCAAGGGGAGGAGGGAGGGTTGTGAGGACTGATTTCTGCTGTTCCCAGAGATGAGTAACTATGCTTTCTCCAGGAACAAGCAAGAAGTCAGTCCTCACATACTAGCTCCAGGCTGCCGAGGACCGAACCACAACTTTCCAACGGCGACCAGACAGGTGGCCATGAGTTGCAGAAGGTGAGTCCCCGCTGAGAGACTCTGCAAGACCCTAGCTTCCAGCAACACTATCACTCCGGTAGCCTGAACACAGAAGGGTCAGAGGGCAGGAGTTGCCTACACTCCAAAAATATTATGCAGCACTGCCTGACCAAAGGCACTATCCCTGCGAGATTTACTTTCCAGGCAGTAGTGTGCTGCGAACGTGCGAATGGATGACCAAGTGGCAGCTCTGCAAATTTCTGTCACCAGCACAGAACGGAGGTGGGCCACCAACATGGCCATCGCCTTCACGCGATGTGCTGTGATCCGGTGCTCCAGGGAGAGGCCTGCCCGCTCATAGGTGAGGGCAATGCAGTCCACCACCCAAAAGGATAGGGTATGCTTGGTTACGGGGAGCCCCAGTCTGCTGGGATCATAGGACATGAAAAGCTGGGTCCACTGCAGATAGAACAGGGCCCACTTACAGTCCAGAGTGTGGAATATGAGCTCCTCTTTACCGGCATGAGGCTGCGGGTAGAAGGTGGGGAGTACGACCTCCTGGTTGAGGTGAAACGGGGATACCACCTTTGGGAGGAACTTAGGATGCACTACCCTGTTCTTGAAGAACCTGGTGTATGGGGGGTCCGCCACCAATGCTTGAAGCTCACTGATTCTGCGAGCTGAAGTCAGGGCCACCAAGACCACCTTCCAGGATAGGTATCTGAGGTGGCGTGGCCAGTGGTTCGAATGGTGGCCTAGTCAGCTGGGAGAGCAGCACGTTGAGATCCCATTCTGCTGCCAGGAGATCTGTTTTAGATTTCAGCTCTGCGCACAACAGATGCTCTATGTACTGGAGTACCAGCTGGATGTGGCAGGAGAACGGGTTCTCCTTCCTATCTGCGCACCACAGGGCGAACCTGCGCCACTTAAAAGCATATGCCCTCCTTGTGGAGGGCTTCCTGGGGGCTAGCAGGATCTCCTAAACCTCTTGTGGTAGGTTGAGCAGGGCCAAGGCTACCCTTTCAGCAACCAGGCCATTAAAGTCAATGACCCCACATTGGGGTGCAGAAGGGAACCCTCCTCCTGAGTCAGGAGGTCTGGAGCTCGACCCAGGGGTACTGGAGTGTCACTGCCAGCGAGAGAAGTAGTGGTAACCAGGGTGGCCTGGGCCACCTGGGGGTGATCAGTATCACCGATGCCCTCTCGTTCTGGATTTTGAACAGAGTCTTTGTGACCAGGGGAGTCAGTGGGAATGTATACAGCTGTCCCTTGGACCATGAGATCAGGAATGCGTCTGCTGTCACCCTCTGTGGGTGCGGCTGCCTGGAGCAAACGTGAGCCAGTTGCATGTTGTCCAGAGAGGCAAAGAGGTCCATCTCGGGCAAGCCCCAAAGGTAGAAGAGCTTCGCCACTGCAGGGTCGAGATGCCACTCATGAGGGCACAGGACTCTTCTGAGTCTGTTGACCGGGTAGTTGTCCTGGCCCAGGAGGTAGACTACTCGCAGAAGCAGGCCACTGAGCACTGCAAAGCAGAGGCGGGCTACAGCCTCCTGGCAAAGGGAGTATGAGCCCCTGTCCCCCTGCTTGTTTATATAGAACATTGCGACCTGGTTGTCCGTCTGGACCAGCACAGGTCTGTTCCACAAAAGAGAGAGGAATGCACATAGGGCGAGAGATACCACCCGGAGATCCAGGAGGTTGATCTGTAGTAGAGACTCCTTCCTGGATCAGCAAACCCTGAGTGTGGTGGACTCCGCAGTGAGCTCCCCAGCCCTGGAGAGAGGCATCTGTGGTCAGGGTACTCTGCGGTGGGGGTGCCTGGAAGGACATTCCTGCCTGGAGGAGGCCCAGATTTTGCCACCAGTTGAGGGAATTTGCTAGTTGGCAGGAAACCCTGACCCTGTCCCAGAGTCGGCCTGTGGCCTAGGTCCACTGAGAACGCAGGCACCACTGGGTTCTCTGCATGTGCAGGCAGGCTAAGGGTGTGATATGGACCGTAGAGGCCATGTTCCCCAGCAGGTGGAAGAGAAGGTGAGCAGGTGGTGTTGGACCGCCCATGCCAGCTGTTTGAGGCATTCTGCCCTAACCTGAGGGAGGAGGGCTCTGGCCCACACCGTGTCCAGCTGAGCACTGATGAACTCTAGGTCTTGCACCGGAGAGAGATGTGATTTGGGGTAGTTGATGATGAACCCCAGGTGCTGCAGGATGAGGATGGTATGTTCTGTGCCCTGACTGACCCTGTGGCTGTGCCGCCTCTGATGAGCCAGTTGTCCAAGTAGGGGAAGACGAACACTCCTTGTAGACAAAGATGGGTGGCTACCACTGCTAGGCACTTTATGAACACTCTTGGCCAGGAGGCCAGGCCAAAGGGAAGTACCCTGTATTGGTAGTGGCCTCCCCCTACCATAAATCTCAGGTATTGTCAGTGAGATGGATGTACCAGGATGTGGGTATAGGTATCCTTTAGGGCCAAGGAACAAAGCCAGTCTCCCTGGTGGAGGTAGGGCAGCAGTGACCCAAGGGAGAGCATTTTGAACTTCTCCCTCACCAGAAACTTGTTCAGGTTTCGGAGGTCCCGGTTCTTTTGGGGACAAGAAAGTACCTTGAGTAGAAGCCCTTGCCCCAGAGGTGCTGGGGAACCGGCTCTACTGCCTTATCCCTAAGTAGACCTGCTAGTTCTGAGAGTAAGACGGCCTGGTGAAGGAGAGGTCGCACTGGTTCTCCTAGAAAATGCCCTGGAGGTGGCAGCTGGAAGTAGAGGTGGTAACCCTCCTTCACCACCCGGAGCTCCCACTGGTCTGAGTTGACCTCGGGCCACCTGTGGGCGAAGAGTGCCAGGCGGCCCCCTGTGGGCTTGTGAGAGTCTCCCAGTGGGAGGGAGGCCCTGCCCTGGGAGTCAAAAGCTCCCACCAGGTTGAGCCAGAGTTGGTATCTGCAGTTTGGAAACCTTTGGCTTCCTGGGTCTGTGTCCCTGGCCCTTGGGCTGGGATCCCTGCTGCTGCTGGCTTGGGAAGGCTTGGTAGTGGTGACTCTGATGGAAAGAGTCCTTCTTCCTCGAGAAAGTTGGCATTTTCCCCGAGATTTTCTTATGGGGAACGGCAGAGGTCTTCTTTGAGAGTCTCTGCCTGGTCACTACCTCGGCCTCAATCTTGGCTACCTTATTGGCCATAGATTTCACAAATAGATTCTCCCCGTGCAGGGGACATCCAGCAGCTTTTCCTGGACCCATTGCTCGAGGTCCGAGGTCTGCGGCCAGGCCTGGTGCCGAGCACCAATGCCTGCGGCTGCTGCCCAGGCTGCCGCCTTAAACCCATTGTAGGCAGCCCGGACAAGGAACTTAGAGCAGTCCCGGATGGTGGCCACCAAGGTCTGGAACCATTGTATGGGCTCCTCGGTAAGTCCTGCTGAGAAGCCAGCAAGCTCCTGAATGAGGCTCTTAAGATTCATCCCTATGTCGAACACATAGGTTTGTATCCGGCAGCCCAGCATGGACCCCTGGAAACACTTACACCCTAGGGCATCGAGAGCTCTGGCCTCTCTACCTGGGGGTACAGAAGAATAAGTCTTCTGACTTGAACTTTTGCATCAAAGACTTCACCACCATGGAATTGTGGGGAAGTTGGGCCTTCCGGAAGCCTGGACTCCTCTTGACGCGGTAGATGGCGTTGAGGCGTCGGCTGACCACTGGTACCGAGGCATGGGTTTCCCACATCCGTAGGAGCAGCCGTTCGAGGGTGGGCTGCACCAGCACCGACAGAGCCTCCTTTGGTGGAGACTCATACTGGACTCGGTCGGGACTGAGAGGGCTCGGACCATGTCCTGGACGAAGTCGTGGAATGCCATGTCCTCGGGTGGGGAGTGGCATCGAAGTTCCAGGTGGGGAGGAGACAACTTCAAGGGGATATCTCAATGTCGAGAGGTCTCGAGAGAGGCCTCAACGTTGGTCTCCCAGTCTGACTCCGAGGACATCGAGGAGTCCGAGGCTTGGAACTCCCGTGCCGCGAGGCCTGCATCGGGGAACCGGGATCCCCCGACAGGTCAGACTCCTGGAAACTAGCCAGGGAGGACCGGACCCCTGAGGATCGGGACTGGGACCTCAATCGGTGCCGAGGGCTAGCCCGAGGCCAATAGCACTTGGGGCCCGGCTCGATGTCCAGGGATGCCACCGAAGTCAGGGGCCCGGTTGTCGGGGCAGATGATGCGGACGAACCTGACATCATCGCCAGCAGCATGGTCAGGATAGCAGAGATACTCTGTTCTAGGACCACAATTCTGACCTCAATGCCAGAAGGCTCCGCAGCTTTTGGCATGGGCACCGAGCGTTTCGGGCCTGGCACCGGAGCTCTAGTGAGCACGTCCTCGACGAGGACCATGGTCTCAGGAAGTCTTGCACAGTCACCGCCGGCCGAGGACTCCTTCCTAGAGATCTTAAGGGGGCACTGCTCGGAGCCGCCCAAGCCCCCCTGCAGGACCTTACCGGGTTTCCCCGTGTGGAACCTCGACTGGCTTTGAGGATTTTTTCTTTTTCTTGCCAGGGCCCGGCATCTTTCCAGAGGAGCTGCCTCTGCGGGACTCCGAAGACGCCCAGGCCTCATGGGAGGTGCTCGGCTTTGGGCTCAGCGTTGGGGAAGCTGGGGCTGAGCCGGACCGCGGAATATCTTCTCCTGCAACTCCGACCTTTTCTTGTTGGTCAGAGGGATCATGGCCTGACACAGGTCGCAGGAGGTACTGTCGTGGTCCGGGCCAAGGCAGTGCAAGCAGCAGTCGTGGGTGTTCGTGACAGACATAATTTGACTGCAACGATCACACTTTTTAAAGCCACTGGGAGACATGGTGGCTCACATTCGGACGGGGCCAACGACCCCCGGGCGATAAAGGGCGCGAACGCCGGTTGAGGCAGACCTTGATGAAAAAAGGAAAGGGAGCCAAGAACAGCCCTGGGGACGGTGCCGGCTCGAAGTGGGAAGAGGAACCAGTAGGTAATCCGGGAAAAACTCCACTAAGGATAAGTTTTTTAAGGAATTTTTTTCCAGGGAAACAGGACATGCATCCGTTGGGCTCCGTGGAATAAAGGAGACTGAGCAAGATTGCACTCTTGGGCGGGAAGGGGATTACGCATGTGTGGTAGCATTCCCAAAGGCTTTCTTTGAAAGCTGGGGAAATGCTCCGCGTGGGCTCCATCGGCGCCGACTTCACTCATATGTGAGAACTGACTTCCTGCTTGTTCCTGGAGAAAGAAGAGAATAGTGGGGCAATACAAAGAAGATAAAGTGACAAGGTACATTACTCATGCAGTCACAGCCACTCACCCAGCCCCATTCACTCATGCATACTTATAAAGCCCCTCCTCCAACACTCATTTCCTGTCATACAACTCCACCCAAGGCTGCCCTACAGAAGTAATTTGAGAAGCTAAATGTATATGTCTGTAAGTCTTTGTCTCCACCATGGTGAATATATCAGCTATATATTAAAAAAAAGATTTGTGTATTTATGTTCCTGAATCTTTAAGAAACACAAAGATTGCCCTGTTTACTATGTTATATGTGTGATTTGCTGTGCTTACTATCTGGGGTTGAATGAATTTTACAGCTAAAATGGAAGCACATTGGAAGAGTAAACTGTGTCACCATAGCATGAAGATGCTCAAACTCTTAAGTATTTTATAGAATGTGCATGATCTTGCATTTTCACGATTTAAGCTAACAGGATATTTAGTTACAAATAAAACAATTGATAGGTCAATTCAACTTTCATCCAAGAGCAAAGTGACAGGCATCCCAACTTCCAAATATGACAAGTCACAAAACTCCCAAGAAGAGATTCTGCAAAATAGTTTTTACTGTTATAAAACCAAAAAGAACATGAAGGTGCTACTACATGAACATGCACCGAAGAATACGATAGTTGGTAAAATAGAATGACAGCAGACAGGGCCACTCTCCCTAAACATCCCTGCTGAATTAAGGACTACTAATTAGTCCTGGAGGATTAGGAATTTGCTTTGGTTTTGTCATAGTCAATAAACAAAAACAAATAAATTTCATGAATGAATGAATTGTCGAAAGCTAGTCTGTATTTGACAGTTCTCATTTGTCGTCGTGAAGATTAGCTTCTGCGTCTCAACAAGCTGATAGTTAATATTTAAAATAAATAATAACAAACCCAAGAAAGCCACTTCCCCGAGTACCACAATAAAATTAGATGTTTAAAAAACATGCTCTCTATAATGGTTCGCTGGTTGCACCTTTTATACATTTATCAGCCGACAGTTGATTGGCTCATAAAGTGGATGGGCCACATGTTATAAATTGCATCTGCTGTGGCAAAAAGAGAATGCGCAATGTTGTTGCCAGGTTGGGCTATTTCAGTCAACTGAGCTATTTTTCTTTGTGTTGGGCAGGGAAAAAAGTGTGTGTCCAAGTTGGGCTAATTTTGGGTTACAGCTCAGACCATGCCAAGCCCAACATAAATTTCCCTCAGTATGGTAAAGTGCCATTTTCTTTTAGCCAAGAGCCATGGCTCACTCAGCAGCAACCATAAGACAGGTGAAAAAAGCGTAGTTACTAACCTGTAATAGGTGTTCTCGGGGACAGCAGGAATCAGTCCTCACATATGGGTGATGTCGGCAACGACGGAGTCCTCATGGAAGCATCCCCAAAGCTTTCAAAGAAAGCCTTTGGGAGATGCCACCACGCATGCGTGGTCCCCTTCCCACCCAATGGTACCATCTTGCTCAGTCAGATGACATAGCTAAAAAGATGGCAAAAATAAAAGATGGTAAAGGAGCAACTCCAAGGGGAGGAGGGAGGGTTGTGAGGACTGATTCCTGCTGTCCCTAGAGAACACCTGTTACAGGTGAGAAAACTACGCTTTCTCTGGGAATAAGCAGGAAGTCAGTCCTCACATATGGGACTCCCCAGTTACAGGCTACCAAAAGCCCATAGCAGAACAGGGTTCCCTCATGGGGAGCCGCAAGTAGTAGCAATTGAGTCTGTGCCCACAGACCACAGTAGGACCCCTGCGTCTGATGAAATCAGCACTCCTATAGCCTGAACACAGAAGGGGCAAAGGGTAGGAGTTGCCTAAACCCCGAAAAGGTTACGGAGCACAACCTGGCCAAAGGCATTGTCTCATTGGGACTATCTTTCCAAGTAGTAATGGGCTGCGAAGGTATGGACTGAAAGCCAGATGGCGTCCCAGCAGATGTCCACCATTGGGACAGAGCACAAGTTTGCCACTGAGGCCGCCATGGCCCAGACACAGTGCGCCGTGATGCAGCCTTCCAGCAGGAGCCTCACCTGCTCATAAGCGAGGGCGATACAGTCCGCCACCCATGTGGACAGCGTTCACTTGGTCACTGCCTCCACCAACCTACTGGGGTCATAGGAGATGAAAAGCTGAGAAGCTTTGCGGTGGCCCTGAGTGTGTTGGATATAGAAAGACAGAGCCCTCCTACAGTCCAAGGTGTGAAGGACCGTCTCTGCCCGACTAGAGTGAGGTCTTGGAAAGAACATAGGGAGCACCACTTCCTGGTTGAAATGGAAGGGAAAACACTACCTTTGCATGGAACTTGGGGTGCGAGCGAAGCACCACTCTGTTCTTGTAGAACCTGGTATAGGGTGCCTCCGCCACAAGGGCCTGAAACTCGCTAATTCTGTGAGCGGAGGTAAGCGTGACCAGGAAAGCCACCTTCCAAGAGAGGTAGCAAAGATAGCAGGTAGCCAAAAGTTCGAAGGGCGGGCGAGTAAGCTGCAATAACACCATGTTGAGGTTCCATTCGGTTGCTGGAGGGCAAACCATGGGCTTCAATAAGAGCAGGCCCAGAAGTAAATGAATCACCAACGGCTGGACCGAGAGGGGCTTACCATCCACCAGACAATGGTGCGCCACCAAGGCACTGAGGTGCACCCAGACGGAGTTAGACTTGAGCCCAAACTGAGAGAGGTGGAAAAGGTACTGTAACACCAGAGCCACCAGACACGAGAAAGAGTCAGCCCCGTGATCGGCGCACCAAACAGAGAACCTGCACCATTTGAGGGCATAAGCCTTTCTAGTAGAGGCTTTACGAGAGGCCAGCAGGATGTCCTCCACTTCAACCGGAAGGTTGAAGGGAGCCAGAGTCACCCTGTCAGCGACAGGTACCCCAGATTGGGGTACAGCAGAAAACCCCCCTCCAGAGATAGGAGTCCCGGGGCGGTCTCCAACGGGATGGGAGTGTCCACCATCATCTGTAGAAGCAGCGGGAACCACGGATGCCTGGGCCACCGAGGAGCTATCAGGATGAGAGAGACTCTGTTGCGGAGGGTCCTGAACAAAGTCTTGGCAATCAGCAGGGTAGGAGGGAAGGCGTACATGAGGCCTCCCGGCCATGAGACCAGGAATGCATTTGTTGCCAAATCGCCACCTGGTTGTCCATCTGGACCAGCACCGGCTGGTGACACAGGTGGTGACAGAAGACCCTCAGGCCTAGGTGTATGGCTCGGAGCTCCAGGAGATTTATCTGCTGGGTGCTCTCATCCGGTAACCAGTTGCCCTGAGTGCAGAGATCTCCGCAGTGGGCTCCCCAGCTGAACAGGGAGGAGTCCATGGTGAGGACCCTGGAGGGGCTTGGAGCCTGAAAAGGCATGCCTGCCTTGAGATACTGGGAAGACTGCTACCAGACCAGAGAATCCGCCAATTGGCGGGTCACGGAAACCCTGTCCTGTAGGCGGTCGGTGGTCTGAAACCACTGATCTTGGAGACACCACTGCGCCGCTCTTATGTGGAGGTGAGCGTCTGGGGTGACGTTGACAGTGAAGGCCATGTGCCCGAGGAGACAGAGAAGCCAAGCAGGCACTGAGGGACGGCACTGCATGTCCTGAGCCAGAGCCCCGAGACGATCGGCTTGGTCCCTGGGCAAGAAAGCCTTCAACTGGAGAGTGTCGATCTTTGCCCCAATGAACTCCAGACACTGTCGGGAGAAGGTGAGACTTGGGGGTAGTTTATGACAAAACCCAAGTGCTGTAGGAGCTGGATGGTGCGTGCGGTGGCCTGCTGCACCTCTGAGGCCGTGCCTCCCTTTATGAACCAGTCGTCCAGGTATCCAGGTAGGGAAAGACAAAGACACCCTGGAGCCGGAGGAAGACGGCTACGTCCGCCAGGCATTTTGTGAAAACGTTTGGGGCAGAGGTTAGGCTGAAGGGGAGCACCCTGTACTGAAAATGCCTGCCCCCAATACGAATCACAGGTACTGCCTGTGGTTGGTGTGGATAAGGATGTGGGTATAAGCATCCTTGAGGTTTAAGGAGCATAGCAGTCTCCCTGCTGGAGGTATGGCAGCAATGCTCCAAGGGAGAGCATCTTGAACTTCTCTCTCACCAAGAATTTGTTGTTATTATTTATTTATTAATAGGTCTTTTATACTGCCTTATCATACATTCAAAGTGGTTTACATGGAACAGTTACAGCAACAAGCTTTACATAGAACAGGGGTATACAACTTGGAGGTTAGTTTGGGGTGTAACAAGCAATTAACAATTGCTAACTATATACAAAGAAACTGCTGCAGTGTTTAGAGGTTCATTTCGTCATAGATCATAGTCTTCTGGGGTAGGTCCAAAGTATTCTAGGAAAAGGTGAGTTTTATGGTTTTCCTAACGTTCACTAGGTCTTTGATTGCACGTGTTGAGGTGGGTAGATCATTCCACAGTTGGGGGTGCATACTGTGAGAAGGCTCTATTGTAGGTGGATTGGTTTGCTTTTCTGAAGTTTAGTGGGGTCTCAAGGATGTTGTTGTCTGCTCCTTTTCTTGTTCTGGTTGGGAGTGTCTTCCTGATCAATGGGTGGAGAGTTGCTGAAGAGAGGTTATTTAATATTTTGAAGATTATTATTAGGTCACAAGCATCTCCAATCTAAATACCACAACCTCGTACTTAGATCCATGCCCAGTATCATGGATAAAAAACACACTACAAACTCTAATATCCTATATTCTCCCAATAGTAAACCTCTCACTCACCCAAGGATACCTTCCATCCCCGCTCAAACATGCACAAATACGCCCATTTTAAAGAACTGCAAACTAGATAAAACATTGCCAACATCATATAGGCCCATATCTAGCAGACCATTCTTGGCCAAAGTAATTGAAAAGGTAGTGCAACTACAGACGCAGGAATTCATAGACTTATCTTACCCACTCGATGAACAACAATATGGTTCCGGCCTCGCCATGGAGTAGAAACACTCCTAGCAGTATTAATAGACACACTCCTAAAAGGAATTGACAATCACAAACAGGCGTTCATTCTCCGTGGCATTGACATATCAGCAGCTTTGATAGCGTGCATCACTCAATATTACTCAAAAACCTAAGACAGTTAGGCATAAACTCCACCGTACATAAATGGTTCACCTCATATTTACATAACAGAACACAAAATGTAAGAAACAGGTAATCAAACATCCAACACATACAAACAAGAAATAGGTTTACACAAGGCTCAGCACTGTCAGCCCTACTTTTTAATATCTATATAAAACTGGTCTGCATATCTTTAAAAAATTTGGAAGTACAAGATCACCTTTAGGCGGATGATATCATGATGTACATACCTTTTACGATTCCTAACATACCGATTCAACTTCTATCTGACTGCTACAATGAAATTACATACGGGCTAAAAAACCCAAAACCTCCATATAAACCATGCGAAAACTGAGGTCTTAATCGTAACAAAAAACCAAACATTCACTCCGCCAACCCACATAACACTACAAAACCAAGAAATTAAAATAAAAAATGAAATAAGATATCTAGGTGTCATTTTAGATACACATCTTACTATGGAAACGCACATCAGAAATACCTTAAAGAAAATCTACTTCAAACTTAAAATCCTCAAACAATTACGCCCCCTTGTATTTATACAAGATTTTATCAATATAACACAGGCTACCATAACTCAAAACTTAGATTTCGCCAACTTAATACTTATAGGCATTTCAAAACAAAACATCAAAAGGATCCAACTTGCGCAAAATGCTACAGCTAGAATTATATTAAAGATAAATTCACTCCAACACATTACTCCGATACTAGCATCCCTTCACTGGTTACCAATACAAAGCAGGATAACATACAAAACAATAATAACTACATTCAAAGCCTAAATGACATGGCCCCGAAGACGCTCTGTAATCTAATAAGCAAAGAACCATCTAAGCCCACACATAGAAAAGGTCAATCAAATAAACTTAAGATGCCAAAAGAATATATAAGAACTCACAAAATTAACAAATATTAGAGCCTTTTCCCACATAGCCCCAACAGTCTGGAACTCTTACCAGAGGACTTACGATCACTAACAGAGATAACAGAATTCAGAAAAAAATTGAAAACCTATCTATTCACTAAACACTATAATATCTATAGAAAAACCCTCCACTCAACTTAGATAAAGGCTAAACATGAACCTGCCTAAAATCAAGATTATACCCCTACTACAATCAATACGTACAAACTCAAATGAATAATCATTCCATTCCTATGCATTGATACCCCACTTGTATATAGTTACAACTGTTTTAGAGACAGTACTTCTGTTTAAATTGTTACTCAATCTGTGTTAGTTGATTTATTGAACTAATCCGCACAGTTTATATATTCACTTTGTTGATCAAGTTAAGATGTTCTATGGATCAAGTTAAGATGTTCTATGAAAAAAGTTATAATTGTTCTATGTAAAACAAGCTCTGCATTGTTAATTGTTGTTAATTGTACACCGCAACTGATCGCTGGAAGATGCGGTATATAAATAAGTGTTAAATAAATAAATAAAATATTTTTGTATTTAGTGCGTACAGTGACAGGGAGCCAGTGAAGCTGGTGAAGCGTGGGGGTTATATGGCTGTATTTTGCTGTTCCAGTGATGATTCTGGCCACAGTGTTTTGTACCAGTTGTAAGGGGAGAGTTGTTTTCTTTGGAAGGCCCTGGTAAATTGCATTATAGAAATCTATTATAGGCATTATTATGGCTTGGCATGCAGTTCGGAAGTCGTTGTCTGTGAGTAGTGGTTTGAGTTTGCGTAGCATTCTGAGCTTGTGGTAGGCTGATCTGGTCGTCTTTTTGATGTGAGACTGGAAGCTGAGTTGCTGGTCAAAGGTAAATCTGAGGTATTTGACTTCCTGTTTATTGCTTATGGTGTGGTCAAAGATCTTTATTGAGTTGCAGGTTGAAGATGGGCCTTAGGCCCCATATCCTTTCTGGCACGAGGAAGTACCTGGAGTAGAACCCCTTGCCCTTGAGATGGTGGGGCACCAGTTCCACCGCTTTGTCCTCGAGACGACCTACCAACTCCTTCAGAAGAAGGTTCCAGTGGAGGGGAGACCTGAGGGGCTCTCCCGGGAAATAAGGGGGAGGTGTCTGAGTCAGATGGAGGAGGTAGCCTTCCCTGACCACCTGAAGTGCCCAGGAATCGGTGGTGATGGACATCCACCTCTGGGCATAGAGGGACAGACGTCCCCCTGCGGGCTGCTGATCTCCTTGGGGAAGAGAGGCTATGCTCAAGGAGTCAAAAGCTCTGCCCTGACTGGGCCAGGGCCGCTGCCTGGGGTTTTGGAGCTTTCTGCTTACACGGGTCATGCCTGTGTCCCTTGGCCTGCTGACCCTGTTGGGGAGCCAGGGAGGCCTGATAAGGTGAGTGGTTTCGGTAAGCAGCTCCCTTCTTCTGGTAAAAGGACTTTTTACCTAAGCTCTTCCATTGGGGAGGGGCAGCGGTCGTTTTAGAGAGCCTGGTCCTCGTAATGAACTGTCTCCAGCTCGGCAGTCTTGTCAGTCATGGGTTTGCTAAAGAGGTTCTCTCCTTGGCAGGGGACATCGACCAATTTATCCTGAACCCACTGTTCAAGGTTGGAAGACTGTAACCAAGTTTGGTGGCGTGCATAGATACTTGCCGCGGCTACTCGGGCCGTCGACTCGAACCCGTCATAGGCCACTCAAGACATGAATTTGGAGCACTCACGGACTGCCTTAGGCAGGTTCTTGAACCGCTGCAAGGGTTCATCAGAGAGACCAGCTGAGAAAGAGTACTCACCTGTAACAGGTGTTCTCCAGGAGCAGCAGGAATTAGTCCTCACATATGGGTGATGTCGGCGCCGATGGAGTCCCCATGCAGAGCATTTCCCCAGCTTTCAAAGAAAGCCTTTGGGAATGCAGTGCGCATGCGCGGTCCCCTTCCCGCCCAAGGGTGCCATCTTGCTCAGGATTCTGATGATATAGCTAAAAGACAGCAAAAAACAAAATGAATGATATGACTGCAACTCCCAGGGGAGGGGGGAGGGTTGTGAGGACTGATTCCTGCTGCTCCTGGAGAACACCTGTTACAGGTGAGTAACTACTCTTTCTCCAGGACCAAGCAGGAAGTCAGTCCTCACATATGGGACTCCCCAGCTCTAGGCTACCGGGGACCCAAAGCTGAACAATGAGCTCCCTCTGGAGCCCCAGCATGCGTGATAGAATCTTCTCTGAGAACACCCCCAAACAGTAGCCCAACACCAGGGCCGGAGGGTAGGAGTTGCCTATACCTCAAAGAGATTACGGAGTACTGCCTGTCCGAAAGCACTCTCCCTACGGGACTCCCTCTCGAGGCAGTAGTGGGCCGCAAAAGTTTGGCTTGAAGACCAAGTAGCGGCCCGGCAGATGTCTGCCATCGGAACAGAGCAGAGATGAGCTACTGACGCAGCCTTCGCCCTGACACGATGAGCCGTGACTCGACCCTGCAAGGAGAGGCCGGCTGCCCTGTACGCCCAGGCGATACAGTCTGCCACCCAGATGGACAAGGTACGCTTGGCGACAGGTAATCCCAACTTATTAGAGTCAAAAGATACGAAGAGCTGGACAGCCCTTTGATTGTCCCTGGTAAGGTCAAGGTAGAAGGATAACGCCCTCCTACAGTCCAGGGTATGCAAGAGCATTTCAGCCCGGCTGGCATCCGGCCTGGGAAAGAAAGTCGGAAGAACCACCTCCTGATTGAGGTGGAAGAGGAGACAACCTTAGGAAGGAACTTTGGGTGAATCGTAAGACCACCCTGTTCCTATAGAACCTTGTGTACGGTGGCTCTGAGACTAGAGCTTGCAGCTCACCGACTCGCCTGGCTGAGGTAAGAGCTACCAAAAAACAATGCTTTCCAGGAAAGAAAGCGTTTAAAGAACAAGTAGCCATAGGCTTCAAATGGTGGGCAAGTAAAGTTGTTTGCAAGACCACATTCAAGTCCCACTCCAGGATTGCTGAGTGGACGAATCGGGGGCTTGAGCAAAAGGAGTGACCTCTGATGGAAAGCGTGGGGCCACCAAAGGTGGCCTTGGCCTGACAGAGGACTGGACCTTCCACTGAGGTGGAAAGTGAGTGCCGTCTGACAGAGCACTGAGGTGGACCCGAACAGGAGTTGCGACTTAAGGCCCAGGTCAGACAGGTGAAAGCAAAAATACCGCAGCACCACTGGCACCAGGCACGGAAAAAAGGATCTGCTCTGGTGTGTGCTGAGCATTCCACCAGGTGGAGGAAACCTACGACACTTAAGGGGCATAAGATTTTCTAGTGGAGTACCTCCTCGAGGCCAAGACCACCCTCCTCCAACTTCCCTAGGCAGCCGTAAGGGAGCTTAGAAACTACCCTTTCAGCATCCAGGCCATCAAATTGGAGGGGCTGGCGGTTGGGGTGCAAGAGAGATTCCTGAGATAGGAGCATCGAGGTTGCACCCCCAGAGGGAGTGGAAGTGTCCCACAGCCAACTGCAGAAGGACGTGGAAAACCACAGTTGCCTCGGCCACATTCGGGGCGGCTACCAGGATCACCGAGGCCTTGTCCGAAGCATCTTGAAAATGGTCCGGGCCACTAGAGGCGTGGGAAGAAACGCATACAGTAAGGCTCGTAGTCCAAGAGATTAGAAAACGCATCTGCTGCTATTCTCAGAGGATGCAGTTGTCTGGAGCAGTACCTGGGTAATGACGGTTGAGTGGACTGGCAAGAAATCGATGGTTGGAAGACCCCACCTTAGGAAGATTCGCTGGACCACCAGAGGATTCAACTGCCATTCGTGTGGCTGTAGAATCCTGCTCAACCTGTCTGCCAGGTTAATTCCCTTGGCCGGGCAGATTAACTGCCTTGAGAAGCATGCCCTGTTTGACAGACCATGAGCACAGGGCTTCAGCCTCCTGAAACAGAAGTAGGGACCCAGAGCCTCCTTGTTTGTTAACATAGAACATCGCGACTAGATTGTCTGTCTGAACCATAACAGACTGGTGAGAGGGCATGAGAGAAATTTTGGAGAGCCAAGGGGATAGCTTTGAGCTCCAAGTGGGTGATCTGCTGTGCGGCCTACCAAGGTGACCAGAGACCTTTGGGCTTGCCCCTTGGCAATGGGCACCTCAACCTGAAGAGAAGCATCTGTTGTCAGTACCTGTGTTGGGTGTGGGGCTGGCTGGAAAGGCACTCTGCGCACTAGAGTCGGGAGATGTAGACCCCATTTGCAGGGATGGGGCCGCCAGCAGTTTGGACACCCTTACCTCTTTGTCGCTCAAGTGTCCCTGTGGCTTGTAGTCCAACTGAGTTATGAGGCCCCACTAAGCCGGCCTTACATGTGCAAATGGGCATTTTGGAGGAGTAAAATGGACCCGTGGATGCCATGTGGCCCAATAAGTCTCAGGAAATTGCCTGGGCGGAAACCAGAGAATTGCTGGGAAAATGTCTGGCCAAGTCGCATCAGTCTGTGGGACCTGTCTACAGGCAGATAAGCCTTCGCCTGAAGGGTAATACCAGTCTTGCCCCTATGAACTCTGTGTTCTGTTGGGAGGGGTGCAAAAGGGGACTTTGCGAAGTAGACAAACCCCAGATGCGTGTAGACGGCAGACAGTGCGGAGGGTGGCCTGTCTGGTTTCCCTGCGAAGACTGACCCCTGATTGAAGGCCCCATGTCATCCAGGTATGGAAAGACAAAACCCCCCTGGACTCTGAGATAGGCCCGATACCACCACCCACCCACGGCCAGGCATTTGGTGAAAACCCTGGGTGCGGAGGATTAGGGCCAAAGGGAAGTACTCTGTACTGAAAATGATGTCCTCCCACTACACAGCTGGAGATAATTGTCTGGTGGTCTGGAATGGATGAGGATGGGAGTATACGCATCCTGTAGGTTTAAGGGCATTAGCCAATCTCCCTGCTGGAGGTAGGGCAGCAGTATTCCCAAGGGTAAGCATCTTGAACGTTTCCGCACCAGGAACGTTGTTGAGTATTTCGGCAAGTCGAGGATGGGACTGAGAACCGTCCATGTACTTTTTGGTACCAGAAAGTACCTTCGAATCGAAGCATTGCCATCTCACAGTGTTAGGGGCACCGATTCCACCGCACTGCTCCCTTTAGAAGAAATGTCAACTCCCTAGGAAAGGAGTAATCTACCTGTGCCAGAGGGAGTATTGGAGGCTCCCCTGGAAAGTAGGAGGGGATAACATAGGGCGAATGTGGAGTAAAAATAGCCCTTGTGGACTATGTTGATACTCCAGGTATCCACTGTTATGGCTGACCACCTGTGGGCGTACAGGGTCAGCGGCCGCTGTGCTGAGAGGGGCCAGCGGAGGAGGGAGAGGCTATGCCCACCGAGTCAAAACCCCGCTGTCCCTACTGTGCAGGAGCCGGAGCTGTTGGCTTGGGGGTTCATGCCTCACGGGGCCCATGTCCCTGCCCCTTGGCCTGCTGACCCCTGTTGGGGAGTCCATGGAGGCATGGTATGATGGGGGGGGGGGCGTGAAGATTTGTAGGCAGATGAATTTCCTCGGGTTAAAAGGCCGTTTTCCCCGAGCCCTTCTTCTATTTGAGAAGGGGCAGGAGGGTCTTTTCTGGGACAACCACTTGTCCTGGTGAGAGCTCTCGCAGACTCGAGTTCTGGCAGGCATTTATCAGCCATGGGGCTTGCCAAAGAGGTTTTTCAACTCGGCAAGGGACATTCGACAACACCTTGTCCTGCACCCAATGGCCTCGCAACGGGGTCCAATGAACTGTAGCTAGGACCCTGACGGAGTGCAACCGATGCCAGCCGCGGCTAGACTTGTGTGCCGGAAGCCTCAAAGCCATAATAAGCTGCTACGAGACAGAAACTTCGAGCACTCTTGGAACCTATTTGACAAGAGCTGTGAACCTCTAGCAAAGGTTCCTCAGAGAGACCAGCAAGAGAACCCGGAAATCTCCTTTGCCAGGTCTCGAAGAGACATGGCCCCATGTTACAGCTGGGTAAGTTCTGGGACCACGGCAAGCAAGCATAGAGTCCCTAGGAAGCACGTTTCTACCGGAGGGCATCCAGGTTCCGGGCCTCCTTGCCCTGGAGGCACCCGAGGAGTGGCATCTTCTGACTCTTCAGACGATGCATGGCCGATCCACAACCACTGGTAGTGGTGTGGCAGCTCGTGACCTTTTGGGAACCTAGCTAGGCTCGTTTGCGGACGTGATAATGGAATCGGACAACGCCTTGCTAAGACCTGGCGTCGAGGTCGGGGTGCCCACCATCCCACATGCGTAAGAGCAACCATTCCAGCATCGGCGGGAACCCGCGTATCAATAAAGGCCTCCTTGGGGGGTAGAGTCGATACTGCAGTGGTCTCGAAGTCGCTCGGCTCGAGGCTCCTCCTTCGGGGTCCGTGGGGAAAGGCCAAGGCCTTGGCCATTGTACCCCTCACGAAAATCCGAGAACCGGGTATCCTCCGGGGGGATCTTCTCTGAGGTTACGGACTTCCGGTGAGTCAGATAGGGAAGCCACCGGGTCCGAAAAGTTTGCCGGGGATCTCCTCGTCTTCCTGTGTTCCCATCCTGACCCCTCCGAAGGATGGAGTCGAGCGGCATCATCTAGGGCTGTGGCGGGCACCGATGTCATCCATCCACGACGAAGATGGGCACCGTCGTCAACGACCCTCAGTCCCGCACGGGAGATCAAGGGTGACCTTGGCCGAGGATTGACACTCGAGATACATGGACCTCGAGGATCAGCTCGGGCCTATTTCGGCGGGCCCCCCCCCCCCACAAGACACCTCCTGCGAGCCCCCCTGACCAGGTCGGTTTTTGGGTCCGGTGGTCGGGGCAGAGAGCACCGGTGGCGACCGGCGATCAGTACCCGCTATGTTTCACATGAAAGGCAGCCCAAAACTGCCTCTCCAAGGCCGTAAAACCGAGTCCGAGCTCAGGAGACCCAGCAAGGCCATCCGCCTTGGGCCCTCACAGAGCGGCGGCGCCGACGTGTCAGCTCCACCGGACGGGAGCAGTCCACGAGGACTACAAGTACTCACATGACTCGGGGCCTCCGTCTTCTACACGAGTGGTCCCTTAGGTCAGGCTCTCTCCGACTACGAAGATCCCCGGGGACGGCGGTCGGGGATGATGCGCAAACCTGGCCCTCGAGGGCAAGGAGCGGCATCCACCGACACCGCCATCGGCGGGTGTTTTCTTCTTCCTGCGGTTGCTCCCCACGAAGGAGAACCCCCCTCTCAGAGGTAGCCCCGACGACGAGCTGGGGTTGGACTCTTCAGTCCCTAGACGTCGAGGCCATCTGACCGAATTTCCAGGCTCGGCCGGACGCAGAATCAGAGGAGAAGCATACTCTCAACGTTGATGCTGCCGTGCCTCTTCAATGCCTTTGGAAGACATTTTTGCCACATGGGAGCACCAAGACCAGCGGGCATGGTCTGAACGCCGAGCACCAGAGGCAGCAGCAGTCATGTGTGTCGGTGTGGAGAGACATTCAGTTTCTTACCACCGAATCACACTTCTTAAAACCCGCTGGCAGCCATCGGGGGAAAAAGAGCCCCATGCCAAGGTCAAAAGACTGGGCTGCACAGGGAAAAATGAAAAAATGGGAGGTGAACGCTTAGTCTCGGAAGGATCAAAAACCGAATAATTGAAATCCGGGGCTCGATAACCGGTGTACCAGGGCCCAGGAGGGAAAGGGAAACCGGGCGTTCGAACCGAGAGAAAAAACACGGATTCCACACCGAAGAAAAAAATCAACTTTTCACAGGTGACCACGACACACTTGGCGGTTGGGCTAAGGCGGGCGGAAAAAAGAAGACTGAGGCAAGATGGCCACCCTTGGGTGGGGAAGGGGAACCGGCGCCAGCGGAGCTGCATCTTGCCCAAAGGCTTTCTTTGAAAGCATGGGGAAATGAGCTGCATAGAGGCCTCCCGTCGCGAGCCAAACGTCACCCATATGTGAGGACTGACTTCCTGCTTGGTCCTGGAAGAATCCCAGCGAGTTCCTTCACAACAGGTCTCTCAGGTACATGCCCACGTTACAGGCTGGGTAGGCCTGGATGGTGTGGCTCGGGTACCTGCATCAGCATTGAGCCCTGCGTTTAGGTAGCCGCTTTCGTTCCCTGCCAAGGGAGTCCACGGATGGCGGAAATCCCCTTGCCTGGGAGCACCGAGGGGGGAGTGCCATTCTTTTGGCGTTCAGCCCACGCATGGACAACATCCACCATCAACGGAGTTATGCAGCAAGCTTGTGAACATTTTGGAAAGCCTGGGCTCCGGAGGACTTGCAATAGATCGAGTCGAGCCATTTGCTCACCACCCACAAAAAAAACGGTCGCTCCCACATTATGGAACATCCAGGCAGGCCGTCTTCCAGGGCGGGGAAGGGGATGGGCAACTATGAAGCGATTCACACGGAGGGGCCTCGTACTGGAGTAGTTCCAACTCATCAGCCCCAAGAAATCCTCCTCCGACTTTGTTGGGAATGCCAGGGCCTTAGACCATGTCCTGGACAAAAATCCAGGAAGACCCCCAAGTGTCCTCGGCGGGAACCACCGCCGAGAGCTCCCAAGATGAGAGAGTCAGACGCGGAAATTCCGGTGGCGGAGGGTAATTGGGGGACTCACTCGTCCTCTATCTCCAACTCGGAGTAGTCCGTTGAGGACTATAGGAGAAGCATGCTCGGCAGGCCCTCAGGGCCCCCGTATGCCCTGCTGCTGGTGCCAAAGCAAAACCTTGCCGGGGAGGGACAGACTTGTCCCGTCGAGTCGGACTCAGAGCGTCTGACATTCGCCGGAGGATCGAACTCAGAGGCCAAAGCGACCCTCCGAAGATGTCTCAGACCGCGGGGGGGGGGGGACGTCCTTGGATGTCGAGGGCCTGGTGGTCAGGATGGATGAACCGGTAGTCCGTGCCGGTACCACAGTGCCCGCTGCTCGATCAATGTAAAGGAAGAAAAGCTGTGCTTCCCAGGCGTCCGCCATTATGGACTCCAGCACCCAGAAGGACCGCAGCATTGGCATGTGGGCACACAGGGGCTCAGGCGCAATGCTGGACTCCCCTCAAAGGGGAATCCTCGCACTGAGGATTGTGTCTGTGGGAGTGGAAGCGGTACCAGCCCCGGGGTCGGATCCTTAGGGGGGACCTGCGCAGAGAACTCCGTATCTCCAACACACCGATCGGGAAGGAACGTCTCAGGACCTGTGGTGACCAGACCCAAGGAAATCCCCCAGCTGGTCGGACAACCATCTAGGGACAAAGACTCGCCTTTGGAAGGGTTCTTCTTTCTTCTTCCTGGGGTCCCTCGAGGGAGACCCCCTTTGAGGATCCACGACAGAAGCTCGGGTTCAGCGGGTCTGTCTGCCCGAGACCGCGCGGGGCCTCAGGACAAGTCCAGGGACTTTCGGAGCCAAAAATAGGGGGTGAAAACATTATCGGTGCTTGCTGGGGCGGATCCTTGAGGGCCTTGCTGGACATTTTCTTGCATGAGACACGCAGGCTGCCGGGTCAGTGGGTATGGCCCAAGGCAGTGGGAGGACAGTCAGGTGCATGTGTGTCGGTTCAAAGACATAATTTTAGACACACCAGTGACACTTTCTTAAAGCCACTCGTAGCCATGAGGGGAAAAAGTTCCACCTGCGAGGCTGTGAAGTGACTCTATCTACGGACTGCCATGTGGGAGAAAAAAAGGCAGTGAAGATGCCAGAAAAAGAACGGAAAGACTACAGAAATAATAAAACTGAAGTTCCGAACCGCCAAGGCAACCGAGGTCAGTAGGCCAGGAAGAGTACTTGGTGCAATACCGTAAGGGCGAGTGTAAAAGTCAGAGAGAGAGAAAATCAACGTTTCTTCCAGGGACAAGCCAGACAATGTCTTAAAGGGCTCCATGGAAAAAAGGAGACTGAGCAAGATATCAACCTTGGGCAAGAAGGGGACCATGAATACGTGGTGGCATCTCCCAAAGGCTTTCTCTTTGAAAGGCTGGGGGGGAGTTATTGAGGGCTCCGTCGGTTGTACCGATGTCACCTATATGGTTGAGGGACTGGACTTCTTGCTTGTCCTTCCTGGCGACGTGGGAAGTGTTAGCGCCAGTATGAATAAAGAACTATTTTGCACATCTGCAAACTTCCATTGGTTTTATATTGTGCGTGCTTTTGTGTTTGAGAAAACAGCTACTGTCACAGTAATAGATGGGAAAAGTGCTGGCCCTACTACCACTCAGAATGGACTAGGTGTCCTGACTAGAAACAGCAGATGGCCTTTGGAGGGGCAGCAGCATGGGGCCAGTACAAGTCAAAAGGCAAGCACCACGGAAGCGCTTTTTAACGCTAAACAGCGCCCCAGCAACGGGCATGGTGGAATCCTTAAGCCTTCATTTGCAAACTCCAATGACATTCATGTATTCACTCCCCCGTCAGAGTGGGTAGGATGCAGCAGGCATTGGATGTGCGTTGCAAGATTACTCAAAGGCCCCCTTCTTGACCTAAAGTTTTACAATGGGCTTTTCTCAGGTGCTATTTGGGTTGCGCCAAGCGCTGCGCTGCCACCTTCCCCCACCCCCCCCGAAAGGCTGATTTTATTGGGTCTTTTTGTCCCCCCCCATTGAAGGTAGGTTGGTGGTGGGGGCCAGCAGCCATGGTGCCTGGGTACAGGACACAGTGCAAGAACTGAGGCGCCTCTAGGAGGATCTCCATCCTGTAGCTCCCTGCATCCATTGCTGCAGCTAACATCCCTCTCTGGGACCGGGCCGGCAAAAGCAATGGCCCTGAAATGAGACAAGAGGACACACAACACTGTACATTACACATTTTATTGGATGTGTTTGCAGTTTTCTTTCTTGCAAAAATCTACTTCTTTGCTTCACCCCCCCTCTGATGCTGATTTACAGTTTGTATCTATAAGGGCTAAGCTGTCTAAGTAAATATAAAGTTGAAATTAGACTTACCTGCTAAGGGTTGTTCCTGCAGTGGAACCAGTCTAGTCACGAAACCTCTGGTGCCTACATCTCAAACTAGCAGCTGGGAGACTGAGAAACTCCAACCTTTTTGTGACATCATCAGTAGACACTCTCCGGTGGCCAGCCTCATCACACCAGTAACCTATTGACAAAGCAGAATCACAGAGGACAAAAAAAAAGTTAAGACAATATCCAAACCACATTAAAACTAAATCAATTAGAGGAATATACAAAACTGTGACTGAGGGAGCACCCTCGTCAGTACTGGTGTCTAAAAGAGAAGTAGGAGCAAGTCCACGCCCTCGCCCCAAGGAAGGAGAGGCAGCCCCAATTAGCAAATAATGGAAAAACACAGCCTCACCTGTGAAAACCTGAATAGAAAGTCCAGACATCCGTTTGCCAAAGAAAAAACCCTGGTGAGGGATACGGCCTAGATTGGTTCCACTCCAGGAACAAAAATTAAAGCAGGTAAGTCTAATTTAACCTTCCTGATCGTGGTACCCCAGTCTAGTCCCCCGAAACCATGGGTCCATACCAGAGCAGTGAACACACTCACCCATGGGAGGGACCTGGCAAAACCAGCCTGAAGAACCGATTATCCCGAATGAGGTCTCCTCCTCCCTTTGCACAATCCAGGCGGGGTAGTGCTTGACAAAGGGATTGAGAGACGACCAAGTCGCCGCCTTACAATATCTCCACCGGCGAAACCAAACGAACCTCCGCCC